>JADLZK010009398.1:0-326376 GCA_015847255.1 Hyparrhenia diplandra
AATCTATGTCATGTCTACACCGACCACAAGAGTTTGAAGTATATTTTCACACAAGAGGAGTTGAATATGAGGCAGAGAAGGTGGTTAGAGCTGATAAAGGATTATAATATTGAGTTGCACTATCATCCGGGCAAAGCCAATGTTGTCGCGGATGCTTTGAGCAGGAAATCGCATTGTTTGTTGGGACAAGTCGAATCTAAGGAGGCTTTTCCTCCTATGCATCCGGCTATCCTATGCAACTTTCAGATACAGAATGAGTTGGAGAGCAGAATTGTTGAGGGCCAGAAAGTGGATAAAGGGATTGCAAATATCAAGAACTCATGCATGAAATGATGATGATGCTATGCAAATGATCATGCTTTCAAGATGCTTAACACCTAGGGTGTTACATCCACCCTAACTTCCTATGTACCTTTCGTGTTGTTCCCCTTCTTGCTTCGGTATGTAGGTCGACATAGATATTTTCGATGGAATTCCAAGATCTCACTCTAAACAAGTGCTACTTTGAGGCCTATGACAAGTGATTCGTAGAAAAACTCTCTAATGGTCCACTTCTTCAAATTTAGGTTCTCTAGGGTGAGGCGTTTGATTCCACAACCGCTAAAAAGTCTAGCTCGATTCTATATCCGGATTCGAAAGTTCTCTTTGTTTTGAGTTCGTGCTGAAATCATCGCCAGCAGTCCCTCCTGTGTTGTGTATGCCTCGATCATAGAGCCCTCTGGGTATGCACGGTTAAGGACGGATCTGTTAAGAGAGGACATGAACCGCTCGTTCGTCCACATCTCGTGCAGGTAGAGAGGCCCCAGTTCTTCTATCTGATTGACCATGTGTATCATGAGGTGTGGCATAATATCGAAGAAAGACGGTGGTAAGCACATCTCGAGCTGGCATATAGTCTCCGCGATGAACTCTTTTCGGTCGCGGGGAGGTCATTTTTCAGCGATGACCTTCTCCGTGATGCGATTAAAAAAAGTAGCACAGCGTGTAACGACCATCTTCGCGAACTCGGGCCGGCGCACCTAATCACAATTAAAGGAACACCGCCGCGATGACATGGCAAAATAGTGGCCTTGAAGTTTGGATGCAAAGGTGAGGTCTTTCATCGATAATGCTCTTCATGTTGGAACAAAACGCCTACACTTTGACATCCTCGGCTGGCCGGTAAAAAATCCTCTTTTTCACCCCGTGGCCGCATTGTAGCTCGCGCTGGAAGCGCTGGGTCGCATTTTTCCGCTATTCCCCGAGGGTATCGGCGAAGTTCTCGCCCGATGCCCATGCTCAGCATCTGATGCGACTTGACACCGCCCTCGCCTTAGTCTTGGATATCTAGAAAATCTCCACTGCTCTCAAGACATTCTTCTCAGATGGCTGTTTCTATCTGTGATTCGGCATGTGGTGTGTATGGAGCCCTCAGGTTCCATTAGACGGATACAGAGAGGACATGAACCGCTCGTTAAAATCCACATCTCATGCGTAGAGAGGCCCCAGTTCTTCTATCCGATCGACCATGTGTATCATGAGGGTGGCATAATATCGAAGAAAGATGGTGGTAAGTAACATCTCGAAATGGCATATAGTCTCCGTGATGAACTCTTTCGGTCGCGGGGAGGTCATTTTCAGCGATGACCTTCTCCTCGCGGATGCGATTAAAAAGTAGCACAAGCGTAATCGACCATCTTCACGAACTCGGGCCGATGCACCTAATCACAATTGGAAGGAACACCGTCAAGATGACATGGCGTCATGGGCCTTGAAGTTTGACAAAGGTGAGGTCTTTCATCGATACAATGCTCTTCATGTTGGTTGTAAAAACGATCGGCACTTTGACATCCCCCGAGCCATTTGCAAAAATCCTCTTTTCATCCCATGTCGATTGTAGCTCGCGGCAATCCAAGCTCAAGACATTCTTACGTAGATGCATGTTATCGATGGGATGGGGTGTATGGAGCATCTTCCAGGTATGGCGGGTGCTTGAAGAAAATCAACGCTTCTTGAATGGGACTTTGGCCGGTGCCGGATTGGGTTCTCGTCCGCTTCTTCTTCTTCTTCCACGCCGCTTTGTTCGCTTCGCTTCTTCTTTGCCTTTGGCCCACCGGCTTTTTCTTCTTCTTTCCGAACTCGTGGTTTATGTTCTTCACCATTTCAAACACCTTTGGCCCGTACTTTACCCTTTCCCGCTCCTCGTTTTCAAACCTCGGCTCGCCGCCAAAGTACTCATCCATCGGGTATCCCGGTACTGTGTTCTTTGCAGAGGAATTTACGATGCTTCATGTACACCGCCTTTTGGGATCCGCTAAGGTAAATGGAGCAGGTATTCTCAATGCAAAGCAAGTGCAAGCCGTCTTCCCCTTTAATCTACCCCGACAATGAAAAAAGAGAGGGTAATCATCGATGGTGACCATTATCATGGCCTTTAGAGTGAACTTCTTCTTCTCTGGACGCATCCATAATCTTGACCCCTTTCCACGTTCCGCCAATTCCTCCATTATCGCGGCTCAATGAGCACATCTATATCATTGCCCGGCCGCTTTGGTCCGGAAATGAGCATGGCCGTAAGAAGATATTTTGCGCTTCGCACACTCGTAGGGAGGCGGGGTTGTATATGGTGAGGGGTGACCGCCAGTGTCTGTGGGCGAAGCACGCGAGGTCTCCGAACGGATTCATCCCGCCAAGCACTCAAAGCGAACCTTACGTTCGGGGCTCGCCCCTAAACTCCGGGAACATGTCATTGATGCGTTTCCACGTTTTGGCATCCGAGGGGTGTCGTTAGTTTGCCATCGCCCTTCGTGCGTTCGCCGATGCATGCCAGACATCGGCTTGGCATCCTCGGGTTCCCAAAAATTGCACGCAGCGATCGAGCACGGGTAGGTACCACAATCGACAGGGCGGGGATCTTCCTCTGGGTGTAACCCTCTTCTTCCTCGCCCTCGAGGTGGCATCTGCTTCTTCTTGCCCGCCTTCCGCTTCTTGGGCCCTCTCGACGTCCCTCCTCATCGGTGGCACGGCGGCCCAAAAGATTCCTCTTGTAACGACTCACGCCGCATCGCGACGCCAGTTGTGCAAGTCCGCATAGTCACCCCGTATAGAATACAAAGGGGTTAGGCACGCATGAAACTTCCTAAGCTTCATAGCCACAGGATCTAATCAACTTCTTCGCCCGATAGGTATTGGCGGGCACCTTATTCCCCCTCGGGTAAAACAATTGTCACCGAGGACCCGAAGCAGGTCATTGAAGCTCGGTTCCACCACCCGTGGCGAGCCTTCAAGCATCAACATCGCAAGGTTAAAACGTAGCACCATGCAATGCTTCGGACATTTGCCGCCGCCTTTGTATAGAGGGTCAATTGTCACCGCTTCATCCGCCTAAAATTCTCGAGCCATCTTGGATTGCCAAACAACACGCCATCTTCATCTTTGAGGTTAGCAATATCCCGAAAAGCTCAAGATCCTCGAGGCGACATGTCATCAACTAATCGATTGTTCACCATCTTCTCCACCCGCATTGTCTTCCGCATGTCTTCCAAATAGGTTCATCTACGGTGATGTAATCACGATTATCAACTTGTTCTCGCCCTTCGTCCACCACCATTGTTTTGGGCGTTGCGCCGACCGGGTCCTCCAGATGAACCGCCCGCGACACTCCGTTCTTTTCACCATGATACTTACACATGGTGTACCTCGGCCCCTCGATGAAACCATACCGCAGCAAGTGCTCCACGACGACGCCATCCTTGTGTAAGAACATATGCTTGCAGCTATAGCACGGGCACACCATTACTTCCGAACCCCTCGACCGATTCGATGGATGCTTCACAGACGACGGGCATAAACTTCTTTTTCAGACATCATCAACGAAATCCAAACTCATCCTCGGCCCTGTACATCCAATCCCTATTCGGCGCCATGACGCCTGCTCAAATTAATTAAACCAAAGCAAAGAGAGCTTATCGATGATTAGAGATCTAAGTATCGATGATTAGAGAGAGTTAACTAAAGTGCAAAAGAGGAATAGAGAGAGAGAGAGAGAGGGAGTAGAGAGAGGGAAAGAGAGCACGACACTCAAAATGAGAGGGAGAGAGAGGGGAGGAGAAAGAGGGAGAGAGAGAGAGGGGGGAGGGAGAGAGGGGGGAGAGAGAGAAGGAGAAGAGAGAGGGAGAGGAGCTAGCTTGAGAGGGGGGGAGAGAGAGAGGGAGAGATCAAAACTAGATCTCAAAAGAAAGGGAGAGAGAGAGGGGGGAGAGAGAGGGAGAGAGAGAGGGGAGAGAGATAAGGGAGGGGGGGGGAGAGAGAGGGGGAAGAGAGAGAGCACAAACCACATTCAATTAGATCTCAAAGAGAGGGAGGACCATGCATAGGGAGAGAGAGGGAGAGAGGGAGAGAAAGAGAGGGAGAGAAAAGAGGGGAGAAAGAGGAGAAATACCCTAGCGGTGCCAAACTTCAATCAAACCAAAGGGCAAAACCTCCCCCCAACAAATGGTGTTTTCTAGAGTTTTGAAGCTCAAAACCCTAGTAAAATGGCGAAATCCCGTAGGGAAGAAAAAGGTTGGGGCTGTATTTATAGCCCAGACTTTTCCGTGGCGGGCATTGTAATAAAACCGCCATTTAATGGGGATTAACCGTGGCGGACATTGTAATAAAACCGCCCACGGTTAATCCCCATTAACCGCGGGCGGTTATTTTTACAATGCCCGCCACGGTTAATCGATAACCGTGGCGGGCATTCCCGGGCCGGGGCTGTTAAAGCCAACTATTTTCCGCGGGCGGTTTTCTAAATGCCCGCCACGGAAAATAAAAACTAAACACCATGCAAGTTCAATTCTGTAGTAGTGTATTGCAGTACTATTCTGAAGCATCTGATCTTCATGTTTCCTAAGATGATGGAAAATTCTTCAGTGAAGCATGGGCAACAGCTCTGTATCAAAGGCGCAACTATAATTGTGAATGATGATATGCCACCACTCGAGCTGCTGAGGACAAGATGCCAGCGAAGTGAACTTGACGTTGCTTTCTGGTCACAAGGAGATACTGGTTGTTATGGCAATGCTCCTTTAGCCATTGCAGTTCTGGAATGCTACCATACATGCAGCAAGCTTCAGTTTTACAATCTGATGATTGAAGACCCATGACGGTTACGAGTATCCAAGGAATCTTTCATGTTGATCACAGCTTGAGGGCAAGCTGCTGCTTAAACGGGAGGGAATGTCATGACCTGGGCCTTATGTTAATAGTAGTAGTAGTAGTGGGTCGAGTATGGGCCTGCGAGCCTTTGCCGGTCGGGCTTGGCCCATGTACGTGAACATATAAGTCCTGCTGGGTTGTCCTGGCGACGACATCGATGAACTGAAAACTGATTTCGTTTCTTCTGTTCTTCGTTTCGTTCTTCTGAATACAAAACTTCAGTTCCAAGTTATCTTCAATTCTTGCAATTATTGTTCTAGATCTTGCTATTCCAGTTAATTTTCG
Source organism: Hyparrhenia diplandra (assembly GCA_015847255.1). NCBI lineage: Eukaryota > Viridiplantae > Streptophyta > Magnoliopsida > Poales > Poaceae > Hyparrhenia > Hyparrhenia diplandra. Next base: position 5,464 of record JADLZK010009398.1, read on the forward strand.
TCTACGCCTGATCTGTGGCGTGACAGGATGACACATGTGCATACGGGTGGAGAGGATCCTTATTGCAGAACCTTTTTGCAAGCCAGAGTTGGGGACGCGCGTCTTGACGCCGGCCAGGTTCCGGTAGTCGTTGATGGCAGGGTCGTAGACGAGGCGCATCTGCTCCAGGAAGCAGTGCACGTAGTCGTGGTTCACCAGATCTGAAGCGTTGTGCCACAGCTCGAACCAGCCTTTCCCCTTCATTGCGACACAGCGTGGTGCCGACGGCCGGTATGCCTCGGGCCTTGTTTAGATGGCAAAATTTTAGCACCGAATGTCACATCGGACACCGTAGCACGTTTCGTTTGTTAGTGGTAAATATCATCCTACCATGGAGTAACTAGACTCAAAAGAATCCTCTCGTGAATGTACATCTAAACTGTGTAATTAGTTATTTTTTTTTATCTACATTTAATACTTTAAACATATGTCTTTTTGGTGTATTTAATGTGATGTGATGGAGAGAAAGTGGGGAAAAAGTTAGAAAATTCTGCCCAACTAAACGTGGCCTCGGTGAGCCGCGCCTCCAGGTCGCTACAGCCGAGTCCAGGCACCAGCATGACAGGGTGAAGCTCCTCGCTGATGACGCCATCCTCCTTAGGCCGGTGGTGGTTGGCCGAGAAGGGCTTCTGGAAGGCACGGGGTAGTAGCAGGAGCAGCAGAGGCAGGAGACGCGCAAGTAGAGTAGAGATGGCCATGGATGATTCAGCTTGAGTGCTAGGCGTCGCACTATCTTCCACTTCGAAGATAAACGTGAAAACGCAGAGACAGTTTTCGGCTCTGTCTATTAATTTCTGCTGGTTCACATGTTGCTGTCTTATATTTATGCCATTCGCTTTCTGACATTAATCATGTGTTCTTTCAAATTATTGTCCTTGCTCTGTTCATAGTGTCTCGTAAATTGTCTTACTTAATAGAGTTTAATTAACTATCTTATTACTATTACTTTTTTAATAAAAGATAATAAATATCCGGCTTCTATATCCGAGAATGTACACAGCCAATCATTATAGCGTTCTTGGTAAAAAAACAAAAAAGCGAGTGTCTCTAACATAGACCAGAACACTAAAGCAAATGATATAAATGCTTCCACCCTCTATTTGATATTTTTAAGACAATCATCTCTAATTTGTTGCTCATCAACGAGAGGGTGTCCTTGGCTTGATCAAAAGAACTGCCTATTCCGACCGAGGAGAACAGCCCATTCTACTAGGCTTATTCGAAATTGCGGAAGCTTGGTTTGATCAAGCTGCTGAGTATTGGAAACAAGCTATAGCGCTTTACTCCGTGAAATTATATTGAAGCACAGAACTGGAGAGGGTCTTTATTACGGAACCCTTTTGCCAATATATAAATAGGGAAGTGGTTCTCATCTTCTCAAGTCTAGTGTGAGAAGGAGAAAGGGAACTCCACACGCGCCGCCGCCTCCCGGGGGGCGGGCGTGGCGGGGCGCGGGCGCACGACATGCGCGCGGAATGGTCCGCCGAAATCCGGCTCCTCGCCTTGCGGGTGTGCGGTCTCCCTTTGCAGTTTTTAGTTTTTGGTCTTTTGGTTTGCAGAGTTCAAAACGAATACGAACAATAGAGTCCTAACCGGTTTTGATCGTGGATCGTGTCACGAGGTCGGTCTACCCGCATTATATAAGCAAACCACCGCCACGCTAAACGCATCCAACCGAAAGCTTAGGGTTTTGCCTCTTTCATTTTCGTTGTCAGCCGCCGTCGCCAAGTCTCCGTACCCCAATCGCTTTTGCGTGCACCGCGACCGGGCGAGCAGGTCTCGGAACCATCGTCTTTGCGATCCCGCACCGGAGAAGGCGAATAAGGTTTTGAGAAACGCTCCGCGCATCGCTCCCAAAAATTCGCCACGGCTCGTCTTCTAGGAAGGACACGCTGAGGACCGTCTCATCATTGTCTTCGTCGTCAACAACTTTCGAGCTCTTCCACCACCGCCGATCGACGACAACGGACACTGAGGACTCGACTTCGCCTTCGGGAAACCTCTCGTGATACGTTGTCATCAACGCCAACCGTATTCCCAAGATCCAACCTTTGTGTTAGTCATGTTCAATCTATCCAATCTATCTAGTGTGCTAGTTGTACTTACACTTATTTCTATGATCATGATATGTTATTTACTATTGAATCATGCTATGATCCGTGATATGCTTTTTATGCTAAGCTAGTATGCTTCACATGCTTTATCTAGTAGACTGCTCATCATGATTTATATTATGGAATTAATCCGGAAATTGCCTATTAACTCAACAATACAAAAACCTTATTTTAGTATTTTCCAAAGTACCTATGGCTAGTTTTTGTTGATGCTCGAGGTCGAGAAATTCTCTAGTGAGCACTTTAAGAGGTGGTCCAGAAGGTCGCGATTTGCTTACTCGGCCATAGTTTTTTTTCGGGTTAAAGATGGCTTACCCGAGGGTGATCTCTCCGATGAAGATCGGAGTAGATTCCAAAAGGCCAATGATATCTTTTGTGGGAGTTGTGTGTAATGTGCTATCCAATCATCTCTATGATGTTGTGATGCACTATAGAGACGCTAAAGTTTCTCGTGGGATCATCCGAACACTACCTATGGTGCTTCGTGATGCGTGAAAAAACAATCGTACATCATGGAGAGTTCTCATGACTATAAGATGGTTGCAAACAAATCTACTGATCAACCAAGCTCATGAGATGCAAATACCTGGCTAAGGAACTTGAACTCCTTGAGTATGTTATACCCGATGAAGTTGTGGCTTGTTTCATTATTGCAAAGTTGCCTCCTCCAAGGAGGAACTTCGCCACAAGCCTCAAACATAAGAGAGTGAAAATATCGCTTAAAAACCCGATTCAATCTCTTGATGTTGAGGAGAAAGCTCGGGCTAAAGACAATACCGAGAAGGGGAACGAGGAAAGTAACACCCACTTTGTCGAGAGAAATTTGAAAGGTAAGAACAAAGGAAAGAAAAGCAGTCTTTCAATGCCAAAGATACTACTACCTTCAAGAAGAAGAAGGAAGACAAGTCCAAGATGCCTTGTTTCACTTGTGGTGATCTTGGTCATTTTGTTAAGGTGTGTCCTAAGCGTGCGGACCGTAAAGAGAAGAAGGTCAACATCGCGGATCGCATCCAATGCCGATGACGGGTATGGTAACCTTCCTATTGTAATTTCAGTATTTCAATCACCTAGTTGGTGGCTTGATACAAAAGTGCTAATATTCACGTATATGTTGACATCTCTTTGTTTTTTTCTTCTTACCAGGGGCTCCAAGGTTCCTCCCGCCCCGATGGGTAATAGGTCACGAGGCTTCATTCGCTCGTGGTGTTGGCATGGTAGATCCGAAGTTTACCGAGGATGATTATGCAACAAGAACGTGCAAAGATGTCCTACTATTCGCAAGAATCTTGTTAGCGTTTCTCTTTTGTTAAGAGATGGTCTTAAGGTAGTGTTAGAGTCCAATAAAGTAGTTATGTATAAGCATGGGCAATTTATTGGTAAAGGCATTGCGGAGGCTTGTTCCGCTTTTAAGTTTATTAGATTTTAGTAATAAGTTAGTCAATCATATTTATGGCACAATTGATGATAATTCGAAAGTGTTTGGCATTCTTGTTTATGTCATGTGAATTTTGGTTTGATGTCACATGTATCTAGCTTTGGTTAATTTCAGATTTCACCATTGCCAAAGGTTCTAAGTGTCATAGTTGTGTGAAATCTAAGAAACTTCGAAAGCCTCACAAGGCGTGGAGGAGAGACACTTGGCACCTCTAGAACTCATACATTCTGATCTATGTGAGATGAATGGTGTGTTGACTAAAGGTGGAAAGAGATATTTCATGACGTTAATTGATGATGCTTCTAGATATTGCTATATTTACTTGTTGAAAACTAAAGATGAGGTATTAGACTACTTTAAAATCTTGAAGGCTGAAGTTGAAAATCAACTAGAAAGAAAGATTAAACGCCTAAGGTCGATCGTGGTGGTGAATATTTTCCTATAACATTTGACGAGTTTTGTGCGGAACATGGTATTATTCATGAGAGTACACCTCTCTATTCGCCCGAATCCAACGGGGTTGCCGAGAGGAAAAATCGCATGCTAACCGACTTGGTGAATGCCATGTTAGACAATCTTTGGTTTATCTAAGGCATGGTGGGGGAAGCTTTATTGATCAGCGAGTCATGTCCCAAGAGACAACACCATGCGAGGTATGGGTTGGAAGGAAAACCATCACTTTCATACTTGCGACGACGGGCGAAAGTCAATGTTCCAATCAATAAGAAGCGTAAGCTTGGACCAAATATGGTAGATTGTGTCTTTCTTGGATATGCTCACAATAGCATTGCCTATTGATTTTTAGTAGTAAAATCTAAAGTTTTTGATATGCATGTTGATACTATCTTTGAATCTCGAGATGCTACATTTTTTAGAATATATTCCTATGAAAGATATGCATAGCAATGCTAAATTTTCTCTTTTGAATTAGCTCCCGATATTACTATACCTATCGAAGTCTCCTATTGAGTCGTTTGACCAACCACATGAGGAGGATGTCGATACTAGAAGGGTGTTTTTGAGGTGTTTATTTAATAATATGGTGGTTATTTAATAATATGTTTGTACACTTTGATTTTAACATGATCCAATTTGGGACAAAATCTTTGTTATCGTGATATGTAATTTTGTGGCTTCGCTTTTTTTAATGGTCTGCAAACAAAAAAAGAGAAGTGAGAAATTAATGAGAGATTTCAGTAATCTCTCACTAATCTATCACCACTCTTTATTTTTTGACAAGAGATTTCATATTTAAGTTGGTTCACTCCATATGCAACTAGCAATGTGGTACTAAAAGAATTGCATCCCTCCTTTGCACTTCAATGATGGGCCTTTTCTTTTTAAAATTAAATATCTATGAAGTTAGATTTGTTTAAATTAAATTTCTATGAAGTTAGATTTATTTAACTTAAATCCTAATGCTCTAATAAAAAGGTAACATGTAAAAGGTATGGAAAACAAATCTGCGTGTTAAATTTTCTAGAGGTGCCAAAATCTTCTCTTTTAATCCTGAAGTATTGGTGTGAACCCGGGACTAAAAGAGTATTAGTCTCGGGTTGGTTTTCAATCCCGTATTAAAACCCTAGATCTATATAGCACAAGTGGCTACTTCCCCCAATCTTCCACCGCCACAAGGTTGCTCTCGACCGTCATCGATCGCGCCAACGCCGGCCCATGCGGTCCCCAAGACCCTCGCCGCCCACGCCGCTTGTGCCATCCCCGACAGACCGCATGTTCCTCGGCAGTCCCACGCAGCGTCATCCGCTGCCGTCCCCACATCGTCCGCCGCCCCTCGCCCCGTCCGCCATCCCCGCGCCAGGGCCCACTGCCGTACCCTCATCGCCCCGCGTCCGCCCGCCGTACCCTCCCCGCCCCCGCGGCCCGGCCGACCCCCGACCGCTTGCGCCAGTGCGAATCTTCCCGCCCGCCGTGCCGCCCCTTGCGCCGTCCATTCCCCCCGCCGTCCCCGATCCCTCCCTCCCACGCCGCGCCGTCCATCATAATGATGATATCTCTTTTATGGGCGTAGATTGTCTATCCTATCAAGGCAAGTCACAACCGACTTAGCCTATGCCCGATGTCCTCCATTTCTCATCCAAGGGCTGACAATAGAACAAGTTTTCCAACCCCGAAGCAAAGCACTATGGTCCGCTCGACATACGATTACCTTGCTTCGTTCAACAAAACCTGAGATACACTATTTTGTTCATAATCATTTCAATCAAGATCAATGTTGTATAATTTTTTTTTTTTGAGAATATGTTGTATAAATTCTTTTGAAGGCTTTGCTGTTAGCAAAGATGTTGTGACTAAAATGATAATATGTTGTATAAATCCTATGTTAGCAAAGGTGTTGTGACTAAAATGATAATGATGCATGGTTTTTACCTAATAAGCTAAGTAGCAATATTGATTTTAGCACAATTTTTAGCTACATAAATTAAATTTAAATATTAATGATAAGGTAGGTGGTGTATCATATTGAACTTTATATATGAAAATAAAAACTAAATGAGTTTTTGTGACCTCTTGAAATTCACTCGCTGAAGTTGCCCTCAATCCTTTATTAGCTAATGTATTTATGTAATTTTTATTAGCCGTTGTCCACTCTATTATTTGTCTTTTTTCCACAAATAATTTCGAAATGGGCAATACTTGGGTCAAAACCATAGCCGGGCTTTCTTATTTGGAGTGGAAAGTTGCTTCTTTTATCGCCCATTGGATGAGAAACGGAGGGCATTGGGCATGGGGTAAGTTAGCCGTGACTTACCATCGCAAGTATGACAATCTCAACCGCTCTTATATGGTAGATCTCGACACTCATATTGTCGACACAATATCTTCAACCTCTTGTGAAAAAAACATATGAATATGTGCCATTTGATGATGTCATTGATTGTCATAGGGGCAATACCATAACATTTATCATTCTCAAAAAGATTGATTTTGCATTTGTTAAAGTGGAATCATATGGGGCAACAAGTAAGCTTGCAATGTTAATCGTTGTAGTATTTGAATTTTGAATTTTGGCATCTTTGCATTTGTCGGTGTTTTGAGAACCGGGGTATCCCAAGCACCGCAATAATATATAGGTCGTGGCGCTCCCCACCCGATGGCGCAGCTGTTTGGAAGACGAGGCGTTTATCCCGGTTCGTGCCATGGGGCCCCTACGTCCAAAGAGGTGTGTCTCTTCGTGTTACTCGCACCAATTGTGCACAAGAACCAAGGCGGTTACAAGATGTTCTTGGGAATGAAGTAGGATTTCAATCCGGGATGAACCGGCTAAGTGTGAAAACCTAGTTCAAGGGAGTCCCCTTCTAGTGTGGCATTACTCCCTTTTATAGTATAAAGAAGAGATAATGTATACAATACGTGTCATGTACAAATGCTACCGTGGTCTACTATCCGTAGCCGTTAGGCATGCCATGCCCGAGAGCCCGGACCTCGGGTTCTCATAAGGGAGTACCCCGTGTGGACGCGTGTCTTGGAGTCTCTTGTGTTCGTGTCCGTCGCCCGAGGGGAGGGTCTCCCGAGGGCCAAATGGTGACCCTCGGATCCCCTTATGGTCCACAGATTGGCTTGGTCCACGCCATGGTGTGGTGTCAACGCCCCGAGGGTCCTTGGACTCATGTCGCGTCATGAAGCCGCAAACAAATAAATGGTAGAGTTGTGTTTCCCGTGCGGGGTGACGTGTGTGATAATCGTTACCTTTATGTCGGAATCAATCGGGGATGCGAGGAGATAACAGTCGATGAATCGACACAGGCAATCGACGCCTCGTTATCATGGCTCGTGTGAAGCGGCGCACACGCGGCTGCTCCCTACTACTCGTTCGACTTCACAAGGCGCGCCCGAGGTGTTGTTCCTTGGGGAGAGAGAAGAGAGAGAGAGGAGCCACAACCGAGGTCCCTCTATCCTCGGGCGAGGCGGAGAAGTCTTACCCGAGGGTTATGGTCCTCGGGCGAGGCGGGATCGTCTCGAGAGACCCCGTGTCCTCGGACGAGGCGGAACTTAGTCCCAGAGGCTTTGCCCCTCGGGTCGAGTAAGTCGTGGTAAAAGCAAAGTTATCTGGGCGGGCGCCGTAGGTACGCAGCGATTTTGGCCCGTATGTGGATGGGCTTCAATAAGCCTATTGGGGATTGTCTTCCCCTAGATTTGTGATGACTCTGTTGGTCCTCATTCTCTTTATTTCGGAGATTTTGCCCCGAGCCCTCCTTGGCCTAATGGGCAATTTTGGTAAGTTGGGCCTTGCCAACAGAGTGTTTGGAGAGAGGCTGCCTTGGGCTTCTAAAGGGGGCCCCAAGAGAGCTTTCCATATATTAAGTCCTTCTTAGCGAGTCTGCGGGCTTGGGGCCGGCCTTCATTCTTCGGGCGCATTCTTAGGCCCAAAACGCGTCTTAGGCCGTCAACTCCGGTGTCATCTCTCCGTCAGTCCTTCTTTTTGGGCCATGAGGCCACGCCATCCTTCATGGGCTTATTTTCCTTATGGGCCGATTATTTTTGCCCCCGATAGTAGCCCCCGAGAGCCCCAGGGAGTTGAATGACTCGCTCGGGGTTTTCGAAGAATTGACCTTCGGCCTTTGGTCTACCTTTGATCTCGGGATGGGTGCTTGTGGCGGAGCACCGGGTTGGGTGTAGCCCCGAGGCCTCGGAGGAATATTTTTATTCCTTAGAGGGCTTTTCTTACACGCTAGTAAGATGTGAACTACCCACTAATCTTTTGGAGGATGTGCATGGGAGGTCCGAGATGCGGGGGGACAGTTCGAGCCCGCGCTATGTGCGCAAGGTCGTTCGAACCTCTCCGGTCTTTTTATTTACGCTCCTCTCGTCGCCCTTTTCGAAAAGGAGGAGGAGGGGGTTGTGTCATACCGCCCCCGTGAGCTGAGTATGGCACACCCCGTTGGCTTTTGTAACAGAAATCTAAGTGGAGCGCCCGTGCCTCGGCCGGAGCGGGGTCGGCTATGTGGTCCAGGACTCACTCCATAAGAACTCGGGCCTCCTAGCAGATCCCGGTCCCGACAAAGTCGGGTCCCGAGGGCTGCCGGGCCTCCCATGGATGGGACATCTCTCGTAAGCGGTTACCATAAGTCTTAGATGCGTTCAGAAATCCCAAGCTCCCCGAGAGCTTAGGGCTTGGCCGTTGTGCATTCCCTTCGCCCCTTGCTCGGTTGTCCCGAGGCAGTCAGAGAAACCCGGAGGGCCCCAGCCTTAGGATCCCTCGGGACCGTATGGTGAGCTCATGGCTCGGCGTTTCCTTCCGAGAGGTCACGCCGACGTGGTGATATTTCATTCCCGCCCGAGGGCTTGGAAGCGCCTTCCCCGGGGGAGGCAATTTGAGTTTAGACAACGGATCGACATTTTTACCCTTACCGTATTTCGGGCGCATTCGGCACGTCTTTCCATGTTACCTCTCGAGGAGGCGCATCGCTCGCGCTGATGGGACGACTTCTTGCCGTGGTGTTCGCAGAGCCCGTTGCTTTGCCGCATTGCTTGTAGGGGCCCACCGGGCGCCTAGGGCTATCTTCTTTGGATCCGTTCGATTGATCTTCCGCCGCGCCGGTTGGGTTAATCGACCGTTCCCATCTCCCCTATATATTTGGGGGTTCGCCACGGCGCGTCACGGCCTCCTTTTACTCTCCTCACATAGTGCTAGTTCTCGCTTCCTCCTGCCGTCCTTGAAGCCAAGAGGAAAGAGGGCGTGGAGAAGGAAGAGATTAAGGAAAAGGCGAGGAGGTAATTATACTTTGTTGTTGTTTCTGCTCCTATTTGTTGCGCTTGCCGCGAAGGAATGGCGTCGCAGAGGAGGGAGTTTCTCTTCCTTTAGATCCTTTGCCTTGCCGCGTGCCTTTCCGCCGTTTGACCGAGGCGTAAATTGCGGCCGATAGGTGGATGAGGGTCTTCTCGCCGCCGCACGGACGGATGGCTCACGGCCGAGTGGTTGGTTCCCCGACGATCTCACGAGGAGCCACAACCCCCATCCGGTACATTGTAAGTATGATGGATTATCACAAGCGAGGCTTTGGCGTCTTCGGGCGAAGTCGGTTCATGCGGCAATCCCGCGACCGCACGGCGTCGAACTCCATCAAATCCCCACGAACTCGACGCCCGGGCATCGATTTTTGTAGCTCTGTGAGGGCTTCTTGGGAATCAAGCCCCATTGAGAACTTTGGAGTTGGTTCTTCGGGCGAGTTGAACACCCCGAGCACCGGGCCACCCGGCTCACCGCGACGTGCGCGCGGGCTGGATCTTCGTCATCCAACTCCGTCCTTTCGACAAGCACAGGGGGTGAACCGAACGGAGGAGTACATCCTCTCACGCCCACGGGTTCAAACAAGGGTTGGCGGGAAGAATGGTTCTACCTTCGGAACGATGGAGGGGTCTTCCGCCATACACCGGAGCGTGATAAAGGTAAACCTCGATCACCGGAATTATGGGCCTCCGCGGCCGGAGCAACATCACCGGATGCCCCTTCGTGCCGCCCCCCGGCCTGATCACGATAAACGCGGCGCGGGCGCTGGCCTCTCTCGTCGTCAAGTCCTCTCTTGTGGAGAGGCCGCTTTACCTCGGCGGATGACGAAGGATGCCAACCTATCCGCACCCGGATGGCATTTGGGGATCTCGGGGGAAGCTCGAGGCGCCGGGTCCGCTTGTTTTCGGGCGACAAGACTCCCAAGGCGATTCCGGGATCGCGATGCGTCCGGATCCGGATATATTTCGTTGGTAAGTCCCGCTTGCTTGTCATTGCGTGATTGTCCTCTTCTTTCGAGGTTGATTCTAAAGTTCTATCTCCTTTCTTGATTCAGGGAGGTTGAACCACAAAGAGTCGCTTCCCGGGGTCAGAGGACCAAGCCCGTCGGGAGGCCAATCGTGCTTAGAACGAAAGGGAGCGGTTGAGGAAGGCCCGAGAGGATAAGAAGAAGGCGTACAAGGTAGCTTTGAACAACCGGGCGCGGGGAGCAAAGAAAAGCGCGGTGAGTCAACGGAGTCCTCGACGCATCACTCCCGCCGTCCCTCGGGGAGAGTGACGCACTCTTCCGTCAAGACGCCGCTATGGGGTCGTTATCGAGGCCCGAGGAGCGGTCCGAGTTAATGGAATACGCTAGACATCGGGCCGCCGGTAGTGAGGGAGCTTCCTAAAGGAACACGCTGCTCCATCCGCTCCGATTCCTCCATGTTCAAAGCGGAACTTGGGTGAGCTGGGGGATCTCTCGGAATGCGACCAAACGCTACTCAAGCTGCGGGGCAACAAGTAGGGAACCGAGACCCCCTCGGGAACTCCGGCTCCGATACAAATGAGAGGTCGATCCGAAGCCGGTATGGGGAGCCGGCCTACTCCCAAGTCTCCGCAGCCTCGGGTGGCGCTTACCCCGAAGGCCGCCCCGAGGTCCTTGTGAGTTGATCCTTCTTTTTCGCTATGTCTTGAATCTTCTTATTCTTGGGCTGGTTGTTTTTTGACCTTCTTTGTTTTTTATGGCGGGGAAAAGAGTTTCGAACCGCCGCTTCTCCATCCTCGGCGCAGCTCAAGTCCCGCTCAAGCTTTGGCGGGTCAAGGACGGCAAAGTTGTTATGACAGAGTTTCTTTGCCACCGACGTCTTCTACTATGATCCCATCGTGGGTGACCAGCCGATTCGGGGGCCGAATGTCGTCCTTGGCCCAACCCGGCTCCCGCTTCGCCGGGCGCCATCTTCCGAGGCCCTTGATCCGTCCGAGGAAGCTTCACGGGTTCGATTGGAGCCGACTTCTTCTCCTCACGCCTCACCACCACTGGCGGCGGTAGTGGAAGTCCTAGTCCCCGAATTACTCAAGCCGAGGGGGCCTCGAACGGATGTCGCGAGGGACGATCTCGTTGATAATCAATCCTCCCGGCCGGGGTCGTTCTCTAATCCTTTCGAGAAGTTCCTCAAGATGTCCTGTTTGATGCGGCCGACGCCATTGCCACCCTTGGTGTCAACCAACGACCTTCAATTGGCGATCCGTCCGTCATCCGATTTAGGCGTTTCTCTCTTGCCCCGAGGGACACTTCCGGCGGTTTGATCCTGAATTACTGGGGCGTCTGCGAAGGCCCCCGGATTTCTTTTTGGTCGGAATTCCCAAAGATGGGAGAGGACTCGAGTCACATGTTGCTCTCCTAACGATCCCAACGCCTGGGGTGGTCCTACAATTGAGCTTGGGAGGCCGTTGGAAGGAGGTCCTCGGGCTTGTGATCGACGATCGCCCCCGAGGTTGCCGCTGGAGGAGTATGATCAGATCAAGGCGTGGGCAACCGAGGGCTTGGAAAGGATCGGTCGATTCTTCGCCATCGCCTTTCCCTGCATCGACGAGGTTTGCTCTCCTTCCTTTGAGTTCCTTACTTTGATATCCGCTTTCCCTGTTTTAATCTTTCATACGCCCCCCGATGTTCGTGAGAGCCTCAAGTCGCTTTTGCTCGTGAGAAGTCCGAGTTGCTGAGGAGGAATGCCGCGGGGTGGAATGTCCTTCACCAAACTCGGACCGAATTGAATGAGACAAAGAGGGAGGCGACCCGTCTCTCCGAGCTCATCACTGAAAAAGAGGGCCGATCCTGGTCTTTGACGATGGAGGTGGAGTCGCCCAAATCCATGGCGCCAAGGCGAAGTCGGACGCTTGACCAGACCATCCGTGGATCGCGAGGAGGGCCCCGATCGAGTCCTAAGGCCGTTAGAGGAGGCTCGCAACGCAGCGTGACCGGCCCGAGAGGAGGCCAGGAAACAATCGAGATGACAAATGCTCAACACTCGTGGAAGGATGTGGAGCTGGCGAGGAATTTGTCCATTAACGAGCATAATGAGATGCTCAAATGGAAGAAAATGTGGGAAGGTATGATTTCCCGACTCCGATTGCAGCTGGAGGATTGATGTCGTCGTGGTTTGTAACCTTGTTCTTCCTTTTTTGTAGAGGCAGAGAAGCTGCGGCCGAGGCGGTGCAAGCCGCTACCAACATATCCTGTCTTAATACCGAGGAAAAACTCGCGCAGGGAGTTAGAGGCGGTCGCTTTGCATCATATTCAACGGTTCGGGCCTTCAAACCTGGTGTCGGGTAACTCTATCCGCAGCCGGCCGAGCGCCCGGGGATTCATTCGAAGCGAGATTCGGGGCGCATTCCGCAACGGGTGCGGTTGCTTGCGGTGATGTGCTCGCATTTCTCCTTGTCGGATGAAACCCCTGAGATCCTTTTCAAAGGGCTTTTTCTTAGGACCTCTTGAGGAAGATGAGGAGGGGCCCCGATGTGAGGACGGATGAGCGTAAGATCGCCGACTTCCATGCTCGGGCGGAGGGTCCGCAGCGTGGCCGCCACCCATTTCAAAGATGAAGTCGCTCCCCTTTTTCGCCCGTGGAATCTGAATATGAGGCAGCCCAGGAGCCTATGGATACTTCCCCGAGGATGTCTTTGTAGGTACTTTGAGGGAAGACGATGAAGGATTGAGTATCCCAGGGGCCTCCATCCCCAACCTCCTCGTGCTGCATCGCCGGATCGGAGAATGCCGGGCCCGTAAGCTCCTTTAGGTTGAGTCGCAAGTGACTTGTAATAGATGGCCCGCGAGGCTTTTGTAATCGGGATATTTTAGGCTTGATGTTTTAGCAAACATGGTAACCTTTCGTCTCTATCTAGCTTAATTGTTCGTCCCGAGTTGCTTTCGTATTTTTCTTTCCCGAGTCGGTTTGGCAATGGATACCCCGAGGGTGGTCCTTGAGCCTTTCTTGCTCCGTTCGGGATCTCTACGAGAGGCTCTCGCGATTTTAAGCATGATAAAAAAAAAAAAGAGAGAGTTTTTTTTTAATTTTCCAAGAGGTTATTATAAGGAGGGTTCCCCCTTTGGTAGCCCCCGAGGGAGGTTTTTGTCTTTTGATGTGATTAAAGACAAAACCTACCTAATATAATACTTTTGACTCATAGCTTTTGTGGAAAAAAGAGTTCTTTCTTTATTGCTTTTGTACAAGATGGGTATGTACATTGCATGTTTCTCGTTCTAAGGGTAGAACCGACTTAAGTTGCTCTATATTCCAAGCGTTTGAGTATACTTCACCCTTCTAGATTTTTTGAGTTTGTATGTCCCGGTTTGAGTACTTCAAAGCTATGAAATATGGCCTTCCCATGGGGGCGCTAGCTTGTGACGTTCTCGGCCGTCTCTTCTTAGCTTTAACATGGATCGTTGACTTGGAAGCCTCGGGGTTTAAGCCTTCTAGCGTGATATCGCCCTAGTGATTGTTGGTATCGAGCACTTGCTTCTTCCAATTGGTCCAATGAGTCTTCTCTCGCCCCTTGGTTGTCTTGTTCGTCATAGGCTCTGAGTCTTGGGGACCCGTGCTCTATATCGTAAGGGAGTATGGCCTCGGATCCATAGACCAAGAAGAAAGGCGTAAACCCCGTTGCTCTGCTCTTGGTTGTTCTTAAGCTCCATAGTACTGACGGTAGCTCTTGGTACCATCTTTTACCATATTGGTTTAGCTTGTTGAAGATTCTTGGCTTGAGTCCTTTCAAAATCATGCCATTGGCTCTTTCTACCCGACCATTGGTTTTTGGTGCACGCAGCCGTGTCCACTCTCGATGTTGTAATCTTCACAAAAGTTAAGGAACTTTTTTCCAATGAAATTGGTCCCATTGTCGATGATAATTGAATTTGGGACACCAAATCTTGAGAGTAGATCTTCGAATAGCTTTATCGTTTCTTCAAATCCGAGGCGTGACAACCGGTCAAGCCGATCCACTTAGAGAATTTGTCTATTTCCACCAACACATGTGTGTAGCCCCCGGGTGCTTTCTTGAGGGGTCCAATCATGTCCAATCCCCACACCGCGAACGGCCAGGTGATCGGAATGGTTTGTAGAGCTTGTGCCGGAAGGTGCGTTTTATGGGCATAGTATTGGCAACCCTTGCGTGTTCGGACTATGTAGTTTGCATCTCGGACTCTTTGTCGCCAATAGAAGCCTTGTCTCAAGACTTTCCCTACTAGGGTGCGTGGGTAAGCATGGTGCCCGCACTCTCCTCCATGGGTATCCGCCAGTTCCTTGCCTTGTTCCCGGAGATGCACCTTTGGTATATCCCGAGGTCGCTTTTTGTATAGCTCTTTGTCATCGCTAATCACAACGAATGATTTAGCCTCGGGCGTGTTATTCTTCTTGCCGGTCTTGTCTTCGGGCAGCTCTTCCGGAGAAGATAGTTCACTAGAGGTATCCTCCAATCTTGCGTCTCTTCATCGACACGCATTGCCTTCCCGCCGTTGTTGGGACGGCTTGATTGGTTCCTTCCCCCGGGTCCGCTCCCGACTTTCCGAAGGGGTTCCTCGGCCCGAGAGGATTAGGTCGACCCCGAGGGAGCGCCCCGTTCTCGGTACTTGACGGAAGGTTTGTAAAGGTCTAGTGTAAGGATATTCGGGGGTACTACGGCTCTTGTGGACGCAACCCTCGCAGGCTCGTCTACGCCCCTCGTTATACCTCCTTGGGGTGTGTCGATGCTCTAAACCATGGAACTTTTCTTCTAGCTTCCTTACCTCTCGGCAATATGCTTCCCATTTTGGGGTCATGGCAGGCCGAGGCCTTCATTACTTGATCCACCACTAGTTGGGAGTCTCCCTCTTGTTTCTAGGCGTCGGATCCCGAGGTCTACCGCACGCGGAGGCCATTGACTAAGGCTTCATATTCCGCCACATTGTTCGAGGCATGAAAGTGTAGCGATGGCATATTCGATGTGTTCCCGAGGGGTGAAATGAAAAGTAGGCCTGCTCCCCGCCCGGTCTTCATGGGAGATCCATCAAAGAACATCGCCCAACATTCGATTGGATTGGCGCCGAAGGTAAGCGTATCCGTCCCATTCTCGCGACAAAATCGGCGGGGACACAGGACTTGATGGCCTTGCGTGGAGCATATGTCAATGTCTCGCTCATGAGCTCCACCGCCATTTGGCCACCCTCCGGTGGCTTCTTTGTTGTTTATTATCTCCCCGAGAGGAAATGCCGATACCACCGTGATTGGGTGTGCTAGGAAATAATGGCGGAGTTTTCTTTGTGCCAACACCACGCGTATAGTAACTTCTCGCATCCGAGGGTATCTCGGTTTTTGTGTCGAAAGAGTACTTCACTAATGAAGTAGACCGGTCGTTGGACTGGTAAAGAGTATCCCTCTTCTCGTCGATTCGGCGACTATGGTCGCGCTTACCACCCGAGTGGTTGCGGCGACGTAGAGGAGTGGCCGTTCTCTCGGGGTTTGGTGGCACCAACACCGTGGGTTGGTCAATATTTTCTTCGAGGTTCGAGGGCTTTTCCTCGCCTCGACAAACCAAGTAAAGTGCTTTCGATCTTCTTTAGAAGTCTATATAGGGGTAATCCCTTCTCTCCCAACCTAGAGATGAATCCTGGCCGAGGGACGCTAGACAACCCATGAGCTTCGGACTCCTTTAAGATTGGTTATTGGCTCCATGTTGGTTCTTGCGCGACCTTGGTCGGGTTGGCCTCAATACCCCTTTGTGAGACAATGAACCCGAGGAGCATCCCACGAGGACCCCGAACACACATTTCTCTCGGGTTGAGCTTGACACCCTTTTCGTTTAAGCATTTGAACGTTGCCGCCAAGTCTCTAACTAGGTTCGTTGTCTTTTCGATTTTACCACTTTATTGTCAACATATGCTTCAACTATTCGGCCTATGAGTTCGCCAAACACATGTTGCATGCATCGCTGGTAAGTGGCTCCTGCGTTCCTTAGCCCAAAAGGCATGGTAAGGTAGCAGTACATTCCAAAGGGTGTTATGAACGAAGTCGCGAGAGTTGATCGGACTCTTTCATTTTTATCTCGATGGTGGTACCCGGAGTATGCATCAAGAAAGGATAGCGTTTAAAATCCCGCCGTGGAGTCAACGATTTGATCAATCCCGAGGTAATGGGAAAGGAACTTTGGGGCATGCTTTATTAAGACTAGTGTAGTCAACACACATACGCCATTTTCCATTCTTTTTCTCTACTAATACAGGATTAGCTAGCCACCGGGGTGGGACGCTTCCTTGATGAACCCGCCGCCATTAGCTACGGACCTCCTCCCGATGATCTTTGCGCTTGGCATCGTCGAATCGCCTCGCCCACCGCATCAGCGGTTTGGAGAGCCGGATGTCTAAAGGGAGTGCTCGGCGACTTCCCGGTATGCCCGGCATGTCCGAAGGACTCGTGCAAACGTGTTGGCGTTTGCATGGAGAAAGTCGACGAGTTAATCGTTTCCTATTTCTGGTTGAGCTCGAACCGATGGTCGCAGCCTTCTCCTCGGGACGTTTGGGATCCGTGGAATGGTCTTGGTTGCCTTGGAGGCTCGAAAGCGCCCGTGTGCCGCTGGCCTCGGGTTCCTCGCACATCTTGTCGAAACTCTTGGAGACATCAGCTATAAGTGCCTCGGATATGGCGGTGCCTCAGCGTACTTTCGACACTTTTCGACATCGCAATTGTGCCGCGTGGTGATATGTTGAACCGGTAGTGATGACTCCGTTAGGCCTCGGCATCTTTAACTTAAGGTGTACCTGTAGTTAGGTACGACCATGAACTTGGCGTAACATGGCCGGCCCAAAGACGGCATGGTAGATCCCTCCGAACCCGAGGACCTCAAAGTTAGGGTTTCTCGTCCGGAAGTTCGAAGGGGGTACCGAAGCAGATCGGTAAGTCAATCGCCCGAGGGGCTTCACTTGCTTCCAAGGGGACAATACCGTTGGCCGGCCCCCTCTGCGGATCTTTGATTTGTCAATCTTGGAGCAGTCGAGGGTTTCTCGTAGATGAGATTGAGACTACTCCCTCCGTCCATGAGGACCTTGGTTAGTTTTCGTGTTCCGATGATGGATCTACCACCAATGGGTATGCTCCGGGTTTGGGATGTGGTGCGGATGATCCTTTTGGTCGAACGTGATCGCTTGATCCGACCATTTACGAAGCTTGGGGTGGGCGGCTCCACGAGAAGACCTCACGTCGCTCCTTCTTTCTCGTCGATGCGTAGCCATATTGCTCGTCCCGCCTCCGAAGATCATGAAGCAATTGTTGACCTTTGGGAACTTGGAATCTTCTCCATCCTCCACCTCGGGCTCTTCTTTCTTCTCTTCATCTTCGGAATTGTCCCGAGCTTGTTGAAGTGTTTATGAGAGGTCTTGCATTCTTCTAAGGTATGCTTGATGGATATTGATGGTTAGTGCAGGGTTTTTAAGCATGTCGTCAAACTTGCTCGGGGCGCCCCGAGGCCCCTTTCTCATCTCACGGCCGCGACAAGATCCTCCTCGAAGTCACCCGCGCGGACCCTTGCCTCACCGCCCTTGTTCTTTTTCTTCTTTTTGGCGTCCGGGGTTTGACCCCTCGGCCCGTCCATCTCGGCGCTTCCCTTTCTTGGAAACCTGATCGAAGAGTGCTCGATGGCCTCCTCGCCACTTGCAAACTTGGTTGCAATGTCCATCAGTCGTTGGCCGGTTGGGGTTGGGCGCCCAATTTGTCGACAAGCTCGACAAGTGGTGCACGCCGGGGAAGGCTCCAATGAAGTCGAGTCCGTTACATTCGGGAGTTCGTTTCTTTGCGAGAAACGCCGGATGTAGGTGCGTAGGGATTCGTCATGCTTTTGACGGCAATTCCCGAGGTCCCGGGAGTTTCGGGTGCAAATATGTGCCTTGAAAATTCCCTCTAAAGACCTTTACTAGGTCATCCTAGCCTGAAATCTGGTTAGGTGGGAGATGCTCGAGCCATGCCCGTGCCGACTTCGGAGAGGTAGAGGGGCAGGTTGCGGATGATGACCTTGTCGCCATGGGCTCTCGCAAACCGACAGACAACCGATAATCATCAAGCGGACCTCGGGCGTGTCTCGCGGACTACTTTTCAATATGGCTCGGGGTCGGAAGCGAGGGAAGCGGCGCCCTTCGGATTTCCCCGGTAAAGACTTGAGGCCCCGGGGCCGGGTGAGTCGTTTCGCGTTTATGGCCGCCTCGGCGCTGCTCGATTCTTCCCTTAAATCAGTGGAGTTGTTGGTTATCATGCGGCCGCCCGATTGTCCTCTTGCTGGCTATAGTTCGAGGCGGTGTTCGTCGAGTCGTTGCCATACATCACGATTGGATCGATTGTCACTAGTCGCTCCCGAACGGATTGTGCGGGGCTCGGCTTTGCTCGGTTCGGGCGGAGGCTTGTCGACCGCGCATTGGCTCTTGATGTCTTGAGGTGGCATAGTTCCCGAAAGCCGAGCTCGCCTTGTTGGATTTGCGGCTTTATCGAGGAGTTCCTTGAGCCCATCACGTAGCCTCCTCCCTTCGGTGGTTGAGGGTTCGGGCATTTCCCGAATGAGCATTGCAGATGCAGCTACGTTAAGGCTGGCGCGGTTGAAGGGAGCCGGCACCCTCGGGGGACGTGAGTTGTTCTCGGTATTGGCCTGGCCGCTCGGGACTTGAGGTGCTCGCGGGTTTCTTGCTCGTGAGCCGCGCGTTCGACGGATGGTTTGCTCTAATCGTCGTGACGCGTTCAGCCCTCGGCTTGAAGTCGGGCTTCAATGTCCTCAGACGACGTGTTTTGCCCAACGGGGGCTGCAACCGACGCACCGGGGCTGAGGCTGCTGGTGTCGGGGCGAACACGCCGTCGCGGCGGGACTTCTCGCGTCGTCATCACTTTCTTCGGTCGATGAAGTTGACCATCTACGAGCTCAATGTTATAGCATTTCGAAGGGGTCATAATATTCATTATTGAAAAACCAAATTCGTAATCTACGACCACACGTCGCCCTAGGGGATACCCTAAACTTAGATGTTCATCATGGATCTCCCGAAAGTAGGAGCCGACCATCCCTTGGTGAGGGGGTATCTTCGCCCATTGGCAATGTGTCGCCCCCGGTTTGGACTAAAGCAAGACGAGGAGAGTCTTCATAGTGTCCCTGCGCCCACCGCACGTGTACCCCCGGGTACGGGAACTCCTGGTTCGCCGCGACACCGTAGTGATGGACCGGCGGCGTGGTGGTCGCCGTACCCAATGCCTCGTGGATGGGCGTTGTTGTCGCACGGGCGCTGACGCCCATATGTAAGCTTCCGGTAGACGAATGGGTGCTCGCCGTGGGGCTCATGGGCTCTCCATTGCCCCCGTTCTCCTCCTATGGGCGCCATTGTGGCGGTCACGCTGCCACGGCGAGCCGCTTCCTCTTCCCCGTCGGTGTCGACGAGCACGGGGAAGAGGTCGTAGTTGAAGCTACGCCGACGCGTCGTCGTCGCCGATTCGCGCTCCCGTGGCGGCGTCCATGATGTCGATTGCGCCCCTTGGTGGTTGGGAGCGGTTATCTTCCGATCCATTCGGAAGGAGATTACTTGGATGTTGTGATCTAGCGGCGTGAACTCGAGGCCGCCCGGTGCGGCAACATTCCCGTCCTTCTTCGTGATCCGATGAATAGGACGGGAAGGTGAGCGATGTCACCATCTAGGTTTTTGGGAAGTGATCTTTTGCACGCGCTCCCTACCGGGGCGCCAACCGCCGGTGTTTTGAGAACCGGGGTATCCCAAGCACCGCAATAATATATAGGCTGGCGCTTCCCCGCCGGATGGCGTGTGTGCGAAGCCGGAAGACGAGGCGTTTATCCCGGTTCAGCCATGGGGCCCTACGTCCGGCCAGTGTGTCTCTTTCGTGTTACTCGCACCAATTGTGCACAAGAACCAAGGCGGTTACAAGATGTTCTTGGGAATGAAGTAGGATTTCAACCGGGATGAACCGCTAAGTGTGAAAACCTAGTTCATGGGAGTCCCTTCTAGTATGGCATTACTCCCCTTTTTATAGTGTAAAGGAGAGATAATGTATACAATACGTGTCATGTACAAATGCTAACGTGTCTACTATCCGTGAACATTAGGCATGCCATGCCCGAGCCCGGACCTCCGGGTTCTCATAAGGGAGTACCCTAGTGTGGACGCGTGTCTTGGAGTCTCTTGTGTTCGCGTGTCCGTCGCCCGAGGGAAGGGGGGTCCCGAGGGCCAAATGGTGACCCTCGGATCCCCTTATGGTCCACGATTGGCTTTGGTCCGCCATGGTGTGGTGTCAACGCCCCGAGGGTCCTTGGACTCGCGGTCGCGGTCATGAAGCCGCAAGCAAATAAACGAGAGAGTTGTGTTTCCCCGTGCGGGGTGACGTGTGTAATAATCGTACCTTTATGTCCCGGCCAACGGGGATGCGAGGAGATAACGTGTCGGATGAATTGACAGGGGCAATCGACGCCCGTTATCATGGCTTCGTGAAGCGCGGCGCACGCGGCTGCTCCTACTACTAGTTCGACTTCCCAAGGCGCGCCCGAGGTGGTGTTCCTTGGGAGAGAGAGAAGAGAGAGAGAGGAGCCAATAGCCGAGGTCCTCTATCCCCGGGCGAGGCGGAGAAGTCTTACCCGAGGGTTATGGTCCCCCGGGCAGGCGAGGATCGCCTCGAGAGACCCCGTGTCCTCGAGGCGGAACTTAGTCCCCGAGGCTTTGCCCCTCGGGTCGAGTAAGTCGTGGTAAAAGCAAGCTATCCCGGGCCGGCGGCCGTAGTACGCAGCGGATTTTGGCCCGTATGTGGATGGGCTTCAATAAGCCTATTGGGGATTGTCTTCCCTAGATTTGTGATGACTCTGTTGGTCCTCATTCTCTTTATTTGAGAGATTTTGCCCGGGCCCTCCCCGGCCTAACGGGGCAATTTTGGTAAGTTGGGCCTTGCCAAGTGAGTGTTTGGAGAGAGGCTGCCTTGGGCTTCTAAAGGGGCCCAAGAGAGCTTTCCATATATTAAGTCCTTCTTAGCGAGTCTCATGGGCTTGGGGCCGGCCTTCATTCTTTTCTCGGCGATTCTTAGGCCCAAAACGCATCTTAGGTCAGCCAACTCCGGTGTCATCTCTCCGTCGGTCCTTCTTTTTTTTGGGCCATGAGGCTACGCCATGCTTCATGGGCCTATTTTCCTTATGGGCCGATTATTTTCCTTATGGGCCGATTATTTTCGCCCGACAAAGCATTGGTCTTACAAGAGGTTGCATATTTGTTACTTATAAAAATTAACTGTTAGATGGCTAGACGTGATCTTCCACCGCCGGAAGTCATAGGTTTCTTCGGGTATTTAACTTCGTTTGGATTTGATCATCCAAGGTTGCCAAACGCGTCACGCCATCATCCATCAATTGCATGCAACCCTATATGTTTCCCATAAATCAATTTGTAACATACATTTGTATAAGTATATATGTACATTTATGTGATTTTTAAAAATACCACAGGTAATTGACCACATCACTTGGCTTTAAAGACACTCTCATACTTTGGGGTTCAGCAAGTCAATGTGATGAAGGTTCATGATTTGAATCATGAATTAGGCCCACTAGTCCATTGTGGAATTAGCTTTTTGATCACCCCTAGGAGAGGTAGAAATCTTGTACAGATATCGAGGTAGGAGTAAAAGTAGCTGCGGACCAGCCGCTGGTTGGTTGAAAAAATATCTTTGTCATGACATGTGTAAATAAGCTTCATGAATCGAAATTGGCTACACCCTGCCTACATTCTCCTCATTGTTGATACATGCTAAAAGGAGGAACATGCGCCATGACGCTGCGAGACTTTGTGCAGAGATGGCTCGGATCAACCAAAATAATGTGGTAATTAATCTGAAGTTGAACACATAGTTTATATCTAGATATATATGTTAATTTGTCACCTTAGCTGCAAAGCATGTTTCTCATAAACCTTTTGTGCCAATAATTACAGGTGGTTGTGCATGACTCTACCTACACTGGGTGCAACTATGAATCCATTCTAACCCGCACAATGGCTCGATTGGGTTAATTTGGAGATATGCTACTGAAAAGGCCAACACTCACTACAAATGGATATCAGGCAAAGGTGCTTGCAACTAAGATTAGAGACCCACCACTGCTCGAGTATGGTTAACTATTGTTAGTGCACCATGTCGTCAGTAGGTGTGAAGCAAAGGAACAAGTACTAGTTAGAACTTTGCTATACATTTCTGAGTGTTTTTTGATTCCGCATCGGTGACCTACACTTCACCGACTTAGTTATAGAAGATTGTTAGTGAGCTTGTAGTATTAGTTGAAAATCTTTTTGATTGTAATGATGACTTGTTTTAAATTATGAGAGTTTGTATGAATTTGATGATCATTGTAATATATAAGTTCCTAATTTTGTTTTATTTTTAATCAGTTTGAATTTTATTAGACAAAAATTCTAATTTTGTGTGAATTTTAATCAATGCAAATAAACTGCAAAACGGAAATTATATATATAAAGATGTTTACAATCCCGGTTGGTTATTTGAACCGGGATTGAATGGTGCCCACGTGGCGGTGGCATGGTGCCCGCCTGGAGCCTCATTTAGAACCAGTTCGTTAAACCCAGATGGGCAACCCCGGTTGCGTAACCGGGACCAAAGGGGGTTACGAACCGGTAGTGCATGTCTTTCGTGTACTAGTGCTACCATCTTGCCCATCACTAAATTATCTTGGGATAATCTTGAGTATCAACAGCTAGCATCCATCCCAAGGTTTTCGAGGTACATATAGAAGCTCCGACAAAACTGCTCACTCCTTAGCTTCCCTAACGAGATCTTTTAGCAGTTCTTCCTTTTCACTTTTTTTCTGTTCATGCTCTTCTCATGAGACCTTTTGCCTAATACAATCAAGCGCGTTCTTTGCATTGTAAACTGGACCTTGTTATCTCTGCACATGCACACTGCTCTTGATCCAATTTAAGCAAGGTTCTTATATGAGAACGACAGAGACCTTGCATTTTGTCCAGTTAACTCTGTAATATAATTTATTTATGAATATAATTAATAATGTGTCCAGACGGCCAGTGATTGAATTCATTTATTACACACAAGATATCTGACTCATCATCAATAGAACTCACGTACGTGTGGGTCTATGAAGGAATCCGGTTTGCTTCCAAAATTTCCTGAACGACCCTCTTTACCGCCCATTCCTCTGTGATAAGCCCACAGTGGTCTCCCCCTTCAATCTTGATGGACTTGAATTGCTTCTTCTGTCCGGGTTGACGACTCATCTGCTTGTCAAACGCCAGCATACTGATCAAATTGACAAGCCCATCTCCATCTCCATACACTATTTCCGGGGACAGGTCGTAGTTGCTGTCCCAGTACACCAGTTGCTTCGGAGTCCTCACGCCCACTCCATTGATGCACGTCATAGGCACCATGGGTGCCTTGGAGTAGTTCATCTTGGGTGCCATCCGCCTCCTGAAAGCCTCAACGCCGTCACGGAAGCCGATGTCGCAGAGGAAGTCCTCCGTGTCATACGCCGAGTAGTTCCGCCGCCGGGTTATCACAAGTGGTTTGTGGTCGAAGACATTTGGGGACGGCAGATCCACGAGGCCAATCTCGAACCTCCTCCACATCGCCCTCAAAGACAGCATGGTAGCTTGGACGTAGCTCATGCTCATCATATGTGGCCCGGAGGCAATGTTTAGTGCCTGAAATAGGATGCCCGTGGAGAGCACAGGCGCCACCAGGACGAGGTGCTTGATGTACTCATCCCTCCACGCCGGCGGTGTGTTCCTGAGGAACTCGAGGGCGACCATTCCTCCGTAGCTATGGCCAAAGATGATGACCTTCTTCGTCTTGTTGCCATGCTTCTTGCTGGCGGCTTCGACGAGAGACTTGAGCTGTTTGAAGTAGCGTGAGTAGACCTCAGATCGCTGGCCCGGCACGGGAGGAGCGTAGCGCCAGTCGTATGGGGCTCCAAACAACGTATCTCCGTCATGGTATCCGACTCTCTCCAGGCCTTCTCTCACGTAGTCAACGCACTGTTTTCTACAAAAAGGAAACACATGAGGGATCACTCCCTACTGAGCTTTTATTTCAAAAACTGAAAAGATCTTACAATCTTCATGAAACATAGAAAGAAAATCAAGGCTATTACACATATAGGCCATAATTTAATCTGTGGTTGGTTGATAAGCATTTTTTGCTCTCAGATTAAGTGTGGCAGGATTAGTTAGAACAGAGTGCAGCAGGATTACGTACGGGTTAAGAGGGTCCTTACTGTGGAACCCTCTTGCTGAGCCGAAGTTGGGGACGCGCATCTCGACTCCGGGCAGGTTCCGGTAATCGTTGATGGCAGGGTCGTAGATGAGGCGCATCTGCTCCAGGAAGCAATCCACGTAGTCATGAGCCGCCAGGTCTGAAACGTTGTTCCACAGGCCGAACCATCCCTTCCCCTTCATTGCGCCGCAGCGTGGCTCTGACGGTCGGTACGCCTCGGTGAGCCGTGCCTCCAGGTCGCTGCACATCGCCCCAGGCAGCAGAATGACCGGGTGGAGCTCGCTGCCGACGCCGGCGTCTTTGGATAGGTGGCCTGGCGAGAGGTAATCACGGAGGGCCGATGGGAGCACAAGGAGGAGAAGCAGAGGCAGCACAAGAGGAGTAGACAACGCCATGGATCGGAGGGAAAGTCTGCTGATGTGTGGCTGATTCCTAACTGTTAGCTGGAAGACATGACTCGTTACAAGATCATAGTCTAAGCGGCAAGCACCAACATCCTCGGTACATATGATTGCGCTCGAGCACCTACTACCGATGGCGATTAGTCAGTGTGGTGACTGAGTTAGCACGGATGGCGAACTGCCTAGCGTACCCACATGCATAGCATCTACGTACACTCCAGCTGTATCTGCGCGTCCTGTCAAATCTCAAACACTGTGATCGGCAAGCTGAAAGTCCAACAACCGTCGTGGCACCGCCAGTGCTACAGAATTGATTTTATAAAAAAATTAATCATGGTGGGCCACCCATTTGTCCTCCACATTAATGTCTCGATTAATAGTGGATATTTCTTTATTTACTGTAGTGGACAACTAATGAGGAGGAGTTGGAGTTAACTGATTCTGATGAAGAGGGTAAGACTGGGGTTAATATGTCCTCCTTTAGGCCAGAGGATATTGAGAACCCAATTTTCAAGATAGGAATGATGTTTGCATCAATTTTCAAGACAGGAATGATGTTTGCATCAATAGAGCTGCTTAGAAGGGCTATTTTAGAATAAGTATCAAAGGGAGGGTGGAGATAAAGATGCCATAGAATGACAAGAAAAGGATCAAAGCCCATTGTGATGAGAATTGCCCATGGTATTTGTATGTTTCGTGGGACTCAAGGATGAGTTGTATCTTGATCAAATCTTATGTTGGGGATCACACTTGCCGTAAGAAGTGGGAGGTCAACAAGTGCAATCGCAAAGTGGCTTGCAAAGAAATACTTGGATAGGTTTAGGGCTTATGAGAAGATGAGCCTGACCCATTTTGGAAGACTGTTGGAGCTAAACCAGACCATTTCTAGAATGAAGCTGTGTAGGGCAAGAAGGCATGCATGGAACATCATTTATGGGGATGAAGTGAAGCAATTCTATGAGCTTAGAAATTATGACCATGAACTTAGAAGAACAAATCCAGGCAGTACCTTCTTTTCGACATGCCAAGATGGTTTGTTCTCATTAATCGCACATGTCTTTAGATGCATGCAAAAGAGGTTTCCTTTGCTAGTTGTAGGTTTGTGATCCGTCTCAATGGTTGCCACATCAAGACCAAGTTTGAGGGCAACCTGCTAACCGCAATATATAGGTATAGACTCCAAATGATCAAGCAGATTTCCCGTGGGCCATAGCAGTGGTGGAGGTGGAATGCCTAGCATCATGGGAAGTGGTTCTTAGAGACACCAAACAGACCTTGGAGTGGAAAACACAACACCTTGGACCATAATGGTGATAAAACAAAAAGGCCTTATCCCTACCGCTTAGCAAGTGTTTCCCCGAGTCGTAACATAGGTTCGGGTGTTAGACATCTGTACCAAAATTTCTCAAGCCATTTCAGAGGTGAGAACTTCAAGTATTAGATGTGGTGGTGTGCAAGGGCTACTAGCGCTGGTGAGGTGGAACCAGCCAGATGGACAAAAATGAGAGTTCTCAAGAAGGATGCCCATGCATGGTTAGAGAAGATGCCACCAAACATGGGTTAGGGTTTTCTTTCTTTTTTTCTTTAAGCGCCGGTTAGGGTTTTATTTAGTGAGTGCCCAAAATGTGATATCCTCTTGAACAACACTAGTGAAGTTTTCAACAATTACATATTGGAAGCTAGAGAATTAGCTATTTTGATCATGTTACAAGGATCAAGGTACAACTTATGAGCGCACACTACAACAAGAACAAAGAGGTCACCGAGAAGTGGGGAAACATGGTCATATGCCTAAAAATTAGAAAGAAACTAGCTAGGCATGCTGAGATGTCCAACACATGCTACGGTTGCTGCTCCCACCACTTAGATCAATTTGGGATAGCTTGGCTGGTCGAGGAGAGGCGAGTAGGTGATCCCATGGTGCCATGGTTCCCCCCGCCCCCGTGACCGGCATAGGAGCCATGGCCGCACCGGAGCCGACCGGGGGAGGGAGGTGGAGATGTAGCCGCGCCATGACGAGGTTGAGGCGATCGGATGCGACGGACGCGCTACCGGAGACTAAGGCGACGACTTTGTCCTAGTTCATGCCAAGGCGCACCGCCGCGATGAGGATCTCGGATGCGCAGGACTCAGAAGTGTAGCCCGCTAGTTTGTGGAAGGATGCGAGGCATCGATGTCGTAGATGCAACGCAGCCCCGCCGGCTCGGGATGGGGGCATGAAGCATGGAGAAGGGGCGACGGTGGAGCCGAGGTCCCTAGTGGGAGGGCGGCGCAAGTCGGGTTGGTGCGGCGAGGGTGGAGGATGTGCCGGGTGGCGAGAAGCCGATGGGGCCAATGGCGTGCCGCAGAGGATCTCGTGCGGCAGATCTAGAGGCGAGGCGCCGACATCGTGCCACCGAGAGGATAAGACGAGAGGTGGAGATGGGGAAGTGGTGGTTGGGGAAATTATTGTTTTGCGTGTCCCACATATACAAATATAGAACCGTGTACACGGTTCTTTCCATTGTGGAGCCGATTGTAGAATGTGTCCTTTTCGTGTGTGGAGCCCGCCATCGAAGCCGACCCCTGGTTCGATACACTAACGATGCTCTAAAGAGCGAGCCTAGCTCGAGCTATCTCACGAGCCATAACTAACTAAGTCAATCCATGTGGCTTTCATATGTATGGAAGAATGAAATCGATTAATCAAGATTATGGTCATGGATGATAACTATATTTTTTTGTTGTATAAAATTCATATGTATTTATTTCACCATAAATACGCATATGGAGATAGATATGCACAAGGAGGAGAAGCAGAGGAGGCGGCCTTGATTAGACAAGGCCGTGGACAGAGGGAGTCTAGCTCGTGTGCCTTGCTGATGTTGGGAATATGCCCTAGAGATGATTGTATCACCTTGTATCCATGATATATTATGTGTTCATGAATATCCATTAAAGACAACTTGTATCGATTGGCAATTATGTGAATTGTTTTGTGAGACTCTTTACTTGTATGGTTATTCTATAATTGTCCTCGGGTCGGAGTTCATGTGAGGACACACATGAATATTAGATCGGCACACATATTGGTTGATGACTATGTTTCACAAGTCATAGACATGGAGATGTCAAACTAATAGTGTGGGCACATGTATGACATGGGGCCGGATTGACCCGACATGAGATGTTACTATTATTGTCTCTTTACACATCATGTACGTTATGTCCTTAGACTCGAGATTGTCGATGTACTCAAGATGTGAAACGACCTACTTAGGGACTATCAAACGCATCCGTAATTGGCTAGCTATAAAGGTGTGAAGATCTCTTGTTTGGTTTTGGCTAATTAGTGACACCTAAGGACTAATCTCTCAATGCTAAGTGTTTGACATGATTGGAGATTGGTCGGGCCGGAGTTGGTGCATTGTGATCATGGAGGATGGATCGAGGTGATCCAAAAAGTTAATCAAGCATGCAACTCGGTGGAGTTTCGGAGATCAAAGGTCCCAAGGCAAAGGTATAACCATAGGGCTTTTTGGTTTCACACTCAAGACACCATAGAGGGTGTGAGTGATTATAGGATCGATAAGCCGTACTATAAAGAGGGGAAAACTTTTCGCACATATCGATCCTCACATGCCTTTAGGTTCAAGTCTCATATGCATGCATTCTAACCTAAAGTGCTAACTCCGGCCCTTGTCGAGAATGGTTTCAAAATGCTAACACATGGTGTCGAGGTGTTCTTCGGGCGTGTCGGCAACAAGAAACAAGTGACGAAAGTCGGTTTGGAGCAAAGGCGAAGGAACGGCGATGAAACGACGAAGATTTCAGTTTTGGCGTGGACCGGACGCACCGACCGGAAGCAGGTCAATGTGACCGACGCCCGGTGAGTGCGCCCGCGAGAGCATGTTTCCGTGGTCGGGCGCCGACGGGTGACCGGACGCACCGACCGGAAGCATCCGGTAGCCGACCGGACGCATCGATCGGATGCGCCGACCGGACGCGATGGAGGCATGGGGGTCAGCGGGTCGGTTCGCTTGTCGGTTAGATCGACCCACCGACCGGACTCACCGGGTGAGTCGGTCAGTGCGTCCGATCAGGCCGCAGAAAGCGTGGCTTTCACCCTTTCCACCACATTTCATGGTGTGGCCTATATATACCCCCATGGCTGCTCCTTGCTCTCTCTCTTGGACATTTGAATCATTCCTAACACTTGTGAGCAAGCAAGCAAGCCTCCCTCCTCTCTCATTCTTGATTTGAGCTTCATTCTTGAGAGAAGAGTTGATCCAAGTGCATTGCATCGAGTTCTTGCATCTAGAGGCACTTGGGGATCGTTAGAGAGACGGTTGGTTTCCTTTTGCTCTTGAGACACCGCTCCTAGCTGGCTTGGTGATTTGGTGGAGTTGTTGGCAAGAAGAGGAGATTGTTTCTTGGCCACCTCCGGTTGATTTGTGAGAGGATTACGCACTCCTCGCGTCGGGGAAGACAAAGTGCAAGGAATACATTGCTCATGCTTTGGGTACCACACTTGTTGAGTGGTGTGTTGAGGCTAGCAAGGGCACCGCCTAGCTCAAACACCATCCTTGTGTTGGTCGGCACAACTGTAGGAGACTAGCTTGTCGGTGTACAAGTGAACTCCGGGTGAACAAATTGACTTGTTCATTGTCTCGGTGTTTGGATCATCACCTTCGAAAGTGATTGAGTACTCTTTGTTCCCGGTGATTGGTTGACATCCTCTACACGTCGGTATATCTAGCTCACTCTCTTGCATTACTTTCCTAGTTTACTTTGAGTAGAGAGCTAGCACTTGCTTTGTGTAGTTGTTCTTGCTAGCATAAGGACCATATTAGGATTGCTCATTAGCTAGAGTAGTGACATAGACCTTGAGTGGATTAGAGATCATAGAAATATTTAGTCTTGTCACTAGAAGGCTTGCAAGACCACTAGAGCTAGTGCAAACCGCTTTACGCCGTGTTTTATACTAATCGGTTTGTTTAGTTGAGTTTGTAGAAAATTTTTATAGGCTATTCACCCCCCTCTAGCCATCTAGAACCTTACAAGTGGTATCAGAGCCGTGGTCACCATTTTTGAAGGCTTAACAACCTTGGTCTGAAGCTATGGCTATGTTGTGTTCAACCATATTGGGGGAAAGCCTCCTTTCTTTGATGGAGTCAAGAATTTTGACTATTAGAAGAGGTGCATGAGAATGTACTTGGGATCAATCAATGACCAAGTATGGGAGGTGACCAAAAAGGATTATGTCATCCTTGATCCAACCAATCTCACTCCCACCGACAAGTCAAACAAGCAATGCAACACCATGGCATTGAACACATTGTACAATGGCATGGATGTCAAAGTGTTTGAGGGCATCAAAGACCTTGAGAAGACAAGTGAAGTGTGGGAGAAGCTATGTGAGACCTATAAGGGCACTAAGGTGGTGAAGAGTGCCAAGTTGTATGTTCTCAAGAGTGAATTTGAGAACTTCAAGATAAAGAAAGACGAGACCATTCCGGAGACATTCCATAGGCTCCAAGTGATTGTCAATGATCTCAAATCATTGGGTGTGAAGACATTGGATAGAGACTTTGGGCACAAATTCTTAATGTGCTTGCCCAAGAGATTTGCTATGTTGAGGAAGATTCTCTTTAGAGGTGCATTGGACACAATGACACCTAGTGACTTGCTTGGAGAAGTGCTAACCGATGAGTAAGTTGATGGAATGGAAGATGAAGTGGAGAAGGAAGATGACAAGAACAAGAAGGTTGTGGCATTCAAGGCCGCCACCACCTCATCCAAGGCCAAGGGCAAGTCCAAGGCTCAAGAAGAAGATGATGAGGAAATCAACCTTGAAGAGATTGATCAAGAGTTTGCTATGTTTGTGAAGCTTACTCCGAGGCCCACGCGCTCCTCGCAAAATTTCAGGCCAAACGGCTCACATCTTGGTGCGCCCGCAAGTGGTGCGCGCCAAGCACCTCGGGCGGCCGCCAACCGGCCCTCCGCCTTTCTCGAGGCGGTGCATTACCTTCCAAAAGTGTGTTGCCGACGTTGGTTGGTCGGTTTGGGCTGATTAGGAAGGTGTACCAAGGTCGGTTTGGTTCCTTCCATATGGGGAGGGACATTTTCCAACAAGCCCCCTCTCCTCTACCTATAAAAGGAGGCCCTCTCCCTCTTCCTCAACAGACACCAATTCCATACAACACAAGGAGGAGCCACAATGTAATAGAGAGGAGAGAGTTCCATTCTTGTTCTTCTTCCCTCTTAGTTCTAATGGAGAGTGAGAGAGGAAAGGCTAGAAGGAAGTTTGGTTCCTTCCACTGAGTTGTCGGTCCGCCCCCGTGTGCCGCTGTTCCTAGGAAGCCTGAGTGCCGGAGTTGTCTGCACCGCTCGCTTGTACCTCTACAAGCTACTTACACTTTGGTGAGAAAGCTTGTGATTATCTTTTTCGCTTATTGTTCTTCAAGTATATTATCTTAGCTGTTATAGACTTGCGGGATCGATAGTCGTACCTTTGGGTTGTAACTCTTGGAGAAGGAACTCTTTGACCGGGGAACCTTGATCAACCCAAGAGTTGTGGATGGTAGTGCAAACGTGGTGTTTGGGCTAGCGCTCACCTATCTTTTGTGGTGCATCCCACGGTTGAGGGGGTAGGCAGCTTGGTCGTGACAAGCCTTGTCCGCCCCTCGAAATCCCCCACGCTCGGGCCGCGGTCAGAGAGCTAATTGCCGGACTCGCCTGGGGCTTGGGCGAGGGCCGGCCCAAGCAAGGAGATAACAAGCCCTAGAAATCCCCGCCCGAAACCTAAGCCCATAAAGATACCTCACTATCCATAGTTATCCTAGGGTGGCCCCCTGTTCAAAGATTAGAGCGCTAAACCGCTCCTCGTGGAAAATACGATACCTCGAATATTTCCGTGTGAAAGCTACAACGACAATTCCGCGGCGCTTTTGCGGATTTATCTCGCGGTGCGTTAAGAAACGTCAACAAGCTTTCAAGCGCCGCTGTCGGGAATGGTTGTCGTAATTCTCTCTAAGCCTAGAGCACCCGCAGGTGTTGTATCTAAAAAAATAAAAATAATTATTTATTTTTTTTTTTTTCAAAATGAAGCCTACCCATTTCAAAAAACTTCGCTTCAATGGGGAGTTCACAAGAGCCACAAACGTTTTTTAAAACCAAAATTTTTATCCGCTATGAACTCACCCTAATTTAAAAAAAACTTTTGGTTGGGCACTCCATCTCCGGGTGACCATTTTGAAAAATCAGGTTGCCACCTACGAGATTTCGAGGAATTATGATCATGCCTCAAAGATTCCTAGCATGGTCCAAGAAATTCACACGCGTGGAATTTGTTTCTCTCTCCCCTCAGAGAAAGCAAAACAATAGTACACTATTGTCGTAGGAAATTTGAATGGGGATTGAAAAGACAATTTTTGTCTAGCATTCTTCCCCATCAATGCCTACCAAGGACAATCCTCGATCTCAAGTAGGATGAGATGGAGTCCATAGTCGCAAAATTTCTAGGCCGATGTATAATGTTTATACATGTTGGCCTAGACTTGTCATTACCCAATAGTGTGCCTTTGCATATGTTTTTGGGTCTTGACATAGATGCTGCCCTATGCCTTGACATGACCGTTGGAGGGTTGTTTGCACGTAAACCTACAACGGAACATAGGAAACCCCTTGAACACATCCTAGAGAAGCTTGCTTCTCCCATTGTAGAACCTATTCCCCTCCATATTAAGGGCATGTCAAGCATTGAGGAGCCCTCATCGGCCGAGC
The DNA here is from genome assembly GCA_015847255.1 of Hyparrhenia diplandra. Taxonomy (NCBI): domain Eukaryota; kingdom Viridiplantae; phylum Streptophyta; class Magnoliopsida; order Poales; family Poaceae; genus Hyparrhenia; species Hyparrhenia diplandra. The sequence goes on from JADLZK010009398.1 coordinate 38,232, forward strand.
CATTCCTCGTGCCGCCATTGGAACCGACCGTTTGAGCCCTCTCCCGAACCATGAACACCGGAAGGAAGGAATGCTTCGCCCTTCGGAGTTTGCGATTGAATTCAAGGATGATGGCGAACCTCGTGAAACCGAGGTGCACTTAGACTTCCATATCTCTCTCATCCTTGACTTCAATCTTTCTCATAGGCTACCCTCTAGAAAAAAAAAAAATTATGAAAGACCTATAGAGGGGAGCCGTGATGAGAAGTTGGGAAAGAATGTTTCGCCTCTCACACCTAGACATCCCAAAGGCGAAGCATCTTCCCAACCAAAATCCGCTCGAGGAGGCGAAGTTTATAACTCTATTCGCTTCACCCAAGTTGTTAACACATCTTAGTGAAACAAAAACACCCGTCGCCCTCACACGAACACAAGTCATGTCCCTGCCAGCCAAAAAACGTTGTTCTTGACAATGGTCAAGATTCAACGTCCGCCCTTCATGACACATCTTGTGAGGGGAAAACCTCATGTGCCATGGACATGCACGAAGCGACAACTCTTGAGACCAAGCGTAAATTTGTTGTTGGGCATAACAAGTTGTCAATTGAGACTTCCTAAATGCTCACCTTTGGGTCTTCTTGAGTTTGTCTTGCTTCTAGCCGAAAGTGTTCCGACGAAGATCACAACCATCTCTTGGTTCTCTTTGTAAACCTTTTTAAGAGAATGGTTGCAAGTCTCGTAGTAGTAGCATGATGACGCTAACCTTGCACTTTAGCGTAATGCTAAAATTTTAGTGGTGAAACTAGGAACTTCACCATCATCAAGCTCGCAGGATGTTTTCCCCGCCGTCAAGCTTATGACCATAATCAAGCTAATCGCCGGGAGATACCCCGGATTATCATTAAAAAAAAAGAGCAAAAAGTCTTTTTCTCTTCTTATTAATAAAAGCAAGAACATGTTATCAAGTTAGTATGCACCTTCGGGTATTCTTGTCGCTAACCATTTTGTGTGGAGATCGATTAAGAAGAACAAAGAGGCATGCGACGCCGAGAACATGAGGGCTACATCAAAAAAAAAAAACTACGATGCCCATGGGTGATGGAAGATGCTCAAGAGGAGACCTGACCCGCACACTTGACTTTTACACAAAAGTCTAAGTGTGGGGGAACATGGTGACAATCTCAAGTTCCATCCACCGTGGGGTCATACAAAAAAAAAAATGATGAATAAAAGATGATGTCACCTGTCTTGCTAAAAAAAAAAGAAGAAAAGGAGACAGGTTTTTTTTTAAAAAAGGAGAGATAAAAAAAAAAGAGAAAAAAAGGGGCGATGAAAAAAAAAAAAAAAAAAAAAAAAGTAAAGTAAAAAAAAAAAAGAGAGAGAGTGTTGATGAAAATGAAAAATATAGAAAAAAAATAATAATAAGAGAGAGAGAGGAGCAAAGTTGACCCCACATGGTCAAGAAACATACTAATGTGTCGCCCGACTCCACCCTTCCTTGCTTTAACAAGCAAGAGGGGCTCGCCTCTCATTCTTTTGTCGCTATCATCAAGGACACAGCCCACACACATGTTATGTGTGTGTGTGGCCTAGCCTCGAGATGCACCAGGCTAAGCCATCATGCAAACCGCGACATCAACTTCAACGCTTTATCCATAAATTTTGCCGGTATTTACACTCGTGTATGCAAAGGTAACGCTCACCATCTCTTCACTCATTTTTGTCTCCATGAAAATAAAGTTTTATGCTTCCTATGCCATGACATATGCTTTGAGTTTGATGCACCTACATGGACGCATGTAATACATCCATAGGTCTTTTTAAATTAAGCGTGGTGCTTAGGTTAAAAATGATCTCCTTTAATCAAAACTTTGACTTGGTGTCAAAACTAGGTTAATGAACTTAGAGCAATCGTTGTCATGATCTATGGGAGTATCTTATGTCGGAGATGATCAAGGCTATGTTTTTCAATGCTTCTTTATGTTAGCCTTGCTTGAGTGATGCCGAGGTGAATAAAAAAACATATATATAATAATAATAACACAAAATAAAATAATAATATCATAATAAAGGCTCCACGGTATTCTCGCCGATAGAGCCATGTGTTTGTTGTTGTTTTGTTTTCTTTGTTTAAAATAAAATAGGTACAAGAATAAGTGTGGGGAGATCTCTCAAGCATACAAGCACACCCATCCGAGATCTCCCCAACACAAATGCACGAACACCGAACAATTCCACGATGGAGAAGGACGAAACGAACGACTACCATTAACTCCTTCCTCTTCAACGGTGGTTTGTGCAACTTCCTCTCTCACATCTTCCAAAAGTTTTGAAGTTTAATTTTTGATCATATCAAAAAGACAAAACTTATGAAAAAAAAAAACTCCATCTCTCGGTCTACCAATTGATTCATGGCATGCATACACTTTATTCCTCGCCAAAAACCATACTTTGATGAGCAACTACCGTTAGGGACCCCATGTTCATCTAAACAATTGAGCTTTGAGATATGGTAGAATGACTTGATGCTTGCTCTCTTATGCAATGAGACTTGGTTTTATTTCAAAAATTCAAATAAAGCATGCTCTCGGTTTGATTTAGACAAAACCTACCAAAGCCCGAATAATGACATGAATATCCACTATAGCTACTTCCTATCGTATTGAGTTTTATCGGGCTCCGTTGATCTGCGTTGAGAGAGGCTCATACTCCCAAGATCGAAAAACACGTACACCCACATATATGCCGATTCTCACAATGAGAATTGCGCACAACATGCATCTTCAAAGATCTAGAAAATAAATACTCCATCCAAGTTACGCCATGATCATCTCCTCGTTATCGAAAAGTATCATGCGTAAAGAAGATACAAAGGCTACTGTAAAAAAGAGAGAAAAAGAGATGAAAAATGGACACGTGTCCGAGGGCGCAGTAGAGCCCACATCCAAAAAAAAAAAAAAGAGATAGAAGAAAAAGTAGCATGTATCTCTCCAAAAGCGCATAAAAAGAAAAAGAGAGATCATGGGTCAAGGAGTAACCACAACAAAACAAAAAAAAAAATATACCACAAATATTTTCCACACACTTTTGCACATTTCGATCTAGGAGTATGGCACCTCTTTCCAACGATCCGAGCCCGACCCGACAAAACATACAGAGGTACGTATGCATCACTCCACTCAAAGACCCACAAAACCCCGCAAAAAGATAGGATGAGTGTGAGCGAGAGTGCTTTGGTAAGGAAACACAAAATGAGTGACTATGTGAGAATCAATCATGGAGCATTGCTATTTTATCTTAAAAAAACCAACCAAGTCTTTGCACATGAGTAGTAGCAAGGAGATATGATTTCATGACCGTTCCATTGCTCAATCGTCCAAGAAAACATGGTAGCCACTCTTGAATGCTCACAAAGCAGGTGAGGCCCGAATAACGTGTATGCAGGTCTACATCTTGGAGATTGAGCCACTTTAGTCCCTAAGCCTTCGCCGAGGACGAGCAAAGGACTAAGTGTGGGGAGTTTGTTGTGGTCGTTAACTACATATTTTATACCGTCAACATTAGTATAAAACTACCAAAACACAATAGCAATAGGACTTGAGCTAACCTTTTCTACAAGTTTTGGTACTTCACTTGTTTTGCGGGGCAATGTTGAAAAACATATATATATTGGGCCAAAACCAAAGGAAAATATACAAGATAAAAATGGCCCAATGCGAAGCAAGGATAAACAAGGAGAAAAGGCACCAAAATGCGCCTACGGGAAAGCGCATTTTGAACATCCTTCACCCCAATGGAAATGAGCCCAACACGATGCAAACCAAACCGAGCAAATGGCATGGCATGACTTTTTGAGACTCAACACAGCCCACTTGCCAAAGTCCGAGGTCACCGAAGCGGGACGGGCGCGCGCACCTAAGGTGCGCCTCGCACCCACTTTGGTGCCGAACCGCCCAACCTTGGCGAGGTGGTACATTAAGTGTATAGGAGTACATCCAATGTGTGGCCGGTGGTGAAATCCATAAAACAAGCCCTAGAAATCCCCGCACGAAACCTAAGCCCATAAAGATACCTCACTATCCATAGTTATCCTAGGGTGGCCCCGCCAAAGATAAGAGCGCAATCGTTTCCTGTGGAAAATACGATACCTCGAATATTTCGGGTGAAAGCTACAACGACAATTCCGTGCGCCAGTGATTTATACGTGTGCGTTAAGAAACGCCAACAAGCTTTCGTTGGTGTTTCTTAATGCACACAGAGAAATCCGCAAGCACACGGAAATACCGTTGTAGCACTTCACCCGTGGGTAAACGTGGTATCGTATTTTACACAAGGACGGTTCTTGCCAGTTTTTTCCGGGTCTATGTCAACCTAAGGCAAGGGTTTGTTTATGGGACCTAAGTGCTAAAACACCTAAACCGACTGGGAATACCTTCCTATTCTCGAAAAACCGACCATCCAACGTCGGTAGTGTCCGTTTTGGAAGGTAGCAAACCGCCTCCCCCGGCCGGGCCCGAACCGCCTCGGCGAGTGCGCGGCGCCGCACCAGTGGTGCGCGCGCGCACCCGGGGGCCCGTCGCTCGCTTCGTAGGTCGGGCCTCCTTGCTGTGAAAAGTTGTCCGGTGGTCTTGGCCCGGCCTGGTTTTGACGTTTTGTCCCGATTCTTGTTTGGGCTTGCCATTTGCTTCTTTAGGCCTTTTTCTATTTATTGGTTTTATTTCTTTTTCTTTGTATTTTTGGCCCAAAGTGATCATCCTTGAGTTGGTACCGCAAGTCCAAATAACCACCAAAACTTTGGAATATGTTAGTTGAAATCTCTATTTCTAGGTTGTTTTGGTGTTGTGTTGACGGTATTTAATTTGCGCTTGGTTACCGTCAACAAACTCCCCACACTTAGCCCCTTTACTCGTCCCGAAGTGAAGGCACAGGGACTAAAGTGGTTCAATCTCCAAGATGTAAGCTTGCATCGAGGTGTTATTCCAAGCTTTACCGCCTTGTGAGCATTCATGGTGGCTACCAAGCTATCTTAGAATAATTGAGCAATGGAACAAAGCATGAACTTCCATCTTCTTGCTACTACTCATGCGCAAAGACTTGGTAAGTTTTTGAATTTTTGAAAGAAATAGCATTACTTTTATGGCATTGACTCTCACAAAATCACTCTTGTTTGAATTTTCCTCTCAAAACACTCTTGTTTGTATCACTCTCACTCATCCTATTTTGCGGGGTTTTTTATGGATCTTTAAGTGGAGTGATGCATACGCACCTCATATATATTGTCGGGTCAAGCTCGGATCGTTGGAAAAAGGTACCATACCCTTAGATCGAAATGTGCAAGAGTGTGTGGAAAATATTGATGATATATTTTCTTTGTGGTTACTCCTTAACTCATGATCTCTTTCCTTTCTTTTTTTTTTGTATGCTTTTGGAGAGATACAGGCTATTTTTCTTTTTCTTTTCTTTTTTTTTTTTTTTTTTTGGAGATGTGGGCTCTACACGCCCCGGACACATGTCCATTTTTTATCTCTTATTCTTTTCTTTTTTTTCTGACAGTATCTTTTCTCTCGCATTTTTCTTGATAACTTGAGGGGATGATCATGATATAATGAATGGAGTATTTATTTGATGGATGGTAAAGATGCATGTGGTGCGCAATTCTCATAAATTGTAAGAACTGGCGTGTGTATGTGGGTGTACGTGTTTTTCGATCTTGGGAGTATGAGCCTCTCTCAACGCTGTGGATCTACTGAGCCCGACAAAACTCAAATAAAGAGGTAGTAGCTATAGTGGATAATCATATCATTATTCGGGCTTTGGTAGGATTTGGCTAAGTCAAATCATGAGCATGCTTTATATTTTTGAATTTTCGAAGATAAAACCAAGTCTTATTGCAAAAAGAGAGCAAGCGTCAAGTTATTCCGCCATATCACAAAGATCAATTATTTAGATAAGCATGGGGTCCCTAATGGATAGTTGCTCAACAAAAGTCCGGTATTTTGGCGAGGAATAAAATGTATGCATGCCATGTATCAATTGGTAGATATAGAGATGGAGCTTGGTTCAGGGTTTTAGCACTTAGAAAAGATAAGTCACAAGTCAAAATTTAATTTAAATAAATCGCGTACCTTTGACTTGTGAGCCTCCCCACACTTGTTTTTGTACCTACTTTTATTTTTCTTTTGCACAAGGACAAAAACAAGTGGAGACATAGACAATAATATAATAATAAAACTTTATTGAATTAATAATTCAAACAGCACACTTTGAAGGAATTACAAAATGATTGGAAGGGAAATATCGAAAATTAAAACTAGTGCGCGCCTAATTATTGATAGAGAGGTAGAGCATCCTAAGCAGGCTTGCGTAGGGGCGTGCTCAGCGTTAGCGACTCTAGCGACCCTAGCCGCCTTAGTCTTGAAGTTTAGGCGTAAAAGAGTCTAGTTCTTTCCTAATGTCTGCGTTCTCTAAGTCCGCCCCTTCTACCTCTCGTGGTTAAGGTTTTCACTAGCCTGTTTAGAGAGTTGACTCTAGCGTTTAAGGTTGCTAGCGAAGGGACCTTAGGAACCGTGCTACTCCCGGTGTGTGCAAAGTGATGGAGTACCCTCAAAACGGCTCTCGAGAACATTGGGAGCCTTCCTAGGTGTAGCACGGGGTACCCTCATAGGGCCCTCGCTACTCGGCGACTTTTCAACAACATTGAGGGCCTTTCTAGGATTCACCCGAGGGATACGAAGTGGAGCACTTGGAGAGGTCATTTGGAGTAGGAGTTGGCTTCTTCATAAGCCCCTTCCCACGCCCTCCTCGTAGGCATCTCGACACCGACAACGGTGTACGGGTAGTCGTAATCGGAGGTGTGGATGGAAGACGCCCGTTGACGCGGTATGGGCGCCAGCTGCTTCGGGCTCCTTCCTCTTGACGCCCAGGGTGCCCACCGTAGGGCGAGGTGGGCGCCCAAGGATACTCTTGCGTGTCATGGATCTGCCCGTGGACACATAGCTCGTTCCCTCCACTAGATGAGTGGCGTGGGGGAGGGAGCACGGCAAGAGGGGCGACACGAGGATGGTTTAACCTCGCCGCTAGGGAAGATCAAGTCATCCTCATTGAGGGAGCAAAGTGAGCGAGCAGCACTGTAGAGAGTGAGGGCATGGCTCGCCATTGCAGCTGTTCTTGGCTTAGAAGAAGAGGATTTGAGAAGAGGAGAAGAGCAAGAAGGAGTGGTGTGAAGAATGGAGAGGAGGAGGGTGGATTTTATAGGATAAATTCTCCTCTCCGGTTTGGCGGTGTCGAAATCGGGCTGAGCAAACCTTTACTTGGGTGGGTTGTGAGAAAGGAGAAGGAGATGGGCGAAATCCTGCACCAGTGGGGGCCGGCCTGGTCTTGCGGGCGCACTGTGGTGGTGCTTACAAGACCACCTGTGTGTCCCTCGGTCGTGTTTTTCGCCACATCCGTTTTCCTTTTTCGAAAAAGTTTTGAATCGGTGTTGGCCGCTGCGAGAAACGTTTCCTTTCTTGCCGATCTCTAATTGATCCTCAAATTTAAATTTTGAAAATAGATTATGCTTTTAATTAATTTAGAAGGTAAATATCCTTTGTGTAGCAAATGACGAGCTTAAATTTAGTGAAGTAAAAAGAAAATAACAAGGTAAATAATTTATTTAAAACAAAGTAAAAAAATATATAGATAACTTTTATATTTTATTATTACCATAAGTAAATTTTTTTAGTTGTAATAATTTTAATTGTAAATAAATATCTCTTTTTTTATATGCTGATCAACATACATTAATTCTCAAAGCATAAATCTATTCTATCGAGCTCTTGGTTAAGATCGAATCATTGGCTCAAAGAAAAGCTTAAGGCGTTGACCGTTTACCTTTTGTACCTCACCGCGTCATCTTGATTGTGATTGCGCCATGTGGCGACATGTTGATGACGGTGTACGGTCCTTTCCATTTGCTCCTTAGCTTTCCTTCGTCGAACGGTTTCACCGGGAGTTGATTAGGAGTACTTACTTTGTCTCCTCGGTGAATTCTTTAATCTTGATACCGATCATGCCATCTTTTTGTGCGCTCTTTGTAGAGCTCGCGACCGTGGTACGCCTTTTTCGCCATTCTTCTTTGTTGAGAGATTTGTCTCTCGACGGTTCTTCCAGCCGAGTCCGGCGTCCATATTCCACTTCTTGATGGCCCAATGAGCTCGATGCTCCAACTCAACCGGTAAATGGCGTGTTTTGCCATAGACCACCGGTGATAAGGTGACATGCCGATGGGGGCTTTTTATAAGTCGTCCGATATGCCCAGAGAGCATCGGGTAGCTTGTTTTTCCAACCCTTCCCCATCTCGTTGACCGCCTTCTACAGGATGTTTTTGATTTGTTTATTGGAGGTTTCGGCTTGCCCGCCGGTTTTGGATGATAGGGGGTAGCAATATTGTGCAGAAAGTGCCGAGCTCCTTCAAGAATGCCTTGAATGATTTGTCCTTGAAATGCGATCCTCCGTCACCGATCACCATGCGTGGCGTTCGAAACGGGGGAAGATGATTTCATGGAACATTTTGGCGCGTCGCGTGCTTGCCATCGCCAGCCTCCGCATGGTAGTGCCTCTACCCACTTTGACCACGTAGTCCACGCCACCGGGATGTACTCGCAATAATGGGACTTCCGAATGGCCCCATGTAGTCAATGCCCCACACATCAAATATTTCTATTTGAAGGTTGTAGTGTAGGGGCATTGCATCACGAGCTGTGATGTTTCTCGTCTTCTCGGCGGTTGTAGCATCTTCTCGATGAACTCTTTCGTGTCGCCGTACATCGCCGGCCAGAAGAATCCGCACCGCCAAATTTTTGGCTTGTGTGCGGAATACTCCCGGATGTCGGGCGTAGGGAGATGCATGACATTTTTCAATGATCTGCATTCCTCCCTCCCTTGGTACGCATCTTCACAAAGCAAGCGTCCGCACACACCCATGCAGATATGGGTCATCCCATAGGTGCCGTCTTCTCTCCATTTGGAGTTTCCGCTTGTTCTCCCCGGGTGGTACATAACCACGCAACCATGTAATTCACAATGTTTTGCGTACCATGGGTTGAAATGTGACACCTTGAGTAGCATGTCGTCGCGCCGCGTAGTCGTTGATTGGTAGTTCTTGCATGTTAGTTACCTCGCATACGCGACAAATGATCCGCAACCGTATTTTCTACTCCTTTTTATCTTTTATTTTGATGTCAAATTCTTGGAGCGAAAAGAATCCAGCGGATCAAGCGAGGTTTCGCATCCTTTTTGGTAAGAAGATACTTAAGGGCGGCATGATACGTGTAGATGATTATTTTTGCGCCCACTAAGTAGGATCGAAACTTCTCGATAGCAAAGACTACTTGCCAGAGTTCTTTTTACATTTGTAGCGTAATTAAGCCGGGCTCTCGCCAAAGTCTTGCTAGCATATGCGATGGCATTTGCTTTTTGTCCTTGGTTTGGCCTAAGACCGCACCAACAAGTATAGTCGCTAGCATCGCACATGATTTCAAATGGCAACGACCAATCCGGGGTTGGATGATCGGAGCCGAGATGAGTGCTTTCTTCGGGGTTTCAAAAGCGTGTAAGCACTCATCTATGAAGTCAAAGGGTACGCCCTTGGCTAGCGGGGCCGTAAGGGGTCTAGCGATTTTTACGAAAAATCTTTTATAAATCTTCTATAAAACCCTGCGTGTCCTAGGAAGCTACGGATACCTTTGACGCTATCGGGGTGGTAGCTTTTCGATAACGTCTATTTTGGCTTTGTCTACCTCTATCCCCCCTCTCGGACACGAGGTGCCCGAGAACGATGCCTTCTCGGACCATGAAGTGGCACTTTTCCCGATTAAGTACCGTGTCCTTTTCTTGGCATATTTGCAAGACCCGGTCTAGGTTCTTCGGACAACTTTCGAAAGTCTTACCATAGGCGGAGAAATCGTCCATGAAGACCTCCATGATATCTTCGATCATGTGCGAGAAGATAGACATCACGCACCACCGAAAAGAAGCGGGGTGCATTACACGCCCAAAATGACATTCTACGGTAGGCATAGGTTCCGCATGGGCATGTGAACGTGGTCTTGCTTTTGGTCATCGTGGTGGATCGGGATCCGTGGTAGCGAATACCCGTCAAGGAAACGAAGAAAGAATGTTTTGCTAACCGCTCCAACATTTCATCAATAAAGGGCAGCGGGAAGTGATCTTTCTTTGTTGCCTTGTTAAGTTTTCTATAATCAATACACATTCTCCACCCGTGACTTGTCTTTGTGGAATGAGTTCGTTTTTAGCGTTCTCAACGATCGTCATTCCTCCCTTTTTAGGGACCACTTGGACTGGCTAACCCAATCAGCGTGGTGGTACGGGATAGATAATCCCGGCATGAAGAAGCTTGACAACTTCCTTCTTCATGACTTCACGCATCGCATTATTGAGCCTACTGGCGGGGTTTGCATGATGGGGTACCGTCGGGGTCAATAGGAATGCGATGTGTGCAAAGTGTCGGGCTTACCCCTTTTAGATCTTGAAGGGAATACCCGAAGACCAATCGTGTTTCTCTAAGACGGCTATTAGCCGGGTGGTTTCTCGGTCACTAAAGCTTATCGCTTATGATGAAGGGGGCTTGTGAATCGCCGTTTAGGAAGACATAGCGTAGGCCCGGGGGTAGGGGTTTAACCTCAACCTGGAGGCCGAGTCGCCTCTTCCTCTTTGGGAAGTTCTTTGAGTTCCCCCGATTCGCCCCTCTTCTTTAATGAAGAATTGGGCATCTTTTTCTAGGTCTGTTTTTGGGTTCTCATATAGCATAACTCCCATGACCTCCTCGGGCATGTCGTACTCAAGGAAGGGTTACATTTACCAAGTTTTTTAGCTCGAGTAACTAGGATGGAAAACTTTTTCTTCCCGAGTTTGACATCTAAATCCCGGATGTTGATATATCGAGAATCTTCTCTAAGGGATGCCCGATCAGGATGTCGAAGTCTTGGATATCAAAAATATGAAAATCCAGAGACAACTTGACATCCTTGTGTTGGAAGATTTGTTCATGTATAACTTCATGGCTTTCAATGGTGGTACGTGGTGCTATGCGCAAGGTCCATGTTGTGGGGTCCTAACGGTTTTCTTCGTCACAAGTTTGTGCAAAGGTTTTGGACATTATATTTACCCCCACAGTAGGGTTATACATGACTTCCACCCAGTTTCCCTGATATTTGCAATGGATTGATGTAGAGGGGCCACTTATCCGAATTTCTTCGAAAGAAGGTCCTTCCTCTCGCAACCATTCCATGCTCATTATAGCTATTAGCTCCTTAGTAGACTCCTAGAGGAAGAATTTATCCAGGGGTTGTTCAGGGGCTAGCGGGGCGGGGTGGTTTCTTCCATTGTTCGTACTTCGAGGTGTCACCGAATTGATCAGTAAAGTCAACCTCGAAGAACGGAGATCGTGCATGCGGTCTCCTTTGGTTTTGGTTCAGAGCGAGGGTCTCTATTGGTTTAACGGGTTCGGCTTTAGCCGAAGAGACTTCCTCGGGTTTTCGCTTGGGTTCTACACGGATGGGTTCTAGCGGAGGAGTATTCTCAAGAATACGGTTTAGAGAGCTTCTCCTTCCGCTGTGGTTTTATGTGAAAATGACCCTCCTAGCTAAATCAGCGGCGAGGCGCTTGCCCCTGTCCAATCCCTAGCCAGAAATGCTTTGTAAAAGCACGTGGTTTGGTATGGATGTGTGCTGGGCCGGATCGTGTAAGCGTGGTAAACCGGTCCCAGGCTGCCCCTAAGGTTTCACCTCTATTTGTTGGAAGTTGAGTATCTCTTGTCGCAGGGCGCGATTTCGGATAAAGGGTAGAACGCCACACGAACTGCATTTCGCAGATTCTTCCCATTCTCCGTTTACCAACCCTACGTTATGGGCGTACCATTGAGTCGCCCTCTCGGTGAGAGAGAATGGAAACAACTTCCACCTCGGCGTGTCGTGTGTCATGCCCGCATTGTCGCAGCCACGAGCTGCTCAAACTCCCGTAAGTGATGGTAGCGGTTTTTATATTCCGAGCCCGAAAAGGCTCGCCCTGAAACCATGGCTATAAAGCCGGCGGAGCTCATACTCGAAGGCTGTGATTGGCTTCGCAGATGGGCGTGGTTCAACGAGCTCGCCCTTAGGAGTGGACAGGATTTGTAGGGTAGGTTGCTCCATGAGTAACAGGAACTCTTTTTGGTATTTTTGTTTAAAGGATACTACGGTCACATAGGTCGACTAGGCTCGAGATATAACTACGACAACCGTCCCGGCAATGGCGCCGTAAATGCTTGTTGGTGTTTCTTAACGCACACAGAGAAATCCGCAAGCGCCACGGAAATACCGTTGTAGCACTTCACCCGATGGTAAATAGGGTATCGTATTTTACACAAGGGCCGGTTGCGCAGCAAGCTTTTACGGTCTATGTCAACCTAAGGCAAGGGTTTGTTTTCTAAGAGTAGCGAGGTATCTATAGGCTAAGTTTTCCAAAAGGCGTGATTTCTAAAGTCCGTTGTCTACTCACCGGGCACGCCCGCGCCCAATCCCGGCGTGAGTCCCAAGCAATTAGCTCTACGACATAGCCGAACGTGGGGGGGATTTCAAGGGACGGACAAGGCTTGTCACGACAAGCCGCCTACCCCTCAACCATGGGATGCACCGCAAAAAGGTAGGTGAACGCTAGTCCAAACACCACGCTTGCACTATTGGTCCGATTCTTGATGTTGGCCAAGGTTCCCGGTCAAAGAGTTCCTTCACCAAGAATTAACGCTCTTAACGAGACAATCTACCGATCCCGCAAGTCTACAACGGCTAAGAAATATACGAAGGAAATTAAGTTGTTGCAAGATAATCACAAGACTTCTTACCAAAGTATAAGTAGCTTGCGAGAGGTACAAGCCGGGTGGGTACCAACAAGTCCCAAGACTCCGTCCTCCTAGGAACCGGAACACCGAGGGGCGAACCAAAGAACTCCGGGTAGAAAGAACAAAGCTTCTTTCTAGCTTTTCCCTCTCTCACTCTCTAGAATTTAGAAGAAGATATAGAAGAAGTAGAAGAACTAATTCTACTCTCTTGCACAAGTACACCGGTTTCTCCTTGGAATTGTTGTGTTGAGAGGTGAAGGAGGGAGCTATTTATACACAAGGAGGAGGGACCTAAGTGCTAAAAACACATAAACCGATTTGGCAATACCTTCCTATTCTCGAAACCGACCATCCAACGTCGGTAGTGTATCGCATTTTGGAAGGTAGCAAACCGCCTCCCCGGCTGGGCCCGAATCGCCTTAGCAGGCGGTGCGGCCGCACCAGGTGTGGTGCGCGCAAGACTTTGGGGCCCCGCTCGCTCGCCCCGCAGTCGGGCCTCCTTGCCGTGAAAAGTTGTGCGGTGGTCTTGGCCCGGCCTGGTTTTGATATGATTGCACAAGGTATGACAAATCAATGCAGGTCTACATCTTGGAGATTGAACCACTTTAGTCCCTATGCCTTCACTCGAGGACGAGCAAAGGACTAAGTGTGGGGGAGTTTGTTGACGGTCGTTAACTACATATTATATACTGTCAACATTAGTATAAAACTACCAAAACACAATAGTGATAGGGCTTTGAGCAAACCATTTCCACAAGTTTTGGTACTTCACTTGTTTTGCAGGACAATGTTGGAAACATACACATTTCGGGCCAAAAACAAAGGAAAACGTATAAAGAATAACAAGGCCCTAAATAGACATGAGCAAAGCAAGGAGAAAAGAGGAGAAATGCCCATAAATATGAATATCAACATCTATACATAAGCCCAAAAAGTCGAGGCCCAAATCCAACATGAAATCATACCGGGTCGCAGGACATGGGTTCAATGTTTTGGGCATAACTTTCCCATACGAAATCGGATTTCGGTGATCCACCAGTCAAAACGAAGCTTACTCCGAGGCCCACGCGCTCCTACAAAATTTCAGGCCAAATGGCCCACATCTTGGTGTGCCCGCACCAAGTGGTGCGCGCGTACACTGGCGGATGCCAACCGGGCCCAGCTTTCTCGAGCCGGTGCATTACCTTCCAAAAAGTGTGTTGCCGACGTTGGTTGGTCGGTTTGGGCTGATTAGGAAGGTGTACCAAGGTCGGTTTGGTTCCTTCCATATGGGGAGGGACTTTTTCCAACAAGCCCCCTCTCCTCTACCTATAAAAGGAGGCCCTCTCCCTCTTCCTCAACAGACACCAATTCCATACAACACAAAGAGGAGCCACAATGTAATAGAGAGGAGAGAGTTCCATTCTTGTTCTTCTTCCCCCCTCTTAGTTCTAATGGAGAGTGAGAGAGGAAAGGCTAGAAGGAAGTTTGGTTCCTTCTACGGAGTTGTCGGTCCGCCCGCGGTGTGCCGCGGTTCCTAGGAAGTCGGAGTGCCGGAGTTGTCGGTACCCGCTGGCTTGTACCTCTACAAGCTACTTACACTTTGGTGAGAAAGCTTGTGATTATCTTTCGGCTTATTGTTCTTCAAGTATATTATCTTAGCTGTTATAGACTTGCGGGATCGATAGTCGTACCTTTGGGTCATAACTCTTGGAGAAGGAACTCTTTGACCGGGGAACCTTGATCAACCCAAGAGTTGTGGATGGTAGTGCAAACGTGGTGTTTGGGCTAGCGTTCACCTATCTTTTGCGGTGCATCCCACGGTTGAGGGGGTAGGCGGCTTGGTCGTGACAAGCCTTGTCCGTCCCTCGAAATCCCCCACGCTCGGGCCGTGTCGTAGATCTAATTGCCGGACTCGCCTAGTTGGGCGCGAGGGCGGTGCCCAAGCAAGGAGATAACAAGCCCTAGAAATCCCCTGCCCGAAACCTAAGCCCATAAAGATACCTCACTATCCATAGTTATCATAGGGTGGCCCTTCTTAAAGATTAGAGCGCAAACTGTTCCTCGTGGAAAATACGATACCTCGAATATTTCGGGTGAAAGCTACAACGACAATTCCGTGCGCTTGCGGATTTATATCTGTGTGCGTTAAGAAACGTCAACAACAAGTTAGTGACACATGATCTAGTAAGAGGCTTGAAGGATGTTCACTTTGACAAGGACAAGCTATGTAGTGCATGTCAAGCTGGCAAGCATGTTGTCAATACTCATCTAAAGAAGAGCTTCATGAGTACTTGCAAGGCATTTGACTTGATCCATATTGACTTGTTTGGGCCAACCGCATATACAAGCATTGGTGGCAACAAGTATGGATTTGTGATTGTGGATGACTATACAAGATTCACTTGGGTGTTCTTTCTCAATGACAAGAGTGATGTGTATTCATTGTTCAAGACATTTCTCAAGAGGGTGCACAATGAGTTTGATATCATAGTGAAGAAAGTGAGAAGTGATAATGGTAGTGAGTTCAAGAACAGAAGAGTTGATGAGCTATGTGATGATTATGGCATCATGCATCAACTTTTGGCCAAGTACACACCACAATCAAATGGCCTAGTTGAGAGGAAGAATAGGACTCTCATTGAGATGGCAAGATCAATGCTTAGTGAGTACAATGTGAGTCAATCATTTTGGGCCGAGGCAATCAACACCGCATGTCATTACATCAATAGATTGTATTGCCATCCCATGATGAACAAGACACCTTATGAACTATTGAATGGAAGAAAGCCAACCATTGCATACTTTAGAGTGTTTGGATGCAAATGCTACATATTGAAGAAGGGTGCAAGACTTGGCAAGTTTGACAAGAGGTGTGATGAAGGATTCCTACTTGGTTATTCCACCACAAGCAAAGCATATAGAGTGTGGAACAACTCAAGTGGAGTGCTAGAAGAAGTCCATGATGTTGAATTTGATGAAACCAATGGGTCCCAAGATAAAGATGAGAACCTCAATGATGTTAGTGGAACTCAATTGGTAAATGCCATGAGAGGCATGGACATTGGTGATATTCGGCCAACTCAAGTTGATGATGACAAAGATGAAGTACAAATCACCCAAGCTAGTAGTGCTCAAGTTCAAGATCAACAACAAGCTAGCACATCATCTCAAGCAACTTCTAGTGATCAACCAAGCTCAAGCAACCAAGTTCCAATACTCCAAAGTTCAAGCATAGCTAGAGATCACCCAATTGATCAAATTGTTGGTGACATTGCAAGTGGAGTACAAACAAGAGGAAGACTAGCGGCCTTTTTGTGAACACTTTGCATTTATGTCACAAGAGGAGCCCAAAAAGGTTGATGATGCCTTGAAGGAAGACGAGTGGGTCATTGCAATGTAAGAGGAGCTCAACAACTTTGATAGAAACAAGGTTTGGGAATTGGTAGAGAGACCAAAGGACTACAATGTCATTGGAACCAAATGGGTTTTCAAGAACAAGCAAGATGAAGATGGCATTGTTGTGAGAAACAAAGCAAGACTAGTTGCACAAGGTTACACTCAAGTAGAGGGTCTTGACTTTGGTGAAACATATGCACCGGTTGCAAGATTAGAGGCAATAAGAATTCTATTGGCCTATGCTTGTGCACACAACATCAAGCTCTATCAAATGGATGTCAAGAGTGCTTTTCTCAATGGCTTCATCAATGAGCTAGTGTATGTTGAGCAACCACCCGGTTTTGAAGATTACCATCATCCCAACCATGTGTACAAGTTGAACAAGGCATTGTATGGGTTGAAGCAAGCACCTAGAGCATGGTATGAGAGGTTGAGAGACTTCTTACTCAAGAAAGGCTTTAAGATGGGCAAAGTTGACACTACTCTCTTCACCAAGAAAATTGGAAAGGATTTGTTTGTCATGCAAATATATGTTGATGATATCATCTTTGGATCAACAAATCAAGAGTATTGTGAAGAATTTGCCAAGATGATGGCAAAAGAATTTGAGATGTCTATGCTTGGAGAGCTCACATATTTCCTTGGTCTACAAATCAAGCAAATGAAGAATGGCACCTTCATTAGTCAAGGGAAATATATTAGAGACATGGTCAAGAGGTTTGGATTGCAAGATGCAAAAGGCATTAATACACCAATGGGTACCAATGGATCATTGGACAATGATGAGAGTGGCAATATGGTTGATCAAAGGTACTATAGGTCATTGATTGGAAGCTTACTCTATGTGACCGCTTCTAGGCCCAATGTGATGTTTAGTGTTGGCAAATGTGCAAGGTTTCAATCCTCACCTAGAGAGAGTCACCTCACCGCATCAAAGAGGATATTGAGGTACTTGAAGCACACTCAAAATGTTGGGCTATGGTATCCCAAGGGGTCAAACTTTGAGCTTATTGGATATTAGGACTCGACTATGGGGGATGCAAGGTTGATAGAAGAAGCACAAGTGGCACTTGTCAATTCCTTGGAAGATCTCTAGTGTCTTGGTCCTCAAAGAAGCAAACCGGTGTGACACTTTCAACCGCCGAGGCCGAATACATTAGTGCCGGTAGTTGTTGTGCACAATTGCTATAGATGAGATCAACATTGAAGGATTATGGATTTGATTTCCATCATGTGCCTTTGTATTGTGACAATGAAAGTGCTTGCAAGATGATTCAAAACCCGGTTCAACATACAAGAACCAAGCACATTGACATAAGGCATCACTTCATAAGAGATCATCAACAAAAGGGTGACATTGCTATCCAACCCATTGGCACCGAAGATCAACTAGCTGGTATCTTTACAAAGCCACTAGATGAGAAGAGGTTTTGCAAGCTAAGGAATGAGTTGAACATCCTTGACTTCTCCAACATGAGTCGAATGCACCCCACATATATGACATGCCCCTCCATCAAGCAAAGCAAAGGTGAAATTATTTGACACGGCATTCATAATATCTAAGGACTTGTTAGAACATATAGACATATAACTTGTGCCTTAGGAAGCATTCATGGAAATAAAAGGATTTCAATGTATGTATGCCATCACCATTGCTCTTTATGCTTGTTTGATCTAGTGATGACATATGACATGTTTATGGGCTTGCAATCTCAAGTGTTGAATTTGGCTATCTTTTCACACATATACTTCAACATAGGCAAGATAACCCTTGTCATGAGGTGTGAAGAAGCTTGTCTTTGGTTCAAACCGAAATATATGTTTGACAAGTGATCCAAATTTGACCAAATTTGAGCACTATTCTCTCTTCCATAACACAACATGGTCATACCTTTTGTGGAAATTGTCGACAAAGGGGGAGAGATTAGTGCATGAAAGGTTTTTGGAACTCGCTGGAGTTTCGGAGATCAAAGGTCCCAAGGCAAAGGTATAACCATAGGGCTTTTGGTTTCACACTCAAGACACCATAGAGGGTGTGAGTGATTATAGGATCGATAAGCCGTACTATAAAGAGGGGAAAACTTTCGTACATATCGATCCTCACGTGCCTTTAGGTTCAAGTCTCATATGCATGCATTCTAACCTAAAGTGCTAACTCCGTCCTTATCGAGAATGGTTTCAAAAATGCTAACACATGGTGTCGAGGTGTTCTTCGGCGTGTCGGCAACAAGAAACAAGTGACGGAAGTCGGTTTGGAGCAAAGACGAAGGAACGACGATGAAACAACGAAGATTTCGCAGCTCTGGCGTGACCGGACGCACTGACCGGAAGCAGGTCAAATGTGACCGGACGCCCGGTGAGTGCGTCCGCGAGAGCATGTTTCGAGGGGTCGGGCATCGACGGGTGATCGGACGCGCACCGGATCGGAAGCATCCGGTGCTGTCGACGGACGATCGATCGGATGCGCCGACCGGACGCGACGGAGGAGGGGGTCGGCCGGGTCGGTTCGGCTTGTCGGTTGTGGCCGGACCCACCGACGGACTCACCGGTGAGTCCGGTCAAGGCCCGGTCAGGCAGCGAAAAGCGTGGCTTTCACCCTTTCCACCACATTTCGTGGTGTGGCCTATATATACCCCCCATGGCTGCTCCTTGCTCTCTCTCTTGGACATTTGAATCATTCCTAACACTTGTGAGCAAGCAAGCAAGCCTCCCTCCTCTCTCATTCTTGATTTGAGCTTCCTTCTTGAGAGAAGAGTTGATCCAAGTGCATTGCATCGAGTTCTTGCATCTAGAGGCACTTGGGGATCGTTGTGAGACGGTTGGTTTCCTTTTGCTCTTGGAGACACCGCTCCTAGCCAGCTTGGAGATTTGGTGGAGTTGTTGGCAAGAAGAGGAGATTGTTTCTTGGCCACCTCTGGTTGATTTGTGAGAGGATTACACACTCCTGCGTCGGGAAGACAAAGTGCAAGGAATACATTGCTCGTGCTTTTGGGTACCACACTTGTTGAGTGGTGTGTTGAGGCTAGCAAAGGGCACCGCCTAGCTCAAACACCATCCTTGTGTTGGTCGGCACTGTAGGAGACTAGCTTGTCGGTGTACAAGTGAACTCGGGTGAACAAATTGACTTGTTCATTGTCTCGGTGTTTGGATCATCACCTTCGAAAGTGATTGAGTACTCTTTGTTCCCGGTGATTGGTTGACATCCTCTACACGCGTCTGTATATCTAGCTCACTCTCTTGCATTACTTTCCTAGTTTACTTTGAGTAGAGAGCTAGCACTTGCTTTGTGTAGTTGTTCTTGCTAGCATAAGGACCATATTAGGATTGCTCATTAGCTAGAGTAGTGACATAGACCTTGAGTGGATTAGAGATCATAGAAATATTTAGTCTTGTCACTAGAAGGCTTGCAAAACCACTTTAGAGCTAGTGCAAACCGCTTTACGCCGTGTTTTATACTAATCGGTTTGTTTAGTTGAATTTGTAGAAAATTTTTATAGGCTATTCACCCCCCCCCTCTAGCCATCTAGGACCTTACAAGGTGGTCTTCGGGTTTGTCAGGAAGCATTCTGTGAGGCATAGTCAATCAAGATGGAATTGCCCCTCTCCATGAGAGAGAGATATCACTGGACCACTATTGACATTTCTTAGCGCAATCAAAGGAAAGCAGGTATTAAACCCATCCCCAATAACAGCGCCCGAGAAATGCGCCCGACATTCCCAAGTAAAACCACCATGTCGGTGATCCGAAAGGGATTGTCAACGGGATAGATCTTGCCATCTTAGATATTTCATCCGCAAGCGCATGGATCTATCATTGTAGCATTTCACCCGAAGTATTCTTCGTGGTATCGTTATTTATATTTTCCCAAAGGAAGGCATGTGATTAATAAGCTAGCATGGCATCCGAATAGAAGAACATGTGTTTGCTTAGACCAAATTGTTCATAACAGGGGTAAGCAATAATGGTTTTTGGATAGTGTGACACACACTTAATAATCCACCAAAGCAAAAGGATAAAGAAAATAGATAAAGAATAAATGAATAACCTAATGGAGTAATTCTAATGTATCTAGTCATGGCCATACAAATGAATAGTTAGGATCATATGCAAACCGATTTAATCGTGGTTAGGTCTAGGATCTTTGGGGAGACCCTATCTGGAAGTCTGCTTCCTACCGAGGCATTTACGAACTCCTACAGCACATATGAACGTGGGGGGATTTCATAGGACGGTCAAGGCTTGTCACGACCAAGCCGCCTACCCCCTCAACCGTGGCATGCACTCATATTCACAGTGTCGTAATACCGGGCACCATGCCCGCATATCGAGCACTACTCTTGTCCCCGGGATCCCCACTTCGTCGAATGGGCCGGACTAGAACAAGAGCAAACCCGAAGGAACAACGAACCGATATCCCACCTCTCCTAATCAAGTTAGGCATATGATGATCGATGATGAACTGAGATGAACATGTCAAGATTATGATATGTAAACTATATGCTAGTTCATATACCAACACAAGAACATGAACAAGACTATACTCTAGTTCATAAGTTAGGCCAAGAACATAGATATAAGACTTGCAAATAGAAGAATGCTCCATTGAGAAGATATATTACCAAGGCGCTTTCTTCTAGGAGACAAGCCTCCTTGTAGCTCTTCTACTCCAAGTGCTAACTAAGAACTAAGAAGAAGAAGAAAGAAGAAGTAGAAGAAGAGAGAGAGGTAGAGGTGGTAGAGAGAGGAAGATTGCTGGTTTGCTGGACTCCAAGTGGTGTGTGTTGAGAGAGGAGGAGAGGGGTCTACTTATACACTTGGAGGAGGGGCCTAAATGCTAATTTACACCAAAACCGACACGGTAAACCTTCCTAATCCGAGCAAACCGACCATCCCACGGGCAGGAATCCCCATTTGGCGGGTGCACGAACCGCCTCCCGAGGTTGGGCGAAACCGCCTCGGGGGGAGGGTGCGGCCGCACAGTGGGTCTTGTAGCGCACACCCCCGGGCCCGGCCGCCCCGGTCTCGGTGGGGTGTCTTCCTTCGTCTTGAAAAGTTGTGGGCCGGGCTTGGCTCGGCCCAATTTTGATGTTTTGGGTCGATTTGCTCCTGGGCTTGTGTTTTGCAATAATGCGCTTTCCCGGATGGCGTACTTTGGTCGATTTTCCACTTGCTTTTATTATAAATCTGCAAAATAAAATACTAGACACAACAAGAGGAATTTTATTAGTGATAAATGCATATGAGTATAAAAGCTATAGTTTTACTCCCTTTATGGTAGTAAGTTGGGGAAAAAAATATGGGTTGGTGACCGTCAACAACGACTCGATTGATTGGATCAAGAAATGCATGGTCGTGCTTGGGTTAAGTGTTAACCCACGAGGTGGACCAAATATCGTGTGGCAAGGGAATAACATGTATGTGAATTTGTGGTGGTTTGTCTGATATATCATTGCGTACACATGGGAGTTGACACGTCTTGTTAGAGGTCGCTTATCACTATTGGTCGAGTAGGAGTACTCGGGCCATGTCTATGTGTGTGTGAGCCCATAGGGTCACACGCTTAAAGGGGAAGAAGGCCTAATTCGGATATGATCCAATTAGACGAGGTTTAGGGTTACTAATGGGCCTCCGGCTCGGGAGCCTTGTTAGGGACGCCTATATATATATGAGGTGGGCGCGGGGCTAGGTTAAACCACGCCACTTTGGCAGCGCGCCGCCCACGCCGCCTCTTGCTCCTCGCGACCTAGCAGTCCGGAGGCGCACGCTTCCTCCCCGCACGTGTGGGATACTCGAGGTGCTGCATCCGGAGCACAAGGACGAACCGCACGTGGAGGGCGGGACGTGAGCAAGCGCAGACGGCACCGCGCTACGCGCACATCTTCATCGAGGGTCGACACTTCCGCTGCACCTCGCGTCTAGTGGTAATCCCGTGATCTATAACTAGCAATAGATACTTGGTTTATGGGTAGAAAATTTTTGTTTTTCGGCTAGCGTAGCGATCCCATATTCCTTCACCGACCGCTAACTACTGTAGCCTATATGCATACTACCTCCATACCTAAAAAGTTTGACGTTTTGGACAAGGTTTGGGTCAAACATTGAAAATATAAATCATCATTAAATTTTACGTTGTTGAGTTTGCAAATGTGAAACCTATATGAAAGATTTGTCTTGAAAAATACTTTCATAAAAGTATAAATATATTGGACAATGCTAAGGTACAAACTTTACCTCCTAGGAGGTAATATTTCAAATCAATCGAGCCATTGAATTTTTTCTCATTTTATGAATTACTAAATAAACTAAAAAAATCCGTAAAATCAAAAACGTCCGCATCCCCTAATCATCGGGGAGCAAGATTCGTGCATGCCGATTATATATTTTTATTAAAAAGATGGGAGCGTTAAACAAATCATATTATATAAGCACGTTATTTTTGATTTTGTTATACATCTTAAATTATGGTATGTTGTAATATTGGCTAATATAATCAATTTTTGTTTTTTCGGCTAGCGTAGCGATCCCATATTCCTTCGGTGGTATCAAAAGCTCCGATGCTATGTCGTTATAGATTCGGATGTGTGCATATGGTGATATGCGTGGTTGTAGTTGAGTCTCGATCTCGGTTCGTGATCTTGTTGCACCGTCTTGTTCGATCTACTCCTACCGGCCGGAATTCCGCCATCGGAGTTAAGTGATACATGTAAAACCGGTCATAGCGAGTTTGAGATCAATATGATTGATCGAATCAAACCTAGGTCATGATCGGGCGCATGTGATGCGCGTGGCGGTGGCGCATTTGATCTTCTACCGACCACCGACACGGGATGCGTAATCACAGGAACCATGGGGTTGATCACGCGGCTATAACTTTTGATCCGTAACTCGGATTAAGGCGATTCTTGAACGAATTTTGTAGAGCAACAAAAGTTCCTTAAAAGTCACCTCCAAAACGGCTTGGAAAATAGGGTTTTCGGTCGCAAGAAGATTAGATGTCGAAATCGCCTAATCCTCGTTTTGCGATTTATGTATTTGGTATGGCCCTTATGTGTATGAGATGCATGTATGTAATTAATTCATGACTTGCACGTCGTGAGGATGACAATATGTTTGGAGCCACTCATATATTGTCTCATTAATGTAATGGCCTCGCGTGCCAACTTGTGATGAACGTAATAATGTAATTGTTATTTTTTTTGGCGCTAGTATAGACTAGTCTTGGCGATTCATCACCGGAGGATGGCATACATGGATCATGGAGATGGAGATCATCATGATGAGCAGTTCATTGGAGATGGAGATCCCCAAAGTGATATAAGGCCATACCAAGTCACAACTGTTTAATGTCGTTCTTATCGTGTTCTACTTTCACGTGGCGTGACTATGTTTTTTTGTCTACATACGATAGTGAAGTAGAACGATCCCTCGGCAATGTTTAAGTTTCGATGCTCCCCAAACCTTGCACTTGTCACAAGCCTTGTACAATCGGTGGTGGGTCTATGAAATTAGGGTGCCACCGGTTTTCCTTGACTAGACAAGGTTCGTATCTCGGATACTTACTACGAAAGGTTTGGTTACTTGAACAAGATCATCCTAACGGTTAGGGATCTTGGAGCATGGCAGTTGGCGTTAGCATAGAGATGCTATCCAACAACAAGAGTCATATGTGATATGATTAGCAAAGAGTTGCTTACCGATCTACCATGTCTTCTAGCGGTGATGCTAAAGCTCACTAGTTGACTTGTTAGTTGTGGGTCCGTTTGGTGTTTCTTAGCGAAAGCAAAGAAATTCATAAGCGCCGCGGGAAAGAACGTTGTAGCACTTCACCGGTGGTACTCGGGGTATCGTGATATTTTCGAGGGACGGATGTGTAGAGGGCTTTCCGATCTATGTCTACCCTAGGCAAGGTTAAGCTTCTAAGAGGAATGAGGTATCTTTATGGGTTGACACTCGTGCAAGGATCACTCGCGCGTTATCTCCTCACCGGGCACCGGCAATCGCCCAAACCGGGATGGAGACCGGCAATTGCACCGCGCGCGCCACACCCGAACGTGGGGGATTACAAAGGACGGACAAGGTTGTCACAACCCGGCCCGCCTACCCCTCAACCGTGGGATGCGCCACAAAAGATAGGAAATCACTAGTCCAAACACCACGTTTGCATTGATGATTACTACTCGAGTGTGAATTCAAGGCTTACCCGTCCGAGGGTCCTTCACTAGAGTACCGCCCGAAGGAACGACTATCAATCCCGCAAGATTATAACGACTAAGATAATATGCTTGAAAGTAA
Source organism: Hyparrhenia diplandra (assembly GCA_015847255.1). Classification (NCBI taxonomy): domain Eukaryota; kingdom Viridiplantae; phylum Streptophyta; class Magnoliopsida; order Poales; family Poaceae; genus Hyparrhenia; species Hyparrhenia diplandra. The sequence continues at coordinate 62,759 of JADLZK010009398.1, forward strand.
TAACCGAAAGAGGAACACAACATGTCTTACCAAAGTGTAAGTAGATTGTGGAGGTACAAGCGAGGCGGTGCCCGACAAATCCGCACTCCGACCTCCTAGGAACCGCTGAACACCGGGGCACTCCGACAACTCGGGTAGAAGGAGCCAAGTCTCCTTCTAGCTCTCCCTCTCTCACTCTCTAGAATTAGAATGGGGATAGAGGTAGAAAACTCTCTCTCTCTCTCTCTCTCTCTTGCTTCTCTTGTGCTTGTAGCTCCTTGAGGTGAATTGTGTTGTGTACAAATGAGAGAGAGGGTCCTCCTTTATAGCTTGAGTGGAGGGGTGTCTTTGCAAATGTGCCTCCCTCCCTCCATTATGGCAAAAACCGACCAAGGGGAGGCGGTTTCAGGTTCAACGCACGGGACAACACCGCCACCGGCGTTCCCGGGCGTAATTGAACCGCCTCGCGAAGGCCTAGCCCCACCGGCCGAAGAGGCAGTGCTTGCGCACCCTAAGGTGCGGTCGCACCCTTGCCGGGCCCAAACCGGCCCAAACTTGGCGTGGCGTCCTCTTTCGTTGTGTTGGGCTTGGTGTTGGTGTTGGGCGCTTGAGTTCGTGACCCAACCGAGGTAAATTGATTTGGCTTGCCATTTTGCTCCTTTGGGCCTTTTTCTATTTATTGTTTTTATTCTTAGTTTCTTTGTATTTTGGTCCAAAGTGCACATATCCTGTCTTTGTACCTGCAAAGCCAAATATACACCAAAACTATGGAATGTGTGAGATTATAAACCCTATTTCTAGGTTGTTTTGGTGTATTTTGACGTTATATGATCTGTAGTTAGTTACCGTCAACAAACTCCCCCACACTTAGCCCTTTACTGCCCCTCGAGTGAAGGCGTATGGACTAAAGTGGTTCAATCTCGCAAGATGTAGACACGCATACAAATTATTCCAAGCCTCACCGCTTTGTGAGCATTCAAGAGTGTCTACCATGTTATCTTGAACGATTGAGCAATGGAGCGGCATGAATTCGTATCTCCTTGCTACTACTCATGTGCAAAGACTTGGTTGATTTTTGGAATTTTTAAAGATAAAATAGCAATGCTCCATGGTTGATTCTCACATAGTCACTCATTTTTTTGTGTTTCCTTACCAAAGCACTCTTCGCTCTCACTCATCCTATCTTTTTGCAGTGTTTTGTGGATCTTTGGAGTGGCGTGATGCATACGTACCTCGTATGTGTTGTCGGGGCAAACTCGGATCGTTGGAAAGAGGTGCCATACCCCTAGATCGAAATGTGCAAAAGTGTGTGGAAAATATTTTTGGTATTTTTGTGGTTACTCCTTGACTCATGATCTCTCTTTTTTCTTTTTGTATGCTTTTGGAGAGATCTGAGGCTACTTTTTCTTCTATCTTTCTTCTTTTTTTTTTTTTGGAGATGTGGGCTCTACTAAGCCCTCGGACACGTGTCCATTTTTCATCTCTTTTTTTTTCTTCTTCTTTTTTTTTTGTAGCCTACATCCTTTTTGCATGATACTTATATGATAACAGGGAGATGATCATGGTGTAACATGGATGGAGTATTTATTTTGTGGATGGTAGGGGTGCATGTTGTGCGCAATTCTCATTGTGAGAATCGGCGTGTATATGTGGGTGTACGTGTTTTTCGATCTTGGGGGTATGAGCCTCTCTCAACGTAGATCACGGAGCGACGACAAAACTCAATACACAGGGAAGTAGCTATAGTGGATATTCATGTCATTATTAGGGCTTTGGTAGGATTTGTCTAAGTCAAACCGGGAGCATGCTTTATTTGAATTTTTGAAATAAAACCAAGTCTCATTGCATAAGAGAGCAAGTGTCAAGTCATTCTACCATATCTCAAAGCTCAATTGTTTAGATGAACATGAGGTCCCTAACAGGTAGTTGCTCATCAAAGTATGGTATTTGGCGAGGAATAAAGTGTATGCATGCCATGAATCAATTGGTAGACTAGAGATGGAGTTTTGCCAACTTGGTTTAGGGTTTAAAACATAGGAGGAGAAGATATGTCACAAGTCAAAAATTTGAATTTATAAATTGCGTACCTTTGACTTGTGAGAGGCGTGAGCCTCCCCACACATGTTTTTGTACCTATTTTTAATTTTCTTTTTGCACAAGGACAAAAACAAGTGGAGACATACACAATATTCCAAAGACAAGCTTTATTGTATTTAAAAACAAAAGAGAAACTACTATTTTTTTACCATCTTTGATAATTCATAAATCATTTTTGAAATAAAAGTCTATTCTATCAAGCTCTTGGTTGAGATCGGGCAATGGCTCAAAGAAAAGTTTGAGGCGTTGACCATTTACCTTGTGTATTTTTACCGCGTCGTCTTGGATTGTGATTGCACCGGTGTGGAGGTGTTGATATTTGTGTATGGTCCTTTCCACTTGCTCCTCAACTTTCCTTCGCCAAATAGTTTCACCCGGGAGTTGAATAAGAGTACCTTATCACCCCCGGTGAATTCTTTTCATCTTTATGCGTTGATCATGCCATCTCTTCATGCGCTCTTTGTAGAGCTTTGAACTATGGTACGCCTTTTTCGCCATTCTTCAAGTTCGGAAATTTGCTTTTGTCGATTCTTTCCGGCGAGTTTGACGTCCATATTCCATCTCTTGATGGCCCGATGAGCTCGATGTTCCAACTCAAGCGGTAAGTGGCGGGTTTTGCCATATACCGGTGATAGGGTGACATGCCAATGGGGGCTTTATATGATGTCCGATAAGCCCAAAGAGCATCGGGGAGCTTATTTTTCCAGCCCTTCCCCATCTCGTTGACCGTCTTCCGCGGGATGTTCTTTATTTGCTTATTTGGCGTTTCGCTTGCCCATTTGGTTTCTGGATGATAAGGGGGTAGCTATGTTGTGCTTTCGGCGCCAAGTTCTTTCGGGGAATGTTCGAATGCCTTGTCCTTGAAGTGTGATCCTTCGTCACTTATTACCATACGAGGCATTCCAAAAGCGGGGAAAATCACTTCATGGAACATCTTCGAGCATGTTTGGCGTCGCCAGACTCGCATGGTAATGCTTCTACCCACTTCGACCACGTAATCCCGCGCCACCAAGATATACTTCGCAATCGCCCGGACTTTGGGAATGGTCCCATGTAGTCAATGCCCCACACATCAAATATTTCTATTTGAAGGTTGTAGTGTAGGGGCATTGCGTCGCGAGCTATTATACCTCCAGTCTTCTGGCAGCTATAGCATCTTCTGATGAACTCCTTCGTGTCGGCGTACATTGTTGGCCAAAAGAACCCGCACTGCCAGATTTTGGCTTGAGTGCGGAATACTCCGAGGTGGCCGGCATAAGGTGATGCATGGCATTTTTCTATGATTTGCATCCCTACGCGCCCTTGGTACGCATCTTCTTAGCAAGCCCATCTGCGCACACCCCGTACAGATACGGGTTGTCCCAAAGGTAACAAATGATCTGCAACGGTAATCATTGATTGGAAGTTCCTGCATGTTAGTTACCTGCATACGCGACAAATGATCTGCAACGGTATTCTCTACTCCCTTTTTATCTTTTATTTCTAGATCGAATTCTTGGAGCATAAGAATCCAGCGGATCAAACGAGGTTTCGCGTCTTTCTTAGTGAGAAGATACTTAAGGGCAGCGTGGTCGGTGTAAACGATTATCTTTGCACCCACTAAGTAAGAACGAAACTTCTCTATAGCAAAGACTACCGCGAGGAGCTCTTTTTCTGTGGTAGCGTAGTTCAACTGGGCTCCTGTTAGAGTCTTGCTAGCATATACGATTGCATGCTACTTCTTATCCTTGGTTTGGCCTAAGACCGCACCAACGGCATAGTCGCTAGCATCGCACATGATTTCAAACGGCAGCGACCAATGCGGGGTTGGATGATCGGAGCCGAGATGAGTGCTTTCTTAAGGGTTTCGAAAGCGTGCATGCACTCATCGTGAAGTCGAAAGGTGCATCCTTAGCTAGCAGGCTTGTGAGGGGTCTAGAGATTTGTGAAAAATCTTTTATGAACCTCCTGTAGAACCCTCGCATGACCTAGGAAGCTGCGAATTCCTTTTGACGTTCACTGGGGGAGGTAGCTTTTCGATAACATCTATTTTAGCTCTGTCTACCTCAATCCCCCTCCGTAGGATACCTATATCGGGGGTATCCCAAAGCATACGACTAATCACGGCAAAAACCCAAAAGCGGACTCGGCCCGGATCAGCATCAACGCGAGCTCGGCCCACGGTGGTACTTCCGCCTCGCACGAGCACGAGCACGAGCTCCTCCTCGCACGAGCTCATACGGAGACCAAGCTACGCGCCGCGGCGAGCCCGACCGTACACCCCCCTGCCACGAACAAGTTTAGGGGCTGGGCCGCGAAACGACATCCCGCCTCCGACTCGCCACGATCCCTAAGCTCCGAGCTCGGGGCGGGTCTCCGAGCTCCGAGCTCCGAGCCCTGCCGTCTCGCTAGGGCGACTCGCATGACCCACGGGTCCCCGAGCTCGAGCTCGGGGAGCCCACGCTCACGGGCGCCACGCACAACTTACCCAAGTTCCACAACCGGGGAGCTCACGATCCCTACAGATCCCGACTCGCGGTTCCCGAACGCGCGACGACCACGAGTTCCGAGCTCGGCAACTCGTGGTCCCGTCAAGACGACCTCCGTCAAGCTCCGACTCGTACGACCTCCGGAGCGTACAATCTCACATCGTGCGACCGTGAAGACTGCGCGACACACCTCCGATCCGCACGACCTCGAGCTCGAACAACATGGAACCACGAGCCCGAGTCTCCGAATCGCATCCCACCACGCCGCATACCGCCAACCGCTACACGACAAGAAGACATCGGGGCCATCCCGGCGGGGCAGCGTTCCTACTACGATTACGGCCGGGTACGAGAGGTGGGACTTCGCCCGTCCCCCAGAATCCCGCGTACGACGACGACCGAGCGCGACGGGAGCGTGACGGGACACGCACGAACAAGCCTACGACGACCACAGTGAAACGTACGACCTATGGGTCCCTCGTCATTTAGCACTTTACCCCTTCTATTTTTTTGTTCTTCTCCTCTTTAGTCCCTCCCTTGTGGCTATAAAGGGAGGCTTCACTACGTAAAAGGAGGGGGTTCTCACCTCCCAACCTTCGCACACACGAAACACTCACGATCATCACTCCACTCCACCCACACGAGACTTGGGAGCCGGCCTTCCTCTCTCGAAAAGCTTGTATTCTCCCGATACGAGCATTTGAGCTCGGCCACATAGTGACTCCAAGCTGGAGACCGGACTAGGGGCACCCGATTTGCCCGAACCAGTATAAATCTCGCATCTTGTGTCCCTTGAGCTAGGCCATCGGAGCTCCACACGAGCCATACGATTATGCAGGTGCGTGGCCTACGCCCGATATTAGACCACGGCGGTTGGCGCGCGCGGTAGGGGGGAAGCGCTTGTGTGACGATAGTCACCGCCGATGGCTCCATCCGTCTCCCTCGTCGGTGTCCGCAGCGCCCGGCGCCGGCGCACTCGTCTTTGTCAACACCCGGTCCCGAGGGACCTCTCGTCGGGCCACCTTTCCCGGCCTATCCGCATCGCCGCCAACCCCGTGTTGGTGCGCTCCATCCACGCTGCCGTGGATCACTTCTTCACCGCCATCCACGGCGCTCCTTTCGCATTTGCTTGGCTTCGAGCCAACCCAAGGTCGTAATGCGGCTTGTTGGCATGAGTCCTTCGGCGAACGCCCCCTCGCCCATCGTTCCTCGAGCAACGAGCTCGGGGCGGGGGCTCGGTCGACCCTGGCGCCGCCCGATGCCGGTCGCGCGACCTGGAGCTGGGGACGAAGAGGAGGCGGGCGGGACGCCACCGCTCGCGACCTCCGGTCGGCGGTACCGTAGCGCCGCGTCGGCCTCGCTTCAGGTCAAAGGCCACAAGCCTCCGTTCGCTCTAACGCGCCGCGACGACCGCGGACGTGCGCGACTTCGCGGACCGTCACGAGCTCCCGCCTCCGTCCCGCACGACTCCAGCGGACTCCGCCTCTCGCGCCAGCGTCACCACGACACCCGGGTCCCGCTAGCGACCGGGCCCGGCGCAAGACAACCCAGTCGTCGCGACGCGACCTGCCGCTTCGCCCAGCGAAAGCGGCGCGGCGAGAACGAGGCGGCAGCGGGCTCGCCGACCTCGGGCTCCAGCGCCCCCGCTTGAACCCCATCCCGTGCACGGCACGGGCCTACTCTCGCCTCGCTCGACACGGAGATCGTGGAACATGGGTCCGCCCCGTCCCGTTACCGCGACTAGCGGTCGGTGGCGGCGGCGTCAGCGGGATCGCCTCGACCTCTCGCTACCACCGCCCAGCGCGACCTCCGTGCATCGGCGTCTCGCGCGCATCGCGCCTTTCGAGGTCGTCGCGGGGCGCTCCCGGCCCAGCGGATGTCCGGACCTGCGCGGCGCTGGTACCTCCGCACCTCGTCGGCGCCGCCGCGACCCGGCCGTCACGTCGGGGGGCCCCGCCCGCGCCCGGGCCGTCGAAGTGAGCTCTTCCGGCTCGTCGAGCTCCGCGACATCCATCGGGCACGGGCGCGGCGAGATCTCCCTCCATCGCGAACTCTGGGCCCGATCGACGCAGCGGCTCCATCTCCCGTTAAGCGAGCTTTTCGACGACCGCCACGAGCTCCACCATGAGCTCACCTCATCGAGTTTCTCCGCGCTCCGCCACCGAGCCTCCACAAGCTCTAGGTCAATGAGCTCCTCCACAAGCCCTACGCCGCGAGTTCCGTCGAACAAACCTCGCCGAGCCCCGACGAGCTCGCTGAAATCCGCGCCTCCGTCTCGCCGCGATTTGCTGTGCGGCCGAGCTCGAGCTCGTCGGGAACCACAGCGCCGCCGAGTCACCCGATCTCGAGCTTCGTCCCGAGCTCCGCACGCGTGAGTTACCCGTCTTGTAGCGCGCGAACTCGTCCTCCGCCTCCGGCTCGCCCACGAGTTCTCCGTCGAGCTCCTCCACAGGCCCTGCCGTCGGGCTCAGCCATGAGTTCTCCACAGACAAACTCATTCGAGCTCTGCCGCCGAGCTCGACACGAGCCCTCCACCGACGAGCTCCTTCGAGCTCCGCCGCCGGGCTCGGTCACGAGTTCTCCGTCAACAAGCTTCTCCGAGCTCTGCCGCTGCGGCCACAAGCTCTCCGCCGGATGAACTTCGTCGAGCCTCGTACAAGTCTCTCGTCGTCGAACCGTGCTCCCGCCAAGCCCCTACGCGCGCCACATGTGCCGCAGGTCCACAACGCAACGCCATCTTCAGGATCCGCCCGCGAAGACCGTCCGTGAGATCCCGTGCCACTGCAAGTTCGCCGCCGAGGCCTCCCGCACCAAGCCGAGGTCGCTCACGTCCACCCGCAGACACCTGAGGGCCACGTGATCACATGACGTGGGGCCACGAGGCCGCGATGTACGCAGATCATCTACGATTGGCACGATCGGCGTGTCATGTGGCCCGTGGCGCGTCATGTGGCCCGTGGCGGCGTGCGAGAGCCTAGTATGTTCGCCTCGCACGGCCTTCGGTGCCGGCAAGACGTCCTCGGTTCACGGCACCATCGCCCTCCGCAACAACCTCATGTCGGGGACGTCGCGTCGGGGGCTCGCGCCCGCCCGTCTTGAAGACCTTATGGGGTCGCCTCGCCTCGCGATGCGTGCCTGCGTCATGCGTAGGGGTCTGCCCATCTCGCACGACCTCGTGGTGCTCGGGGGCTGCAGCGAGCGCCCATTGAGCGAAGCCACCCGCGCACAAAACCACCGCAAGCCGATGCATGTGCGCATGCAAGGCTAAACAAAGAAAGTGTGCTTACCGAGAATAGCACAAAGGATTGTCCAACACGATCGAGGTCAACTCCGCCTCGCGTGATCTACCAGTCGCGGGTCCGTCCCGCACGACCTCGAGGTCGGACGACTGATCTCCTCACGTAACGTCGCACGACCCGGGGCCACGGGGCCGCGCGACCTGTCCCGTCCCACGGGCGTCACGCCGCGACCTTCGGCCCGCTCTGTCTCATGTGACCTGCCTCCGTGCAAACTTCGCGGGCGGCTCACGACAAATCACGCTCCGCACGAGCTTCCGGTGACGGCTCACCGCGGCCGTGGCGCGGGGGACGCCCGCGCCACTTTCGGGCGAAGGGGGACCGACACGCACGCACGACCTACGGCATCCGCGCCATGCGTGACCAGTCACGGCCCGCCAGCGCACCAACCTCGTCCGCGACGCGGCGGCGGCGACGCTAACCCGCTTCACACACGACCTCGCCGCGGAAGCTCCACGCCCGCATGACCAACAAGTCGTGGAGCCAGCTTCGCCCGGGGATCCTCCCGGCCATGAGCTCCCAAGCCCTTCACGGGTTCAGCGTGCCCGCACCGCTCCGCCTCCTGGCGATTTTCCACCTTGAGCCGGTTGCGAGCTCCACCTCCGAGCTTCACCCGATGCCAAGCTCCGTCCCGAACTCCTTGAGCACCTCGGCGTCGCACCGCTGCCCGGCCAAAGAGGGACGGGAGCTGTTTTCATCACGAACTCCGCATCCGTCTCGTGTGAGCTGCCCTCCACGCTCTGCCGCCCGAGCTCGACAGCGAGCTCTCCATCGCCGAGCTTCTCCCGCTCATTTGCCGGGGCTCGGTCCGCGAGTTCTCCGTCACCGACCTTCTCGGCTGTGCCGCCCGAGCTCGACCACGAGCTCTCCGGCGCCGAACTTCTCAGAGCTCTTCACCAGCGAGCCTCGCGGGCCGACCGGGGGCTCTCCGCCGTCGAGCCTCTCCGAGAACCCGGCCCGCCAAGCCTCGTCGAACTTCTCCGAGCTCTTCACCAGCGAGCCACGTCGAGGCGAGCCACGCGCTCTCTGCGCGGCGAGCTTCTCCGAGGCGCACCGCCCGGGCCAGTGCATGTCAAGCTCTGCCGCCCGAGCTCGGCCGCGAGCTCTCCGCCACCGAACTTCTCAAGCTCTTCACCCGACGCGAGCTTTGCGAGCTCTACCACGACCAAGGCTCAGGCCTCTCGACGCTCGTGCAACTCCGCTCGCTCCCGCACGTGCGAGCTCCGACAATCAGGAGTCGTCGCCAGCCGCGAAACATCGAGCGGCTACGTCTCTTTTACCCTTAACGTACATCGCAAATTACCGTCTAATGAAAAAATTTGTGCAAGCATTGGATCATTTTTCATTTTTACATTTGAGCAGCGACGCCCTTTACCTCGAGCAAGGACAACCCTTGCGGGGGCTACAAAGGACGGGTGCACACCCCACGTTTTTATCAACTTTTTTCAAAAAATATACTATGGTCACACCCGATCCGTTCGGGTATTGTTTGCTCTCTTTCTCTTCACTTATCGGAACGCGTCGTCCGACTAAGCTATAAGTCGAAAGTCACGAGGCATGGCGCGATCGCCTATCGATCTCCTACGCCCCCGCGGCTACGGAGAAAAGGCCCGCCATCTGCTCCTCTAAAACCCGACCTCAAGCTTAGGAACTCGACGAGGCCTTTAAGAGAGAAAAGAAAGAACAAACAACACGAGACTTTTACGATTAAAGTTATTTGCCCCGACTCCGGAGGCTTTGTTCATTTACAACCAAAAGAGGCATTGCCTCGATCTACATCTACTTTTATGATTGTGCAGTGCGTCATAAGCGCCGGCGTGTGCCATTGTCGTGGTACGCGTCATAAGCTCCGTCACGGGATGGACGCGATCATGCCCGGGGGTTCAAGGCTGGCCCGCCGAGGGTTCGACACCACCATGGGCCAACCCGAGCGAGGGACACGTCGACGAAGCGCCCGGCGGCCTATGTGCGTGTGTGCGAGCACACGGAGCTCGGCGACCTGTGCTTGAGTCGCCCGCACCGAATCGACCTTTGATTTCCTCACGATGAGGAGGCGACGAGCCCTCGGGATCTCCGAAGATCTCGAGAATTATAGAGGTTGAGGCACCGGAACATGAGGTTGATCCACTAGGCGATCGGACAAACGAGGTGACGAGCTCGGGCCTCACTCGAGCTACCCACTAGTAACTCACCCGAGCACCTCATCTCGGCCACCGAGGTAAGATGAGGCACGAGCTCCTCCACCTCACCGCGAGAGAGCGTAATGGGGAACGAAAAGCGAAACAACGACTCGGCCCCCATAGCGAGCTACACCGCGATCATGCCCGGGGTTCGAAGGTGGCCTGCCGGGGTTCGACGGCCGCCATGGGGCCAACCCGGCGAGGGACACGTCGAGAGGCGCCCGGCGGCCTATGTCTGTGATGCACGCGGCGCCGCGGAGCTCAGCGACGTGTGCTCGAAGTCGCTAGTGCATCGAATCGACCTTTGGTTTCCTCTATGATGAGGAGGCGACGAGCCCTCGGGATCTCCAAAGATCTCGAGAATTATAGAGGTTGAGGCACCGGAACATGAGGTCGATCCACTAGGCGATCGGACGAGCCAGTGACGGCTCGGGCCTCACTCGAGCTACCCCGCTAGTAACTCACCGAAAGCACCTCATCGGCCATCGAGGTAAGATGAGGCACGAGCTCACCCCACCTCTCCACGAGAGAGCAGAATGGGGAACGAAGCCAAAAAAACGACTCAAGCGAGAGTCAAGGCGAACTCCGCCTATCGACTCAAAATGCAAGCCTCGGGGGCTACACCCGGCGGGTGCGCAAAGCGCATCTTAGGAATGGGGCGAACCCAACGGCGATCACGATGACCTCGACCTCGACCTCGGCCTTAAGCGCATGAGGAGAATCCATCTCCCAAAGCGCTCGAGGGCCATCGAGCTTTGGCTCACCCTCCCCACGGGCAACCATGGGGAAGCGAGCGAAAAACACGAATCAATTAAAGCCTCCGCGGGAACTTCTCATTCCCACGGGCCTCGGGGGCTACACCGCGGGTGCGCTTCGCCACGCACCCCGCGGACAAAAGTCAACCCGTGGCCCCTATCCTCTCACCACGATCTCGAGGTCATCGCAAAACATCTAGAGGAGACTCCATCTCCCCGGGGCTTTCGGGGGCTCTTTGTGGGATACCTATATCGGGGTATCCCAAAGCATACGACTAATCACGGCGAAAACCCAAGCGGCACTCGGCCCGGATCAGCATCAGCGCGAGCTCGGCCGCGGGGGTGGTACCAGCGCCTCGCACATACGAGCCGCGACGCTCCTCCTCGTGCGAGCTCATCGCCTTAGGAACCAAGCTCCGCGCCGTCACGAGCCCGACCGTACACCCCGCCCACGAACAAGTTTAGGGGGCTGGGCCGCGAGAGCTGACATCCCGCCTCCGACTCGCACGATCCTAAGCTCAGGAGCTCGGGACGGGTCTCGAGCTCCGAGCTCGGCCTGCCGATCTCGCCCGGGGCGACTCGCATGACCCACGGGTCCCGACTCGAGCTCGGGGCCGCCCTCTCACTTGGGGCGTCACGCGTACAACACCCAAGTTCCACAACCGGGAGCTCACGATCCTACAGATCCGGCTACTCGCGGTTCCCCCAGGCAGCGCGACCTACGAAGTTCGGCTACGAGCTCGGCAACGTGGTCGTCAAAGGCGACCTCCGTCAAGCTCCGACTCGTGCGACCTCCGGGCGTACAATCTCACATCGTGCGACCGTGAAGACTGCGCGACACACCTCCGATCCGCACGACCTCGAGCTCGGAACAACATGGAACCACGAGCCCGAAGTCTCAGCGCATCCCACCACGCCGCATACCGCCAACCGCTACACGACAAGAAGACATCACGGGCCATCCCGGCGGGGCAGCGTTCCTACTACGACACGGACGGGTGCAGAGGTGGGACTTCGCCCGTCCCGAGAATCCGAAATGCGGCGACGGCCGGCGCGACGGGAGCGTGGCGGGACACGCCGCGAACAAGCCTACGGCGACCCGCGGTGAAACGCATCGACCTATGGGTCCCTCGTCATTTAGCACTTTACCCCTTCTATTTTTTGTTCTTCTCCTCTTTAGTCCCTCCCTTGTGGCTATAAAGGGAGGCTTCAACCACGAAAAGGAGGGGTTCTCACCTCCCAACCTTCGCACACGAAACACTACGATCATCACTCCACTCCACCCACCGCGAGACTTGGGAGCCGGCCTTCTCTCGAAAAGCTTGTATTCTCCCGATACGAGCATTTGAGCTCGGCCACATAGTGACTCCAACCGGAGGCGGACTAGGGCACCGATTTGCCCGAACCGGTATAAATCTCGCATCTTGTGTCCCTTGAGCTAGGCCATCGGGCTCCACACGAGCCATACGATTGTACTGTATGCGTGGCCTACCCCCGATATTAGACCACGACACCCTCTCGGACACTAAGTGTCCAAAAGCGATGCCTTCTCGGACCATGAAATGGCACTTTTCCCAATTAAGCACCGAGGTCCTTTTCTTGGCATCGTTGCAAGACCTGTCTAAATTCTTCAGACACGGTGTCGAAAGTCTTACCATAGGCGGAGAAATCGTCCATGAAGACTTCCATGATCTCTTCAATCATGTCTCGGAAGATAGACATCATACACCGCATTGGAAGGAAGAAGGTGCATTACACGGCCCAAATGACATTCTACGATACACATAGGTTAGGTATGGGCATGTGAATGTGGTCTTGCTTTGGTCATCGGGGTGGATCGGGATCGGTGATAGCGGAATACCCGATCAAGGAAACAAAAGAAAGAATGGCCGCTAACCGTTCCAACATTTCATCAATGAATGGAGGCGGGAAGTGATCTTTCTTAGTTGCCTTGTTAAGTTTTCTATAGTCGATGCACATTCTCCACCCCGTGACTTGTCTTTGTGGAATGAGTTCGTTCTTTGAGTTCTCAACGACCGTCATTCCTCCCTTTTTAGGGACCACTTGGACTGGGCTAATAATCGCTATGTGGTGCGGGATAAATTATCCCGGCGTGAAGAAGTTTGAGAACTTCCTTCTTCACGACTTCACGCATCGCGTTATTGAGCCTTCTGCGGGGTTCGCGTGATGGGGGTCTTTGGAAGGGTCAATAGGTATGCGATGTGTGCAAAGTGTTGGGCTTACCCCTTTTAGGTCTTGCAAAGAATACCCCGAAGACCAATCTATGCTTCTCTAAGACGGCGATGAGTTGGGACGTCTCACGGTCACTAAGTTTATCACTAATGATAACCGGAGTTTGTGTGTTGCCGTTTAGGAAGACATGACGTAGGCCAGGGGCGGGGTTTAAGCTCAGGCGGAGGCCGAGTCGGCTCTTCCTCTTGAGGAAGTTCTATGGTTTCCCTAAGTCGTCCTCTTCTTCTATTAAGAATTGGGCATCAAGTTCTAGATGCGTCTTAGGGTTATCATAGAGCATGACTCCATGACCTCCTCGGGCATGTCATCATTGTGGAGAGGGTCTATCACTGAGTTTTTAGCTCGTGTGACTGGAATCGAAAATGAATTTCTCCCCAACTTGACATCTAGATCCCCGGATTTTGATAGATCAAGAATCTTTTCCAAGGGATGCCCGATTAGGATGTCAAAATCTTGGACATCAAAAATATGAAAGTCAAAAGAAAATTTGACATCCTTATCTTTGAAGAACTTGGTCATGTATAATCTCCGGCATTCTAAGGTGGTTCGGGTCTTTGTGCGCAATGTCCGAAAGGTATGGGTTATGAAAGGCTCTCCCTACGAGGCATTGCGCATAGTTTTTGGACATGATGTTTACACCCTCTTGTAGGGTTATACATGACCTCCACCAATTCCCTTTGATGTACGCAAAAGAGAGGTGTAGAGGGACAAGTTATCCGAGATTTCTTCAAACGATCCTTCCCCCTCTTGCAACCACTCGAGCTCATGATAGCAGTCAACTCCCTTCTTGGATTCCTTGAGAAAAAGTTTGTCAAGGGGTTCCTTAGGACGACAGGGGCTGGTGGTTTCTTCGGCATTTCGTAATTCAAGGTTTTACCAAATTCTTACGTAAGATCGGCCTCGAAAACGAGAGATCCGAACATGCGGTCTCTTCTTTCTTCGGTTTTTTGGTTCAAAGGCGAGGGTTTCTCTAGAGGTGTGTCGAGTTTGGCTTTGGGTGAAGAGACCTCCTCTAGGATCTGCTTGGGTTCTACACGGATGGGTTCTAGCGGGGAGTATTCTCAAGAATACGGGTTTAGGAGAGCTTTTCCTTCCGCTGGGGTTTTATGTGAAAACGACCCTCCGGCGGTTGTGTCAAGCATGAGAAAGCGGTTGCTCTATCAAGCCTAGCCAAAAAATGTTGTAAAAGCACATGGTTCGGGATGGACGGTCTGGGCGGATCCGGTAAGAGTGGAAAAAGCGGTCCCAAGGCTGCACCTATGGTTTCACCCTCTATTTGTCGGAAGTTGAGTACCTCTTATCGCGGGGCCGCGATTTCGGATAAAGGATAGAACGCGAGACAGAATCTATTCATGATTCTTCCCATTCTCCTTTTACCAACCCTACGTTGTGGGCGTACCATTGTTTCGCTCTCTCGGTGAGAGAGAACGGAAATAGTTTCCACCGCAATGTATCGTGTGTCATGCCCGCAATTGTCAGGCATGCACACTGGCTGCTCAAACTCCCTTAGATGATGGTATGTGTAACAGAACCTCCTAATTCTTGGGCCCACACACTTTTTGTCTTTGTCCCAAAGACCTCGGCAAATTTGTGCGGATGCACCCAATAACTTAAGAAGCTTGTTGGGTGTCATCGGAAACCCCGATTACACCACTCATACCGGGATCAACAAAGGAGTAGCTACAATATTACAACATTTGTTACAAAAAAATATAGATCGAGTGCGGAAGAATTATAACATTAATTTTACAAAACGTGAATAAGTTACATTTGAGTAAACTTAACTTAATTAATTTGCTTGAAGCCGAGTATAACTAAAGGAGACATCAAGTCATGTCGAGCCCACCGACACAACTTTGGTTAACAAAGACGAGTCAGCAGACTGCAACAAGGGTTAACAAACCCCGAGTACACAATGTACTCCGCAAGACTTACCCGACAAAAAGAAAAGACTCCAAGGATATGTTGGCTTAAGGGAAGTAAAGCTAGAAAAGGGAAGTTTGCGTAAAAGCTTACTACAAGTGGATCCTTACTTTCAATATCTTTAGCATAAATTTTATTGGAGCATAAATAAAGCTAGATTTGCACCTGTTCTATCTCAAACACTTTTTAAGCAACACATCTCAACTTATCTCTGCATCTCTTTTCCTTTCATAACCATGAGTAACCTTGTTTCTTCAATTACTACGATGAATGGGCGAGGAAGAACGGTCTCCATAACCGAGAAGCAACGGCGATCCGCGAATCGATTCAAACCCGGTTGGGATCCCTAACCCACGACATATGTAGCACTTAAGCTTGCATATATCAACCTTCTTTGATTTGTCCAAAACGGGAACGAGGCCTGCGCCACCCGAGAGTACAGTACTCCACCTCCCTACCCCGCCAGTCCTAATGACAATGACAGTTTACCCAGTAGGGTGGGTACACGCTACTCCCGCCATCTCTCCACTCCCAAAGGCGTGGTTGCCATTCCGATTTGGCTCCACCGAGATCCAAACTTACCGGAGTATGTGGCTAGTTAGAGTCGGCCCGACACGGGGTGACAACGAGGGCGGCCGTGCCTTTGCCGAAGGCCTCAGGCGTACTTAGCGTTCAAAAGTCCCGAACTTAACAATCCAAACAACGGGACGGTCCTTAAGCGACCAACACGGGACAAGCGCGGCTAGGTATCCCCCGGCTTTCAACCTACGTCCCGTCGATCTCAATTTCAATACTACCATATTTATTCTCATGAACCACCATCAGGGTGTTCTCTTTTCCATAGCCGGGAGGAACAAAGATAAAACCTATATCTCGCGAACGATGAAGCCATCATTCGACTTCCGCCCGACACTGGGGTGACAACCAGCAGCCGTGCCTTTGCCGAAGGCCTCGGGCGCATTTTATGCGTTCAAAAGTCCCGAACTTAACAATCCAAACAACGGACGGTCCTTAAACGACCAACACGGGACAAGCACGGCTAGGTATCCCCCGGCTTTCAACCTACGTCCCGTCTGATCTCAATTTCAATACTACCATATTTATTCTCATGAACCACCATCAGGGTGTTCTCTTTTTCCATAGCCAGGAGGAACAAAGATAAAACCTATATCTCGCGAACGATGAAGCCATCATTCGACTTCTACCGACATCTAAGCATTACTAAGCATTAGAGAAACGACCTACACATACTAGTGGGATAAATTGCGGAATAGCGTAGATCAAGGTAATCATGCAAAGAACGGTATCAACCAACTCTTATTACCTAATGCACATGACACTCGACTTAAGGTGAATAAAACATTTATAAAACAGAGAAGGGTTTATGCTCGGGGGCTTGCCCGTATTGCGAGGGGAAAGTCGGATCCAGTTGGATTGTCAGCGTCAAATCGGACACCGAGCACCTCGGGTGAATGAATCTTCTTCGACTCGACCATCATGAACCATCTCACTCGTATATTCTACACGTAGATGATGATGCATGCTTTAGCATGATGGAATGATAAACATGATGCTCGATGAATGCATGAAATAATAAACAACTTGAGTACAACTTTCCTTCACGATAAAGTTGCAACCCAACAAAACCAACTTGTTGAACTACTCTACGAGATATCATCACCATTGCCTAAGAAGTTCTCAAGGACCATTTGATCATGATATGATCAAAGATTCTAAAACAATTCCAAGATCACACAAAACCTAAGTCATTAAACTCTAAACACTCACCTTCCTAATAAATAAAATAAAGCATAATATAGAAAATAATTTAAACATTTCAAAACGACTCCAAACTTTTTGTACAGCTAGATCATAACATAAAACAGCACCAAATAAATTTTCATGATTTTTGAATAAATAAAATAATTATTAAAAATCAAGGAAGATGCATTTTCAATTAAAATTTGTATTTTTAAATCATGCAAAAACTACTCAAATTCAAAGTTTCAAATTTTTCATGGATTCATATACTCATAAGAAGCTTCTACAAAAATTTTCAGAATTTAAAGAGCTATTTTTCAAATTTCTATGAATTTTGAAAGAATCAAGACTATTCAAAAACAAAGGAAATTAGATAAATCAAGATTTAAAACAAAATTGACCCTCGAGGGCCGAAACCGGCCCAACATCCAGCGCGGCCCGGTACTGTGCGGCCCAGCCCTGCTGGGCAGGGCGGCCGCCAACCGCCGCCGTTGGCCCGCCGGCGGTCGCGGAGTTGGCCGGCGATTTCCCGGCGGTGAGGGCCCTCGGCGGGCGGCTTGGCTCACGTGATCCCCTCGACCTCGCGGACACGATGATACCCAAAACCCTACACCTAAGTCATCGGGGCACCATCACGTCGGCCATGGCGTGCACGGCGGCGCGACCATGCGGCGGAAAGGCTCGTCGGAGCCTCCGGCGGCGACAAAGCACGGCGGCGGTTCTAGCACCTCCGGAGGGTCCTAAAACCCGGCTAAAGCGAACCCAAACCGACCCCTAGCTAGGAGGCTCGCTCTCGGCGGCGGCGGCGCGCGTCGGCTCGTCGGGCGGCAAGCGCGTTCCGGCGGCTCACGGGCGCACTAAGCGGCAAACCGACGACTCGGACATGTGTAGCAGCTCACCACGGCCGGTGCGCGCACGATGGTTGCGGCGGGGGCGAAGGCGGAGATGGATCGGCGGCGAGCGAGAGCGGCGGCGGCGGTGCTCCGGTGGCAACGGCGGCGTTCCGGCGTATCCCGAGGGGCAAAGACGAAACCGTCGGCGATCATCATGACCACATCACCAAAGGCGGCTAGATGGCAAGATGGTTTGGCTCGAAACTCACCAAGACGACTGGCGGCGGCGTGGTGATCTTGGGCGCGTTCGTTGCCGGACCGTGGAGAAGAAAGCCACTCCGCGTGCGGCGACGGCGTGCGAGGAGCCGAGGCGGCTCAAGCGGCGCAAAGAAGTGGTGGAGATGATGACGCGGGCCGATTTGAGAAATGGCGGTGCGGTGGCGGTGGTGTGGCGGTGAGCAAGGTGGCCGGCGGTGGTCGGAGGAAGAAGAAAGAGGAAGAACGGCGCCGCGGTAACTTTTATAGGGCAAAGGAGGGATGGACGGGTGGCTGGCGACGTTGGTGGCGGCCGCCTAGCCTGGTGACGGCGAGGGCGGCCGAAGGCGCGAGAACGGCCCGGCGCCGACGCGCGACCGCCGGCGGTATGGAGGAAGAACAAATAAAAACACTTTGTTCACCGTTAACCCTAAGTCCTAACTTATCTGAATTTCATCAAATTCTCCTCAAATTTGAACTGAACTTGAAAAACTCCAAAAAGTGACTTAGGCTAATTTTTCAAGAGCTACAATTTTCATAATTGGAAGATTTTCAAATTCAGCCTCTAAATATGACTTTTTGAAAAGCAGTTCAAATTCTTGAAATTTGAATTCAAAATTACTTTTTAAAATCATGCAACAACTTGAAAACTTTGTACATGACTTTTGCTCATCTCAACAAGATCTACAAACTAACTTTTGAAAGTTTTTGCAAATTTTGCTTAGATTTTGAAATATGGTTTTAAATCAAAAGGGGACAAAACCCTAATTTTTGGTATTTTCAAAATTACTCTAAATTTTTGAACTAAACTTTGAAAACTCAAAACACCAACTTTGTTCAACTTTGAAAACTCTACAAATTTGCTTTAATAACCATACCCAAATTCTTTATAAATTTTGAATAAAAGAAAAGGGGTAAAAAAGAAAGAAAGGAAGTTTAGGGTTTTTGGAGTTCAATTCAAATCGAATTTGATTCAAATTTCGAGAATCCCAATCTATACTATCCAACCCTCATCCAACATCACACTTAGGATCAAAAACATAAAACAAACTTAATTTTGTCCAATCCAGGACTTAAGCGGTAAGTAAACACCGGGTGTTACAAGTATGGGTTTTTCATATTCCAAGCCTAAAAGGCTTGGGCCCGAACCATGGCTATAAAGCCGGGGCGGAGCTCATAATCTGAAGCCGTGATTGGCTTCGAGGATTGGCGTGGTTCTAAGAGCTCGCCCTTAGGAGCGGAAAGGGTTTGAAGGGTAAGTTGCTCCATGGGTAAAAAGAAAATGTTTTTGTATTTTTGTATGGAGATCGCAAGGCACACGAATCGACTAGGTCGAAATACAACTACGACAACCGTCCCCAAAGAACGGCGCCGAGAGAAATGCTTGTTGGTGTTTCTTAGCGAAAGCGACAAAGTCCGCAAGCGCCACGGGAAAGACCGTTGTAGCACTTCACCCGGTGGTATTCAGGTATCGTGATATTTCTCGAGGGGACGGATGTGTAGAGGGCTTTCGATCTATGTCTACCCTAGGCAAGGTTAAGCTTCTAAGAGGAATGAGGTATCTTTATGGGTTGACACTCTCGGGCGGGATCACTCGTCGTTATCTCCTCACTTCGGGCACCGGCTATCGCCCAAACTGGGATGGAGACCGGCAATTGCACCGCGCCACACCCGAACGTGGGGGATTATAAGGGCGGACAAGGCCGTCACAACCCGGCCGCCTACCCCTCAACCGTGGGATCGCCACACAAGATAGGAAATCACTAGTCCAAACACCACGTTTGCATCGATGATTACTACTCGAGTGTGAATTCAAGGCTTACCCGCCCCGGGGTCCTTCACTAGAGTACCGCCCCGAAGGAACGACTATCAATCCCGCAAGATTATAACGGCTAAGATAATATGCTTGAAAGTAATAACCGAAAGAGGAACACAACCTCGTCTTACCAAAGTGTAAGTAGATTGTAGAGGTACAAGCGAGGCGTGGTACTCGACAAATCCGGCACTCCGACCTCCTAGGAACCACGGAACACGGGGGCACTCCGACAACTCCGGGTAGAAGGAGCCATGTCTCCTTCTAGCTCTCCCTCTCTCACTCTCTAGAATTAGAATGGGGATAGAGGTAGAAAACTCTCTCTCTCTCTCTCTCTCTCTTGCTTCTCTTGTGCTTGTAGCTCCTTGAGGTGAATTGTGTTGTGTACAAATGAGAGAGAGGGTCCTCCTTTTTATAGCTTGAGTGGAGGGGTGTCTTTGCAAATGTGCCTCCTCCCTCCATTATGGCAAAACCGACCAAGGGGAGGCGGTTTCAGGTTCAACGCGCAGGGACAACACCGCCATCGGCGTTCTCTGGCGTAATTGAACCGCCTCGCGAAGGCCCGGCCCCACCGGCCGAGAAAGGCAGTGCGGTCGCACCCTTGCCGGGCCCAAATCGGCCCAAACTTGGCGTGGCGTCCTCTTTCGTTGTGTTGGGCTTGGTGTTGGTGTTGGACGCTTGAGTTCGTGACCCAACCGAGGTAAATTGATTTGGCTTGCCATTTTGCTCCTTTGGGCCTTTTTCTATTTATTGTTTTTATTCTTATTTTCTTTTGTATTTTGGCCCAAAGTGCACATATCCCTGTCTTTGTACACGCAAAGCCAAATATACACCAAAACTATGGAATGTGTGAGATTATAAACCCTATTTCTAGGTTGTTTTGGTGTATTTTGACGGTATATGATCTGTAGTTAGTTACCGTCAACAGGGTCTTGAATCACTAAGTTTCAATTGAGGGATATTGATTTTAGTGGGAGTACATTCAATTAAATGTTAATATGTTTTTACTCTATCTTGGATACATTGTCATAGTATTTTGCATTATTTCTGTTGTAGATAAATGGCGCCTAGCAATCAACCATTTACTTTTATGTTCAGTTCTTGAGAAAGATAAGTTGAATGGAACAAATTATGCGGATTGGATCTGCAACACGAGAATTGTTCTCGAGGTGAGAAAAAGGAAGATGTTCTAGACAACCCCTTACCGGAAGAGCCTGCCGATAATGCACTGCTGGCTGAGAAAAACGCTTACAAGAAAGCATGTGATGCTGATCTTGAAGTGAGTTGCCTTATGCTTGCTAGTATGGAACCCGTCTGCGGATCTGAGTTCGATAACAATCATGCGGCAAGACGATATGATCGTGGCGCTTGAGGATATGTTCCAAACTCAAGCTAGAACCGAAAGGTTCAATGTCTCAAAGGCTCTTGTTGAGAGCAAGCTAGCGTAAGGTGCAGCAGTTGGACCACATGTAATCAAGATGGTTGGTTACACTTTCGGAGATTGGAGAAGCTAGGCTTCCCAATAGGCCAAGAGTTGGCTCTTGATTTCATTCTTGCATCTCTGCCGTCTAGCTATGGGAACTTCATCTCGAACCACCATATGCATGGGGCGGAGAAAGGCTTGATGAACTATGTGATATGCTTAAGACAGCAGAGGCCGACATCAAGAAAGGTCTTTGGCAAAGTAGCCATGTGATGGCAGTCCAAAAATAAGCCTAATTTTAAGAAAAGGGGCAATCCTTATTGGAAGAAAAAGAAGGAAAAGGCTAAAGGTGAGACCTCTAAGCCAAAGCCATCCGAGCCCCAAAGTGCAAGTGGGAGATTGTTGGGAATATGGCCTAGAGATAATCATAGAGATGATTGTATCACCTTGTATCCATGATATATTATGTGTTCATGAATATCCATTAAAGACAACTTGTATCGATTGACAATTATGTGAATTGTTTTGTGAGAATCTTTACTTGTATGGTTATTCTATAATTGTCCTGGTCGGAGTTCATGTGAGGACACACATGAATATTAGATCAACACACATATTGGTTGATGACTATGTTTCACAAGTCATAGACATGGAGATGTCAAACTAATAGTGTGGGCACATGTATGACATGGGGCTGGATTGACCCGACATGAGATGTTACTATTATTGTCTCTTTACACATCATGTACGTTATGTCCTTAGACACGAGATTGTCGTATGTACTCAAGATGTGAAACGATCTACTTAGGGACTATCAAAGCGTTACTCCGTAATTGGGTAGCTATAAAGGTGGTCTTCGGGTTTGTCGGGAAGCATCTTTGTGAGGCATAGTCAATCAAGATGGAATTGCCCCTCTCCATGAGAGAGATATCACTGGACCACTCGATTGATTGGATCAAGAAATGCATGGCCGTGCTTGGGTTAAGTGTTAACCCACGAGGTGGACCAAATATCGTGTGGCAAGGGAATAACATGTATGTGAATTTGTGGTGGTTTGTCCGATATGATCATTGCGTACACATGGGAGTTGACACGTCTTGCTAGAGGCCGCTATCGGCTATTGGTCGAGTAGGAGTACTCGGGCCATGTCTATGTGTGCGTGAGCCCATAGGGTCATGCGCTTAAGGGGAAGAAGGCCTAATTCGGATATGATCCAATTAGGCGAGGTTTAGGGTTAGTAATGGGCCTCGGCTCGGGGCCCTGTTAGGGACGCCTATATATATGAGGTGGGCGCGGGGCTAGGTTAAACCACGCCACTTTGGCCGCCGCCGCCCACGCCCCGCCTCTTGCTCCTCGCGGACCTAGCAGTCCGGGGCGCACGCTTCCCCTCCCGTGCGTGTGGGATACCTCGGAGGTCTTTGCATACGGAGCACAAGGGCGAGCCCGCGCGTGGAGGGACGGCGTGAGCAACTGCACGGCACTGCTGCTACGGCGCACATCTTCGCCGAGGGTCGACACTTCCGCTGCACCTGCGCGTCTAGTGGTAATCCCGTGATCTATAACTAGCGATAGATACTTGGTTTATGGGTAGAAAAATTTTGTTTTTGGCTGGCGTAGCGATCCCATATTCCTTCAAACCGACCGCTAACTACGTAAGCCTATATGCATACTACCTCCATACCTAAAAAGTTTGACGTTTTTGGACAAGGTTTGGGTCAAACATTGAAAATATAAATCATCATTAAATTTTACATTGTTGAGTTTGCAAATGTGAAACCTATATGAAAGATTTGTCTTGAAAAATACTTTCATAAAAGTATAAATATATCGCACAATGCTAAGGTACAAACTTTACCTCCTAGGAGGTAATATTTCAAATCAATCTGAGCCATTGGTTTTTTTCTCATTTTATGAATTACTAAATAAACTAAAAAAATCCAGAAAATCAAAAAAAACGTCCGCATCCCCTAATCACGGGGAGCAAGATTCCAGACATGCCGATTATATATTTTTATTAAAAAGATGGGAGCGTTAAACAAATCATATTATATAAGCACGTTATTTTTTATTTTGTTATACATCTTAAATTATGGTATGTTGTAATATTGGCTAATATAATCAATTTTATCAGTGACATGTTATATGTGCATCAAAACGCTTATCGATCGGATGCAAAAAAAAAACAAAAAAACAAACAAGAAAAACGTTACCTTCACTAATCACTAATTAACATGATACCGACTCATGTTAGCCAAACTCACCTAGAATGTAAAAGCATGGGCATGCTCACCACACATACACACGCTAATTAACCATCCTAACCACAGTACACACGCTTGTCAAAAAAAAAAAAAAAAAAACACAGTACACACACAACACACACTCATGGCTTGCCACACACATGTAAACGTACATACACACATGTACACGGCTCACCATGCACGCACACGACACGCTAGCTAATCATGTACAAGATAATGTGACAATCAAAAGATTTTTATATACAAAATTATAAAGTAAAAGGATTTATCACACCAATTGGAGATCACAAGATCGAGATCACGCATCGATCAAATCTAAAAAAGATTTCTTTATCTAAAGCTTTCCTTACTTATCTTATTTTATATGGTAATAAAATAAACAAATATATATTTGAAGTATTACTTTCTAGGATAGGAGGTAATAGTTTGTTGTGACCGTCCGATCAAAATTAATGAATGGCCCATAGTCATTTGGAGTTACCGCAAGCAAAAGCCAAATATATCACTTTTTGATAAATATTTTTATAATAACTGAAGATAATAGTTGTGTTTTTGGAGACCGTATCACTGTGCTTAAACGTAATCTTTTACGCATGGAGGGAGCATGTATCGTGCTATTCACACAAGGTAGATATGATTGCGCTCGATCGAGCGCCTACCGCCAGGCAATAACCGTACCTCCGGAATAATTTTAAAGACGTCTTCTAATAATGTCATCAAACTTTCAATACCCACATGGGTAGGTATCCACCCTGACAGAAACCGTTCATAGCGAACTGCCTAGCCTAACACGCACTTCTGTACACCCAGCTGTATCTGCCGGTCCTGTCAAATCTGAAACACTGTGATCGCTTTAAGTTCAGCGTCAACAACAGCACTGTTTATGTCGAGAGGCCTACTGCACAGATTCATGGAAGCTAGAACCATCCACTCAATACCTTGTTTTGTAGAGGTAACTCTCATTGCAGCGTGGGAATTATGGAAGGTTAGAAATGACAAAGTCTTTTAGAGAAGGGAACCAAGCTTGCAGCTATGGATGATGAGTTTCAAGTCCCAATGTCTCCTCCAGTCGGTAAGATTTAAAGTAGATTTAAGATCTTCTTTTTATGTTTGGCTAGATGCCTTCAGTTAAACCCATGTATGTATTTCTGTACTCTCTTAAAATTTAAATAAAACCTTTTTACCGTTGGGATCTCCCCACAGTCTTTTTGGTCAAAAAAAAAACAACAACACTGTTTAGCACCTGGTGGTAGCCCTGTGCATGTGTGGGTATACACGGTTCTCACAGATTTTTAACCTATCCATGAAAGAAGTTGTCAGATGGGTATGAACTGGGTGGATTAGATGGATTGATGGGTCGACCTGTTACTACGTTCACGGCGTCATTCACGGAGGTGATCTTCGTGTTCCTGGGGTCAGTGGAGCGGTTCAGCGCCCACCTGTCGGCGTGCGCGTACGACCCGTCGCGGCCGGCCGGCGCTGGCGAACGCGGCGTTCAGCGCGGTCACGTTCCTGCTGGGCGCCGCGACGTCCGTGCTGTCAGGTTACCTGGGCATGCGCGTGGGGACGTTCGCCAACGCGCACACAGCGCTGGAGGCACGCCACGACGTGGGCCGCGCCTTGGCTGCCGCGTTCCGGTCGGGCGCCGCCATGGGGTTCCTCCTCGCCTCCAGCGCGCTGCTCGTGCTCTATGCCGCCGTCAACCTCTTCGGCATCTACTACGGCGGCGACTGGGGCGGCTCCTCCGTCGCCCTGTTCAGCTGCGTCTGCGGCATCATCTACACCGAGGCCGATGACGTCAGCGCCGACCTCGTATCCCACACGTCTTGACAAAACAAAGAAACAACCCATGGGTCTCATGGATCAAACCCATATCCACCCAATCCATGTATAATTCCTTTCCACGGTTTGGGTGGGTATAAAACGGGTGGATTTCATAATCCGTGCACAGGCCTACCTGGTGGTGTCCCCGTGAGCTCTTCGGCCCACGGCGCTGCACGGAACTCCTCCTTGGACAGCGCGGCGGTAAACAGCTCGACAAAGCTCATTTCTTCCGGAATTGGGCCTTGTTTATACACTGTAGCACGTTTCGTTTGTTTGTAGTAAATATTATCCATGGGGTAACTAGACTCAAAAGAATCGTCTCGCAATGTACATCTAAACGGTGTAATTAGTTATTTTTTTACCTACATTTCATACTCCGAACATATGTCTATTGGTGTATTTAATGTAATGTGATGGAGAGAGTGGAAAAACTTGGAAGTTGGGTTAGAAATTTTAGCCATCTAAACAAGGCCCTAGTCGTGGATCCACATGGTGTACGCCATCGCCTTAGAGCAACTCCAATGGAGACTCTTAAATTGAGCCCTCAAAGTTTAATTTGTATGCCACGGTATAAAAAGTTGGGGCCCAAATTAAGTCCAAACTCCAGTGTGAAAACAGGATAGGACCCAATTCGGCGCCCCACCTGCCCCGCAGTTCTTGGTGCCGTCAGACGCCGTTCTTGCCCTCCCGAGCCACCGGCCGCCCGTGCTTGCTCCCTCCCCTGCTACACCGCCGCCGTTGCCCGCTGCCATTCTCTCCACCGCCGCCAATGTTGCAGCAACCATTCGAGAAGACGAGATGTAGATAAGAGGTAAGTGAAAGTGCAATCAACCTCTAATGTGGGTTTTGGCGTTGATGACAATCTAACTAGAGGACTAATGAGATTTATTGAGATGACAAGCAGGTAATAAGCAAGGAGGATATTGCAAACCTAAAAGAGGAGCACCCCAATTCGTTTTGCAGGTGGTACATCAAGCAAAGGAGGTTTACATTCATTTTACATTTTGAATTTGAGTATAGGACACGCCGTACTATTAAGAGGGAATAGAACCACTATGTCAAAGCGTGCAACCAAGTGCTTAATTCTTCACCACTTAACCTCCGGCTCCTAGCTAGTCAGTGCTCAAACCTGTTCTTTTTCCTTGCTGACTTAGCTTGAGCGGCAGTGCCGCTCAGGGGGAGCGGCGAGTGCCGCTTCGATTATGTGCGGATTGCCGCTCATAATCCGACCGTAGTGTTTGAGAGGTATAAATATCTTTCCCTTTCTACCCCCAACGGTCACCTCGTCCCCTACCTCCGCCCATTCGACAAAAACTCACCTAAGTGCTCATCCCCTTCCTCCATTGTTGCTCTCACTCCTCTCAAGCTTCCCATTGATTTCCACCATCAATCCTTGAGAGAAAAGGTAGTAAACTTCGATTGGAAGGGTGCTCCACCGATCTTCATCATTTTAGAAGCACTTGGTTCGCACTTTGGCCGGAGGTTGTGGTCTTTTGCTCTTGGAGCTTGCTCCTAGCCGGCTAGTGCATCGCCCTTGAGCCTGCCAACTTGTGTGGCAGCCTAGGGAGGTTTGTAACCCTCTTGTAACTAATATAATCACCCCACATCTCTAGGATTCGGTTTCTAGACTTGTGAGCGAGGCAAAGAGGCAAACCTTAGTGGTGAGCTCATTCCTTTATGGAACTTCAAGAACGTGGACTTAGGCAAGCCTTTGTGGTGAGCTGAACCACGGGATAAATCATTGTGTCACCGTGTGCTTGCTTGTCCTTCATTTCATATACTTTGTTATTGTTGAGGAGATTTTAGGGTTGGAGGTCGATCTACTTTGTGGCTTGTGATTTACTTGTTCAAGCACTTGATCTGTAATCTCTACCCTTCCGGGAAGGTAAGGAACTT
This sequence comes from Hyparrhenia diplandra, assembly GCA_015847255.1. NCBI lineage: Eukaryota > Viridiplantae > Streptophyta > Magnoliopsida > Poales > Poaceae > Hyparrhenia > Hyparrhenia diplandra. The sequence continues at coordinate 89,776 of JADLZK010009398.1, forward strand.
AAGCGATTTAATTTCGTTGGGTAGATTTTTGAGCGTGGGCTGACTTTTTTCGGTGCGGCGGTGCCGCTCATCGGAGCAAAGAAGGACGCTTGTAGCGGCGGTGCCGCTTTGTCCGAGTGGCGCGTGCCGCTCCGACGGGACCGGGTCGAGTTTTTGGATAATTTTTGAGACAAGCCTATTCACCCCCTCTAGGTGTCCAGCGATCTTACAAGTGGTATCGGAGCTAGTTTACTTCGTAAAGCGCTTCACCGCGTGAAGTATGGAAACCGGAGGAGGATCGGCTCAAGGAGGAGCCGGGGTCGAAAGCGAGAATGTCGCCATTCACGCCAAGCCGACAGCATCAAGAACGAGCACTCCTCTTCATCTCTCGGCGTGCAAACCACCGATCCAAAGAGAAGAGAAGCAAGGAGGAAAAGAAAAAGAAGAAAGCTACCAAGGAAGCAAGAAGAGCCGAGCGTGAATGCAGACCAAGAAGCTAGAAGAAGATGCAAGCATGCAGCTCATTGAGAAGCTTAAAAGAAAAGATGAGAGAGAAAGAATTAGAGAAGAAAGACTCAAGAGAAGAGAAGAAAGAAACAAGAAAGTGGTGGAACTTGATGCTCAATCAAGTGAGCTATCAAGTAACTCCGATGATGGTGATGATGATGAGTCATACGTGTCCAAGATCAAGAAAAAATGAGAAGAAGAAGGATGAAGGTAGCTCCAACAACAAGAAATTTGCCGCCATATCCTTTAATTATTCTTGTTATTTGACTAACCGTGATAAGAAGTCTTTCATTAACGTGCCCACCCGGCAAGTTACCCCGTTTTGATGGACTAACTTTGCCAAGTGGAAGCATTTGATGAGAGCCTATCTTATTGCTCTTTACCCCCGGTCTTTGGAAAATTGTGTGTAGTGGCTTCCAACCACCGTGAACCCCGAAGCACCAACAAATGAAGAGCTACTCATGATTCACCTCAACGCGCAAGCCACAAGCATACTCTTGAGCTCTCTAGATGGCAATGAATACAATATAAAGTGATGAATGTTGATGTGGCCAAGCAAATTTGGGACACTTTGCACATTGCACATGAAGGTGTTGACAAAGTGAGAAAGGCAAAGATTGACTTGTTGAAGGCCAAGCTCAACCGGTTTGTGATTGTTGAAGGAGAAGGTGCACAAGAGATGTTTGACCGGTTGATGGTTCTAGTTGGGAAGATTAGAGAATACGGAGATGAAGAGCTTGATGATCACAAGGTGGTGAAGGTCATGCTAGAAGCCTATGCACCAAGAAATGAGACCGTAGTCACCTTGATAAGAGACAAAAAGAAGTTTGAGCACTTCACTCCTAATGATGTGCTTGGATGGTTGCTCACTTTTGATATGCAAAGAGAAGAGGCAAATGAGAGAAAAAGACTTGGTGAGTTGCAAGCAAAGTTGGATGGCATCAAGATCAAAGTGGTTGTTCTCAAAGCAAGCAAGACAAGCAAGCCAAGCACCTCCAACAAGAACAAGGGCAGCAAGCAATCAACCTCAAGTCAAGCCAAAGAAATGAAGAAAATGCAAGAACACATTGATTCAACCTCGTCCTCAAGTGATGATGAAGATGAAGGAGGCAAGGACATTAATGACATGGCTCTATTCATCAAGAAATATCACAAGGGATTGAAGAGAAATGGCTATAAGGTTGTGCAAAGGAGGTTACCGAACAAGAAGAAGAGAACGTGCTACAATTGTGGTAGCACCGAGCACTTTGTTGCGGATTGTCCACATGAGAACAAGAACAACAAATACAAGAAGGACAACTCCAACAATGACAAGAGGCAAGATTACAAGAGAAAGGGCAAGAACATGGGAGAAGCACATATTGGGCATGAGTGGGATTCAACAAAAGAGTCAAGTGAGGAGGATATGAAGATGGCAACATTTGCTATGCAAGAGCCAACCTCCACACCAAAGCTCTTTTCCAAAATGTCCGATGATGATGACGACTCCTCCCCTCACATTTGTCTTATGGCAAACTGTGAGAAGGTACAACCTGAACCTAAAGCCTCTCCAACACTTAGTGATGAATCTAGTGATCCTAGTGATAGCTCAAGTGATGATGGGTCTAGTGATGAAGAATATGTGACTTTAACAAAGAACCTAGATCCAAAGACCAAAATGTTTATCACTAAGATGATGGAGGATTTAGAGTGTCCAAGCCGAATTAACAACTAGAGAAAGTGAACTCACTAGACTTGAAAAACTCTATGTTGATAATAAGGACGCTCTTGTGCTTGGAAGAAGCGAGGTGGCCTCCCTACAAAAGAACCTTGCTAGGAAAAGGGGACCATGCTCTCACAAAGAAAGCCACTATTACCCTCAATGAAAAGTATTGTGACTTACAAGAAAAGCACAAAGAACTTGAGGGGAAATATAGCCTTCTTTGGGAGAGCAACTCACATCTCTCATCCACAAAGGATAGCTCTAAAGGATGACTCTACTCCCCTCCACAAGCAGTGGATGTGGTAAATGTTTCAAGTTAGATTTGAAGAATCATGCCACAAATCTTGCAAACATGGAAACAATGAAGAAGGAGATTGCTAGGCTCAACACTTTGGTTGGCAAGGAAAAGCAAAGTGTGAAGAAGTTGATAAGTGGCAAAGAAACACAATCAACGAGGCCACAATATATTGATGGAAGAAATCCTAGAATCAAGGATGTGCTAGGTCACACAAGAGGAGCCAAGACAAATGGAAGAAAGATGATAAATGGCTATGAGTGTGTTCAGTTCTCCGAGCAAAGGAAAGGTTGGTATAGATATGCCTGACAGTGACGGCTACAAATGGGCCCCAGCTCGAAAGGTGGGCGGCAAAGTGCAGCCGCCCTAAGTAAGGGAAGGCAACCTCATTTTCCTCTGTCTAGAAACAGCCCACAAAGAAGGTTGTTCAGGGCAAAACAGGTTGTGAAGAAGCGCAAAAAAAAATATTTTGGGCCAACCCAAATAGATATGCATACCACCCAAAGGCTCAATCAACAAGACAAAGTTTGAGTTCTTGCTTTGTACTTGAAGAACAACAGAAGAGGGAGGTTTTTGCTAAATATGTTGGCAAAGATAGAAATGTCTATTTGCATACTTCAATTTGGGTTCCCAAAATTCTTGTAACTAACATGAAAGGTCCCAAGGAGCTTGGGGGCCTAAACTTGTGAACTAAACTGCATTTTGCACGCATACTCCTCCGGTGGATCAAGTTGGGTGCTTGATAGTGGATGTACAAATCATATGACCGGAGAAAGGAGTATGTTTTCATCATACTCCCCTAATACCGATACAAATGACAACATACGGTTTGGAGATGACTCCAAAGGGGGTGTGATTGGTCCTGGTAAAGTTGCTATCACTACCGAACATACTATATCCGATGTCTTACATGTTGAATCCCTAGGATACAATTTGTTGTCGGTTTCATAACTTTGTGGGAAAGGCTACAATTGTCTCTTTACGGATGTTGGTGTGGAAGCCTTTAGTAGGGAGGATTCCTCTATTGTCTTTATGGGCAAACTCAAGAATAAGCTTTACTTAGTTGATTTCAACAAAAGTGAAACTAAGCTTGAGACTTGTCTTATGGCAAAATCTAGCATGGGTTGGCTTTGGCATCGCCGACTAGCTCATGTTGGGATGAGGAACTTGGCCAAACTACAAAAGGACAACCACATCATTGGACTAACAAACATTGATTTTGACAAAGACAGGATTTGTAGCGCTTGCCCAAGCCAGAAAGCAAGTAGGTGTACCTCACCCACCAAAGAGCATCATGACCACTACTCAACCATTGGAGTTGATACATATGGATCTCTTTGGACCGGTTGCCTACCTTAGCATCAGGGTAATAAGTATGGACTTGTTATTGTTGATGATTATTCCCGCTTCACTTGGGTATTCTTTATCTTTGATAAGTTTTAGGTACAAGAGAAGGTGAAAACCTTCATTAGAAGGACACAAAGAGAATTCGGTCTTCCAATCAAGAAAGTATGAAGTGACAATGAAAGCGAGTTCAAGAACACTCAAGTTGAGGAATTCCTTGATGAAGAGGGCATCAAACATGAGTTTTCGGTTCCATACACCCCTTAACAAAATGGAGTAGTAGAGAGGAAAAATAGAACACTCATTGACATGGCAAGAACAATGCTAGATGAATACAAGACTTCAGACATCTTTTTGTGTCAAGCTATCAACACCACTTGTCATGCAATCAACCGTCTCTACCTCCACAAGAAACTCAAGAAGATTTCATATGAGCTACTAACCAGTAACAAACGGAAGTCATCTTACTTTAGGGTGTTTGGGTGCAAGTGTTTCATTCTCAACAAGAAGCCCCAAACCTCTAAGTTTGCTCCTAAAGTTGATGAAGGTTTTCTTCTTGGTTATGGATCAAATGAGCATGCCTATCGTGTCTTCAACAAAACCACAAGAGGGTTGAAGTCACTATAGATGTGACATTTGATGAATCTAATGGCTCTCAAGTAGAGCAAGTTGATCAAAGTGTTGTAGGAAAGGAGGATCCACCTTGTGAGGCTATCAAGCAATTGGCCATCGGCGATATTAGGCCACAAGAAGATGAAGCCACAGAACAAGAGGATCACTAGGATGCTCTTCGCACCAACTTCCGACGACGTATTTCGATGACGGGGTGGTGTAGCACACCCCTGCTGGAAACCAGCCGAGCGGCAATGCGACACCTAGGAGCGGCAGTGCCGCTCCCTCCACCTCAGCAACACCACCTCCAACTCCTACATCACCAGTTAGAGCACTTGATCTTGCTCCTATACTTGAAGCTGAGGATGACTATCAAGAAGATGTTGAAGATGATGGTGTTGATCACCCATGACTACGACAAACCATTCATCGGGATCATCCCATTGAAAACATTCTTGGGAGTCTTCGAAAGGGAGTAACCACTCATTCACATTTAGCTACATTTTGTGAGCATTACTCTTTTGTCTTTTCTTTGGAACCTTCCAAGGTAGAAGACGCTCTCAAGGATGCCGATTGGGTGTTGGCCATGCAAGAAGAACTCAACAACTTTGAAAGAAATTAAGTTTGGGATTTGGTGGAAAGACCCAAGACAAACATCATCGGCACCAAGTGGGTCTTCCGCAACAAGCAAGATGAGAATGGTTTGGTTACAAGAAACAAGGCAAGATTGGTGGCTCAAGGGTTCACTCAAGTAGAGGGCTTGACTTTGACGAAACGTATGTACCGGTGGCAAGACTAGAAGCAATTAGCATTCTTCTAGCCTTCGCTGCCCATCATGACTTCAAACTATATCAAATTGACGTCAAAAGTGCATTCCTCAATGGTCCTTTACAAGAGAAAGTCTACGTTGAGCAACCACCGGGTTTTGAAGACCCTAAGTATGCTAACCATGTCTACAAACTCCGAAAGGCGCTCTATGGGCTTAAGCAAGCACCAAGAGCATGGTATGAATGCCTTAAGGAATTCTTGCTTAAACAAGGTTTTGTCATAGGAAAGGCCGATCCTACTCTTTTACACACCTAGGGAGGTCCGTTTGGTATCCCAAAACTGCTTAGCAATAGTCGGAGTGCCTGTTGTAGGACCCCATGGAGTGTACAGGTGGAGTGTACAGGTGTGGTTCCTCGGGGGAATAAATTAGACTGTCGGCACCATTGAACTCGATCCAATCCGGTACCGACTTCCCGAAAGAATTTTCAGGGTGGGTTTAGAGCCCAGAATCCCTCCCCAAATTCCACTATGCAAAAGGAAAATTTTTCATCACATCAAAATGCCGGCACATGTATCGAGTACGAAATGTAGGTAAAAAAATAAACTAATTAAACAGCTTTAGATGTACATTACGAGACGATTCTTTTGAGCCTAGTTACGCCATGGTACGATAATATTTACCACTAACAAACAAAAACGTGCTACGATTGTACGATGTGACATCCATGTCCCATCCATCCAAAATTTTGGGTGCTAAAGAGGAAAAAAAAATGCTGCAGCGGCACACCGAGTCCAGGGTATTTGCCATTTGTGTGGCCTTTGTCCCGACCCCAGAACGCCATGGGCCCAAAGATGCAAGTGAGCGATGTGAGAGAGGCGGCAGCATGCAGTGCGGGCCCTACTATTTCAAATGACTAAAAAGTATTATAACTCAAAAACTAAAAGCCAATTTAACTTCTGATTACACCATTAAATTCGTTACATTAAATCCTTCAAAACAAGATCTTACATAGATATATTTAGATAAAATTATAAATAGGCCCCACTAATGATTGTTGGTATAGAGTAGAGATATAAAGGATGGATGAGTGCGGAAGAAACTGCTGTAAAGGAAGGAATCTTGATGATTATGATACATAGAGGAACATGAGTGTGGATAGTCTTAGGTAAGAAGAACCATTCCTTCCGAACATGGGTATGGACTGTTCGACCCATACGTGAGGTACCGTATCATTTTAACCGCACATTTCTTTCTTTTTACAAAAGGAAGATGTATTAAGCATAAGCACATTACATCAATACCAATTACAGATTGGACCTCAAACAAACAACAAATTACAAAAGGCAAGAGCCATCGCCCAGGAACACCAAGCGAATCGATTCCGTTGAAAGGGTATCGGTCGTCACCTTGACAGAGGGAGAGGAAGAATAGATCCGCCATCGCCAGCCCAAAGACCAGCGACCAGGAGAAGGATTCCACCGCCGCCAGAGAACCCAGTAATGAGGACAAGCCGCACACCCGCAAGGACGTTGGAAGCACCAACCCTTTCACAGGCAAAAGTGAAGCTCATGTACCCGATGACCGCACCAATATCTAGCAACCGCCACCAAAGAACGAAGGAGCTCTTTATTCCCTTGCATGGCAGATCCTAGACCACCACGCGGAGGCCAAGATTAACGCCGAATCACGCCGCCGCCGCCGCCTCTGAGGAGCAAAAGCTCACTCCCACACTAATACCGAAAGGTCTACAACGAGGATAACTCGCCTCAAGATTGCCGTAAATTTCACCGCGGACGCCGCCGCCATCGCAAGGATGCTCGGAGGGAGGCCTAACCCCTAGACGATGCCGACGCCAATGTCGGGACATAGAAGCTCAAGACCTAGATTACAGACTATACACCGCCCACCCACCACAAAGAAAGATGTTAACTCCAAGACGACTATTCCTCTATTGGTGTGAATTCAACTACATAAAACTTTTCTTATGATCGTGGCATAGGAGTATACAATACCGCACACAGGGTCTATACCGAGCGCCACATACTTTACCAAGAGCCTATTGTCGCGCGCTCGCTAAATACTCATTTTACCGAGGGTCTCTCTCGGTGACGAAAGCTCTCGGTAGAGATACCTTTTCTTCGAGGCGTGCCCCCTCGGCAACCAAGGGCTCCTCGGTAGCGAGGTTCTTTACCGAGAGCCACCCGCAAAACACCATACTTTCGGTAAAGTTAACGTTTTTAAGGCCGGATAACGACGCAACGGGACCTCGGTCGTGGAACTCTATCGAGAGTCCACGTTAGGCGCCGGTAGATTATGGTCACTTTACCGAGGGTCTTCCTTAAGGCCCTCGGTAGAGGATCTTTTGCTTGGATTTTGGCGCCCAAATTTTTGTGTGTGCTTCCTACAATGCCTCATAGTTCATGTCCAAATTTGAGATTTTTAAAAACTTTTTACTATATATATGAATTTTATTTCTTTTAATTGAATTTTGTTTTATAAGTTAAATTTGAACCGCAAGCCATTCGAATAAAGGGAAACATGAACGGAAAAATGATACTCCTATTTGTGAGTGCAATGTGAGGCCTCATCCGTGGATGGACCCAAAAAATTTGTACATCTTGTTCACGGAACATGACTAATTACTTGCGGGTTAATCGTTTTTAAATTATATAAAATGCAAATGAAGTCTAAAAAAATCGTGAAACTTGTTGAGTTGTGGTCAAGTTGTCGAAAAAAATCATGAAATTCGAATCTAAGTCGTAAAATGCAAACAAACAAGACCAACAAAGGGCGGCAAAAATCTCTACCGAGGGCTCCGGAGAATGGCCCTCGGTTTAACACCATCATATTCTACCGAGCGCCTCCTATTAGGCTATCGGTAAATAACTTATACCGGAGGTCTTGTAGTATGGCCCTCGGTGAAGATTAATAAATTTAAACGCATACCAAAATTTGAACAAAAATTTGATTCGAAAAAAAAAAAAAAATTCTTCCGAAGCGCTTGTACGACGGTCCTCGGTAAAGGCCCTATCCGTATGACTTTTTTGTTTCCACCCACTCACTGCTCGCTCTCTCTCTCTCTCTCTCTCTCTCTCTCTCTCTCTCTTAGCTTGATCTCTCTCGCCCCCCGTGCCCAACGCCGCCACCGCACGCTTTTCGCCGCCCTACTCCCGCCCCGCTCCCGCTCCCGGCCCGGCGCCATCCGTCCGGGCGCGCCTGGGGCCCCTCCGCATGCCCCCCTCACCCACACCTTCCCGACCCTGCCGCCGCCGCCCTCGCGGCAGTCCGTCCCAGGCCCGCCCTTAGACGCCGAAGAAGGGGAGGAGAAGGAAGAGGAGGAAAAGGAGGAGGGAAAGGAGGAGGAAGAGAAGGTGGGGAAGGAGGAGGAAGAGGAAGAGAAGGTGGGAAATGAGGAGGAAGAGATCGACGCCCGCTACCCTATCTCCGACGTCACCCCCCCCCGGCAAGCCGCACCGGTTCTCGACAAGGTAACCCTAGCCTCCTCTTGTGTTCATGCTTTGCGCAATAGTAGTAGATTAGTTGTAGTGTGGTGGTGTGGTGGTATTAGTAGTAGGAGCAAGAGGAGGCAGCAACTGATTGTGATTTCAATGAATAAGCAAGTGTGGATGTTTACATGATTGTGATTTGAATGAATATGCAAGTGTGGATGTCGGCCATCGTGTCAAACGAGCTTTTTGCAGGTTTTGGAAACCTCACCGTGAAGGGTAGGTTATGCTGAAATTTTAAACCGAGACCTATTTCTTTTCTCACGGAGAAGAGCCCGTCCGAGCCGGAGTACCTCGGTAACCCGATCGTCTTCCTCGGTGTTGTGGGTCCGCCTCGCACCACATCGCCTTGCCACTACACCGACCCACCATGACCCCCGCTTAGCTCTTGACTCCACCAACACCCTAGGTATAATAACCCCTCCTCCCTGGTTCATGGTCTATCATCGTGTAACCAAGTTAGGCATCTCCCGTTTGAAATAGATATGGTTGGAGGCGGCTACGTTTTCGCGCCAACAGAAAACCCAAGGTGAAAGCGGCTAAGCGGAGCTCACGGACTACCTCCAGACCTCGGGGGCCGCTTTGCCACCTACGATACTAGCGGCGTTTGCTCCGCCTCAAGCTACTCCCCGTGAGTATGAAGTTGCTTTAAGCTTCTACTTTACTTGTGGATATGGATCACGTCTAACACATGCAACATCTTGTCCTTTCTAAAGCCGGTTTGGTGGGATCGAACCATGCGCCGCCGCTGGTGATGATGATCAAGGGTCTCCTTCGCCGGCCTTTCAGCAACAGCCCCCCTCTTTGATGAGCTTGTGGTGGACGTGTGGTAACTTTTATGGATTTTTTGTGATTTTTCATAAGTTCTAGACTTGTAGTACTAGATGAAGGCCTTCTAGACTTGATGACTTGTAGTGTTGTGATGGATATTGGATGATTTAATATATGTTTGGATATTGGATGTAATATATATGTGACAAATGAGCTGTATGGTTGCACGAATGTGATATATATGTGAGAAATGATTTATATATATGTTTTTGTCAGGTGGAATGCAAAATCAAAAATAATAAAAAAAATATGGTCAGTTTGCCGAGCCGCACTCGACAAAGCGGTCCTTTATCGGCGCATGTGCACATGAATTGGTAAACCGGAAAATTATGCTTCGCTCGGGAAGCATTAATTTTCAGGCTTTACCGAGCGTATCGACACACGCTTCGGTAAAAAGGGGCTCGTAACCTTATGGTCAATTCACCAAGAGCGCTTTGGCCCTCGGTGAATTGACCATAAGGTTGCCGAGCCTTGCCTGAAGAGCAAATAGCTGATTTATTTTACACACAGTTGCATTGCACATTTGATCGGATGCTATTCAAGAATTAAAGTTTAAACACTATGAGTAATCTAAGAAGCAGTGAAACAAATTTGTGTGCATTGAGAGAGATTGTTTCACTTAATTGAAAATTTGTCAAGGCAGTGAAACTGTGACATGAAACTCTCATAGCGACTGACCTTATTACAAGTAGTTCATCGGGCAAGCAATTGGCGTTATTAATAAATAACTAAGCAATTAAATTGCAACCACACCACGATCGTTTTAAGCACAAAACCGATAAACCGCCACCGTACGTAGTGAATAAAATAGGTAGCATCACCATGGCTCCCACCACAGTAGTAAAAGTGTGATGAAATAATCCACGTGAATCTAGTCCTGATTGACCTGAACAATTTCTTGAATGATCCTGTCGAGGGCAAAATCATCCGTGACAATCGTGGAATGCTGGGTCTTACTGATCTTGATGGATTTGAAGTGCTCCCTCTGTCCTGGCTGCCGACGCATCTCTTTCTCAAATGCCAAGACGCTCATCAAACTGAGCTTGCCATCTCCATCGCCGTACGCAGCTGCTTCCGGAGACGCATCGAAGTCGTCGTCCCAGAAGGCCAGCTGCAGCGGCGTCCTGTTGCCGACTCCGTTGATGTACGTCATGGGCACCATCGGCGCCAGGAAGTTGTTCATCTTCGGGACGGCTCGTCTCCTGAAGGGCTCGCCGCCCTCGCCGAAGCCGACGTCGGCGAGGAAACGTTCCATGTCGCGCGCGATGTAGTTCCTCTCCCTGGTGACCACGACCGGCTCGCTCCCAAACAGTGCCGGCGACGGGAAGTCCACGATGGCGCTCTCGAAGCTCCTCCACAGGGCTCTCATGGACAGCGCTGTCGTCGTTGGCACGGGGAGTTTGTCCGTTCCGGAAGCGATGTTGCTCAGCGGCTCCACGAAGCCGTAGGGGAGCGTCGGCGCCACCAGGATGAGGTGCTCGATGTACTCGTTTCGCCACGCCAGCGGAGCGTGCCGGACGAACTCGAGCGCCACCATTCCGCCGAAGCTGTGCCCCAAGATGACGGCTTTCTTGTGTTTCCTCGCGGTCGCGGTCTCGACGAGCTCCGTGAACTCGCTGAAGTAGCGGGAGTACGCCTCGGATGTCTGGCCGGGGGATGGTGGTGCGTAGCGGAAATCGTACGCGGCTCCGAACATGGTGTCTCCGTCACGGTATCCCATCTTTTCCAGTGCAGATTTGAGCTTTCCGAGGCACAGCTGTCTGTAGATCGAGAAAGGAAATTAGAGATTAGCTAGTATATACATATTGATACCTCTGCAGATTCCAAGGATGTCAACTCACGGCTTAAGAGTGTTCTTGTAGCTGAAGGCTCTTGTGGAGCCGAAGTTGGGCAGTCGAGTCTCGACGCCGGGGAGGTTCCGGTAGTCGTTGATGGCAGGGTCGTAGACGAGGCTCATCTGCTCCATGAAGCAATCCGCGTAGTCATGGGCCGTCAGGTCGGAAACGTTGTGCCACAGCTTGAACCATCCCTTCCCCTTCATTGCGCCGCACCGTGGCTCTGATGGCTGGTACTCCTCGGTGAGGCGTGCCTCCAGGTCGCTGCAGGCCATCCCTGGCAGCAGAATGAGCGGGCGGAGCTCGCCGCCGACGCCGCCATTGGATAGGCGTGGCCTGCCGAGCGAGAGGTAATCGCGGAGCGCCGGTGGGAGCAGAAGCACAAGGAGAAGCAGAGGCACTACGAGAGGAGTAGGCAAGGCCATGGAGTCTCTTGTTTGCCTGGAGATCGCTAACTCGTGCATGTACAGCAGTTCACAGAAGGGATATATGATTACGATCGAGCACCTACCAAATCCATATCCAGACAAAATTAAGACGTTTTTAAATATGCCAGCTGTCACTATCATCCCTTGCACCATGTGCTGCCACGTTGGAGTCTTGACTTGTCTGGACGCCATGTGCTGCCCCGCCTGGCATGCAGTTGCATAGGGGTACTTATGGCAGTATCACTTCCCTTCGGATGAACGCTCGGTGATCGCTCAGTGGTGTAGCTTAGGGGTTGTTTGGTTCCCGCCGCATATTGCCATGCCTAAAGTTAGGTGGCCACAGACAAAATTGCTTTTAGCACGTTTTCGCCACAATTTTTACATGCACCGTTCCGTGGTGAATTATGGAGGACAAAATGCTCGCCACAAAGTGTGGCGAGAGCGTGGTGGCGGTGGCAGAGCTGCCGCTGCCAACCAAACAACCCCTTAGTTTCCTCATATAAAATGTAATCCTAGAAGTTGAATTGTGCTCAACCCCTTTGTAAACTTTGCTACTCATGTAACTGAGCTGTAGTGCTTTCATGTCATTGTTCCTTTTGTTTTCTGTCACAGAAACATTTTATTTGTTCTGCTCTCAGTTAGTTGTGCTTCAATTTCTATATATGTTCCCGATACAATCTTCACTATCAGACCTAGGGTTTTCCCTGACGCTTGGAATGTAAAAAAAAAAAAAAACCGTGGGCAGCCATGAGGGATTTGACGACAGGAATAGTGCAACCGTCAGAAAATCATTCCTCACGGCAGCACCTGATGAACGAAGGTTGTGTTTAGTACCTAGAAATTTCACTTTAGTAATAAATTTGACACGGTAACACATTTTATTTATCTGTGGTAAATATTGTTTTACCATAGCCTAACTAGGCTCAAAAGATTCAAAAGTGCATCCAAATTGTCCAATTAGATATTTTGTTTACCTATATTTCATTCTCCATACATGCGTCTAAAGTTTCGATGTGATGGGAAATTAAAACGAATGGAAAGCTGAGGGAACTAAAACACGGCTGTACAATGACCCGTGAAAATGTGTTGTTCCTGTCAACTAAACCGATAGGAATTACCATCAATTTGACAAGCTTGTGTTCATGTAGTATGGCAAGCTTGTGTTCATTTTGTTTAATTCGACAACACATCTTTCTAATTTTTTGCAACATGTGTGTTACACGCACAGTTTGGAACAACACGAGTTATACGTGTGTTTGAGGCAGCCCAAAATTAGAATTTAGGTTAATGATTATTTTAGAAAAACACAACTATATGGCTGAGTCTAGCTTTCAACACACCTATTTCCTCAGGGATGGTATTAGAAGTCGTTTTTGGACAATGTTTGGGTCAAACATCGGGAATATAAATCATCAATAACTTTTAAATTGTTGAGTTTGTAAATATAAAAATTATATGAGTAGATTTGTCTTAAAGATACTTTGATAAAAGTATACATATATCACATCTCCATAAATATTTTTATCTATACTACTAATAAAGAGAGAAAATTTCTTGTCCACCCTTTTTAGGTTCGCTTAGCCTTTTCGCCCCGCCCGGCCGCAAATACGAAGTTTGTTACGGGGCGATGCCGTGGCGCCGGCCCTCCATCCGTCCGGGGTGGTAAAAACGTAAAGAAATAGGAGTTATTAATTCTTTATCCGCTTGGACATGGGACTTGTAGCATCGGACGACTCCTCGGACTTTATAGCTAGGCACGGGCCATCTCCCCTCCCTTGCTAATCTGCCCGGATGTGAAGACTAGGAAGGAGTAAAATTCAAATACAAACTCTTTTCTCGGGTCCGGATGTAAGAGCGTAAGACATGATATGGGCTTGGTTAATTTGCGAAAAGTTTCATGTTCACTTTGCAAAAATATTTTTCTTTTATCTTTTTCTTTTATTGTATTTTTAAAAATGAAACGTTAATTTTGGAAAGTAAAAAATATGTCAAACTGTTGGAGATGAGCTATTTTTTTTACTTGGCATATACTTTTTATGGTTAACAAAACACAAGATTTGCCGAAAGTAAAAATTTGGCAAACTCTTAGAGATGGTCTAACAGTGCAATCCTCGCGGACTGTTACTCAATATATGTGCTAATACAAATTAAAATAAATCATGTCTAGAAGCAATGGCGCTGGCGTAATTTGATTCCCATGTATCAGTTTCCATTGCAATTACAACAAAAAAATATCACAAATTTTTAAACGCTAGTAGCAACGCACGGGCATATTCCCTAGTAATAATAAAAGGTTAAAGTTGTGTTTTGGAGACCGTGGTTTGTACTAAACGACTTCTAATAACATCCCGGAGTGAGTACATCAATACAAGATCATTAAATGTCATTGATGATGACAAATAGATAGCTATATTTTAATCGGATAAGATAGATCTGTATGACGGATACAGTTGAAGTAATTGCGCCTTGCATTCTTTATTGAATTTCAATAGAAAAAGATCAGTCATTCTATAAATATAAAGGGCATGTCCATTTTTTAATAATGGACAAAGTTTCCGTCTCAACCATAGTGATAGTCACATAAAAACAACAACGCCAGAAGGTTTACATGCCAAGGGAAAAGAAACAAAGTTCAGGGATGGCCTGCAGCGACCTGGAGAAATTGGAGATTCAACGGTCATTTGAGAGCTTGTATCTTGATGATAAGAATGTTAATGTTATGGCTTATCACCTGTGCTCTGTGTACTGCATTTAACTGTAGCCTCCTCTTCCTTAATTTCATCTTCCTCACTCTCAGCAGGTACTCATTGATGGTAATTTTGACACATTTTTAAACCATGAATGTATCAGCAACACGACTCAAAATAAAAGTAAATAAGCATTGCATGAGCATATTTAGGGTTTGGGTGAGAGACCGGTTATATATGATGCGAGGGAGCTAGGGGCAAGGGGCATAAGGTGTTGACGGTAGTTAACAACCATTATATACCATCAACATAACCTGCATATGCTCATAATTCAATCACCAAACATAGGTATAGGGGTTTAAACTAATTAATTCCATAAGTTTTGGTGTTCCATTTGTTTTCCAGGATAAATAATTTTTACATGGTACAATGATGTCTCAAATGATGAAATGGAGTGCACCATTACGAGGGAGGTCGTCGAGACGATCGAAATGAGCATATTGTTTGTTATATTTGGAGCCCGGAATAGAAAGATAAGAGCATCCCCAACAGTTTACCAAATTTTACTTGGTAAATCTTGAGTTTTAACAACTTCTAAAAAAAGATATACCATGTAAAAAAAAGGGAAAAAGTCTACAACACCCCCCGAGCTTTGGCACCCGGATTAATCCACCCCCGAGGTTTAAAAGCAGTCTAAACGACACCCCATACTTTCCTAAACCGTTTAAAGAACCCCCCGCGTGGTTTTGGGTGGTACATTTTTGGTCGGTTGGGCATTCCACCGTTCAAAGCCCGATATGGTGGCACTAAGCCATTTGATTTGGCGGGAAGGGATGGGTATTTCCACGAAGAGCTGCATTGTCCACTCATTTGGCACCAAATAGACACGTAAGAGTCTCACCGTTGTTCATACTAGGACACATAAACACATTGATTCAATGATAATAAACAAAACTCATACTAAATATAGTATGATTACAGTTTGGAATCAACAAAAAAAGAAAAAAAAAACAATATGCATCAACCGACTCTTTGTGAGCTAGGGGCGCCCACGCGGGGAATAGGACATGCATGGCGAGCTCAAGCCCCATGACTAGGCCGCAGTCGGGCAACGGAAGAACGGGTGTTGCGCGACGATGGCAGATATTGGTGCTTCGATGTGGCCCGACGTGGATCGAGGCGCGCCCGCCTTGATGCGCAGGTCGACCGCGAGGCGGCGCTGGCCGCGGGATCGCAGCAGCGAGGTCAGTGCGGCGGCACCCGGCTTGGCCGCGGAGCGGCGTCAAGGCCGAGGGCCGACGCGGACTAGAGGCGAGGCGCCGCGCGGCTTCGAACCGGAGCTCGATGCCGCGTCAAGGTTGCAGAGTGGAGAGGGAGGGTGAGAAACGAAACGGGAATACGAGATTATTTTTGGTCCATGGGTTCCGACCGGTGTGGCCCCACCCACACATTGGTTGGGCATGTAGGCAAACACAGTCCCAAAACCACCGAGGGGTTAGGTAAACGGTTTAGGGAAGTATAGGGTGCTATTTAGACCTTTTTAAACCTCGAGGGGTGGATTAACCGGGGTGTCAAAGCTCAGGGGGTGTTGTAGACTTTTTTCCTAAAAAAATAGCCCATCTCCAACAGTTTGGTATAATTCACTTGCCAAATTCAGATTTAATTTACATCAGGAATCCTAAAAACAAATGAAATTATGTTATGCCCTTCCACCTCTTGAAAACTTACATCGGGAACCCCGAGACAAACAAAATTATGTGTATGCCCTTCCACCTCTTCTAATACGCACGGATGCATCGGCGGATACGCACGCATATATATGCGCATCACGTAGGGAAAGAATAGCAAGTTGGGAAAGACAACACTATACGGGGAGGACCTCTATTCCCCGGCTCGGTTGGGCCACTATTCCTAGTTGTAAAACCGGAATACGAGTTGGGGAATAGAGGTCCTTCAAAGGGAATAGAGGTAGGGGTTTTATTCGGTTGGAGGTACCAACCGGGAGTAAAGCTCCTCCCGTGCACGTGGTCGGGAGGGAGGGCTTTACTCCCGGTTGGTATCTCCAACCGACCAAAGGTTTTTTTTCTTTGATTTCGTTCGGATCGATTTTCATTTTAATTCCTAATGACATTTGAATATGCTTATTAATTCCTAATCGGTTGGGAAATAAAAGTAATGTATACATATATTAAAAGCGCACATATATATATATATTACACATATATATAATTATCGTACACATATATTACACATTAATAATTATTCAAGCACACATATATTAAGGCGTTCATACATGTTTCGATCTACATATTAAGATATCTACATGTCCCGATTACAGCAGAGGAGGATCCTTTGGCAGCTATTTGTCTTTGGAATCGTAGTAGAACTCGCCGGAAGGCTCTAGGATCTAGCGTATTAATAAATCCGCAATGCTCTCTTGTATGGCTTCAAGATGCTTGTCTTCTAATGTTTCCTGCATTAACTTATTTGTCTTCAATTTGAGTTAAATAAAAAGTATTAGCATATATATAAGATATGATTAGTTATATAAATATCGACGTCAATAGCAACAGACTTTTGATGTATATATGTAACCTTTCATTCTCGGTGTAATTTGAACGCTGTTCTGGGAGTGGTCTCTTTGGGAGTTGAACAATCTGTTATTTAGCAATTTACTTTGCATGTAGTTGTTTATAATCCTCATTCTGTAGTATGGCTGCTCATAGTTTAGTTGTTCAGGATAATATTCCAAGTTGTATTTTTGTGTACTAGTTGCCAATGATTTGGCAATAGTTAATGGGCAATGGAGAAGCTCTTCCATGTTCAACAAAAACAAATATTTGTACTCCAAATCACTTTTAGCGTAATTTTGCCTGCAGCGGCGTACTGGGAAGGCATCTGTATCCAAGCGTTCGAGCTCGATGCCGCCAGGAATCGAGGCCTTCAAGGACTCCCGCTACAGTGACTCTGGCCCCACCTGTGTCGGCAGAATGCGCCGGAGGCAGCGCCCGAGGCAGAGTTTGAGAGAGAACATGCATGGGTCAGTGGTAGGCCCCATGTTTCAACTATCTAAAAACTATTATATCTCACAAACCAAACATCCAAATTAAATTCGATTACACCATTAAATTCGTTTCAATAAATCCTTCAAAACTAGATCTTACACGGATATATTTAGATAAAATTATAAGTGGACCCCACTCGATGGTAGCTGGTATAGAGTAAAGATATACTTTCCCTCCGTCCCAAAAATGAACGGCGTTTTGGGTTTTACGTGCCACAAGTTTGATTTCGATTTATAGAAAATACATTATAAGATTTAAATCTCCAAATAAATTTGTTAAAAAACTAGATCAAAAGATCTTTCCAATGATACTAATTATGTAATATAAATATTAATCGTATTTTAATATATAATTGGGTAGATGTTTCGGGAAGCTTAAAAACGCCATTTATTTTGGGGACGGAGAGAGTAAAGGAGAGATGAGTATGGAGAAAGATCAGTAAATGAGGGGAATGATTTTGATGGCCAATGTGTATAGAAGGTAAATAATACGAACATGAGTCTGCGGATATTCTAAGACTGTCTGCACTCGTCTCCGAGAAAGCTTCTTCGAAGGCTTCCAGGAATATACAGAAACAATGGGCTGCAGCGGCACCCTGAAAAGCCTACTTGACGGTGTTTCCAGCGCCAAATATACCGCCTCACAGGAGGCTTCCAGGAAGCACGGCATGGGCCCTACCATGCGCGCGTGAGAGAAGGGAGTGAGAGGAGAGAGAATCAGCAGCGGACCCCACTAGTTCAACTATCAAAAAAATGTTATAACTCATAAATTAAAAGTTCAAATTAAATTCTGATTTCACCATTGAATTCGTTTCAATTAATCCTTCAAAACTAGATGTCACATGAATATATTTAGATAAAATTATAAGTAAACCCAATCGATAGTAGTTAGTATAGAGTAGAGATATAAAGGAGGGATGAGTGCGAGAGAGAGTGTTGTAAAAAGAGAGAATCTTGATAACCTGGGATGTATAGAGGAAGGAAATAGAGAAACATGAGTGTGGATAGTCTAAATATCTCCTCAAAGTTTATGCAATCAACGTGGAGAAGCAAAAGACAAAAAAACAGGTTGTTAGGACAAAAACGAAGAAAACAAGACGGGACAAGAAAAAAATACAAACACACCAATAAATTTTATACATAAGAAAAATGGTGGGTTGTGTTATGAATGAGTCAAAAGTCACCGACATGACAGACTCATCATTATAGCTAATTAATGATTAGCGGAGAGGGAGCACTGTAGCAATGATTCATCATCGTATCAATTTTGTATATATCCATATTGTCCCCCTATAAAGAGGGCCACTATTGGCTTATGTAAAGGCAAAGTGAAAGTAAATGAAATAAAGAGCTCCTCTTCTCCCTATATCCTATGTTCCTTGTTCTTGAGTGTTCTCACTATCCATTATTGTAGACAGTGATTTCTAACACGTTATCAAAGACGAGTTCTACAAGAGCTAACAGTAGAAGGTGAGAAATCGTTCTTTACAAACTCAACCTTGTTTCTACTCTCTACCATGAACTATCTTTGGATGAAGCAAGGAAGGCTATGCCTTCGCTCATCACAAAATGGCCCCGAAGCGCCACATCCAGCCATCCTGAAGATGAGCATGGACAAGTTACCTGCATAAAGAACAAACCCGTCATCCTGATGATGACCGCGGCAGCAGCCAATGGTTCGGACTTCATGGTCGCGGAAGAGCAGGCCTCCACAGCCGCTCCGCCACCGCCATGATCGCCTGGGCGTGGATCGGGGTCCCTACATCCAAAACCGCAGAAGTGTGGGCTCAAGTGGATCCGGGTCCCTCGTATCCGTAAAACCGCAGTGGCACCACCACCGATGGCCATGAAATACCGATGTCCCCAGACATGCACCGATCCCTTACCTCCGTCCCGAAGACGAAAGCGGATCGAGTCCTCTCCGCCTTGAAGGCGAGTGGATCGGGCCATGGACGCCCCAAGCCCCGAAGACCGCCGCCGCCGCCGGCCCCCGAAGTCGGGACCTGCGCAGCTTTGGTCGGCTTCCCGCGCGGGCCCCGCAGCCGAGGATGAGGATGAGGAAATATTGGGATCCGAAGTTTCATATCTGATTGCCATAGGAGCACTAATGTACCTTGCAAATTGCACAAGGCCCGATATTGCATTTGCAAGAAACCTGTTGGCAAGGTATAGCGCCGCACCCACCGAAGACATTGGGTCGGCATAAAAACCATCCTCAGTATTTACAAGGTACCCGGGACCTTGGATTATGGTACA
The DNA here is from genome assembly GCA_015847255.1 of Hyparrhenia diplandra. NCBI lineage: Eukaryota > Viridiplantae > Streptophyta > Magnoliopsida > Poales > Poaceae > Hyparrhenia > Hyparrhenia diplandra. The sequence continues at coordinate 109,591 of JADLZK010009398.1, forward strand.
GAAAGGAGGGATTTCACTATGGTGGGTTATGTTGACGCCGGCTATATGTCCGACCCTCATAATGCCAAGTCACAAACCGGGTTTTGTTTTTCTCTCGTGGTGGTGCAGCCATTTTTCTCGGGCGGTCCAGAAGCGGACTTTGGTTGCGACATCTACCAACCACTCGAAATAATCGCCTTATATGAAGCCTCACGTGAATGTGTTTGGCTACGGCGAATGATTGATCACATCCGTAAGTCATGTGGCATGGAAACTACTAACACCCCTACCATTATCTATGAAGATAATGCGGCTTGTGTTACTGCAGATGCATATGGGCTATGTCAAGAGCAATCTTACGAAGCATATTGCTCCTAAATTCTTCTATCCTCATGAGCTCCAAGAGAGTGGGGAAGTGGATATCCCGCAAGCTAGGTCGGTGTGACAATCCGCAGATTTGTTCACAAAATCTCTCTTTCGCCTCTACCTTCCACAAGCATGTTCGTGGAATTGGCATGAGACGACTTAGAGAGTTGCAAGGTTCGGGGGGAGAATTTTCCCGGAAAGTATAAGCTCATAAACTTGACTCAGAAGGTCATAAGTCGATCCCCGAAGATCCGACCAAAGTATCAACTGTTGTATTTCTTTTTTTTTCCCTTGATGAGTTTTATCCCACTGGGTTTTCTCATGCAAGGTTTTTAATGAGGCAATAGGTGCAATTCAAGCCTATGCATGTGATGTACTCTTTTCTCCTACTTTTTCCCTTTGGGTTTTGAGAGGAGTTTTTAACGAGGCATTGGCATAGCACTTAATTGGCCAAGGGGGAGTGTTATGAATGAGTCAAAAGTCACTGACGTGACAGACTCATCATTGTGGTCAATTAATGATTAGCAGGAGAGGGAGCACTGTAGCAATGATTCATCACTGTAGCAATTTTGTATGTATCCATATTATCCCCCTATAAAGAGGGCCACTATTGGCTGATGTAAAGGCAGTGAAAGTAAATGAAATAAAGAGCTCTTCTTCCCCCTATATCCTGTGTTCCTTGTTCTTGAGTGTTCTCACTATCCTGTGTGTAGACGAGCTGATTTCTAACAGGTTGAATTATTCGATACATCACACCTTACTAAACTATATGCTTCTTTGGCTACACAACACTGTCCTCCAACTTTGCTCTTCCGTCTTCCCCCGTTCACCCAAATTACTCACAAATCACAAAGTATAAAATACATTTGCCAAGAACAATTTCAATATAAATACAACATATGCAGGCAACAGTGTCCAAAATGGTGGTCTTGGCCTTGAAGCTAACCACTAGGCGCCGCAATTGGTATGTCTTCCATACTCTTTTGGAACATTATCTCAGTAGGTTTTAAACACCCACGGATGTACTCCTGCCCAAGTTGTGCTCGCTCATTGTCCCCAAACCCGAATACAATGCCCATATTGGTCACCGCAACAGTGTGATACAGTCCAGTGCTGATTTGGGAAACGTAGTGATCCTGCAGGCTCTCAAGAACGCGGGGCCTCATTACTTTGTCTGATGATCCTCGGTCAGGAAATCCTAAACTCCCAAAGCCCATCCATCCAAATGCAACAACTGAGCCCTCGTCTGTGAGAACGAACAAACGTCTTTCTCTTCCTTGCACATACCTGAAAAATTAAGAAAAGGTTTCAGACATGGAACTGATAAGTAACACGTGTGAATATCAAAGGGCACTTTAATTAGACCAAGAAATTTGTATCTCATATTGCTGTATAGAAGAAATAACTTAAACTTGTGACAAAAATGCAATGCCGCTTTTATTTAACTGTTGCAAAGTGATTGCTAAACATCTTCCTTGCCAATAAATGCAACACACCTGCACAGCAACTTGGCCCTTCAAGCTGCTGATCAACTCTGGGCTAGTTTTATCATTCTCATCACCATGACCTAAGGCTCCACAGTATCCTCTGCCCCAAGTATAAACCTGCAAATTCAGACTTTATACTTATGCCTGGAGAGCAATCATTAACAGCATACATGTGAATGCGAACAGGACAATATAGACTTACATATCCTAGTGCATCAAGAGCCACAGCATGCTCATCTCCAGCAGAAACACGGACTACATGAATGTTCCTCCTCTTAAATGATTGGATTGCACGAGGAAGAAGTTCGTCATGCTGATCCCCATGTCCAAGGCAGAAATTAGTGCAAGACCCAAAAGACTGAACTGTTCCATCATCTGTTACAGCAAACGTGTAGCTTGCACCGGCTGCAATCTGCACCACCTGAGTGGGGCCTTCAAACAACTCAATAAGCTTTGGAGTGGCCCTGTCTATGGTGTCACCATGACCTAGTTGGCCATGTGTATTACTTCCACAAGTATATACTTGTCCATCCCTTGTAAGAATCACAGTAAAACTTAGACAAGTAGCAACCTGAGAAAATAAGATATCATAAGATTCTGAAAGATCTTAATGGCTCAGCCTAGTGAATAAACAGTATATAAATAAATAGCCTCATAAAGTTTATCCCAATAACACATAGATACATAAGTCACCAAAAAAAAACATGGAGAGCTGATTTAATAGAAAGTATGAAACTAAACTAGCAACCGCCATGGCCGACCTCGACGTCCCCCGCCGCCTACCCATACCCAAAACCGGATGAGTCTAGCCCGGCCCGCTCGGGCGGCGCCGCCGCCGCCGCTCACACGCCGGCCACCGCCCGTGTCGGCGCGCCGACCGCCCAGCCGGTGGCCGGATTCTAAAGCCGTGGGAAGGAATTGAAACCCTAACCCGCCCGGAACCCTAACTTCGCCGGAGCCCGCCGGAACCCTAACTTCGCCGAGCCAGCGGAACCCTAACCGCCACCGCCGCCTGCCGTCCCGCCGCCGCCGTGGCCGCGACGGGCTGTGGGCCGCCCACCAAAGGGGTGGGTCGGCGACGATTGGCGCCGACCGGTTCGCGCCGATGATTCCCGGGTTTAGGGGCGGCCCGGCCGCCGATGGATTCTCGGCATTTGCTCAACTCATCCAAGATGACAGTGTCTATTGCGGCTTTTCTCAAAGCGTGATAGTGATGGAGCTCGTCAACCCGTGGTTGGGGCCCGGCCTCCGACAATGGCCGGCGGAGATGGAATCGGAGGATTTGGGCCGCAGTGGTTCCAAGTACTGGCTTGTAATTTCTTTGTTTTTAGAGACCTTTGTGCTTTTTAGTAGTGCAGTTATTCGGCGGCGGCGGATGTGTAGTTGAGTCAGTTTTAATCCCCCTATTTTTAGTAGTGCAATTATTCTGTATTGAATTGTTTCAACATAGAAAAACGTCTTGTTCTAGATGTCTCCGTGTTGACACTCAAAAATGTCCGAGAGAAGTTCAAGTGTTATAGATGAATTATAATGATGGCTTAGCGACTTCTCCACCACTTGCGACCTCTCCGGCAGCTCGGCGATGGCTCGCTAACCACTCCGAGCAGATCGCCGGCCTCTCCGAGTAGCTGGCCGACGACCTCTCCGTATTTTGGTGACCTCTCCAAGAGGGAAATTCAAGTGAATATAAGAGAAGAGGGAACACGTCTCCACATTCCAGGCATAATCCGGAAGCAACGAGGATACATGCAAGGGAAGAGAAGGGAGACAGCGAGCGTGGGTATATGGGTCCAGTCCATATGCCTAGTATAAAATCTCAAAACCACTTTGAATACAAAAATATTGATACAAATTTTGTGTACTAATTTTACATATATTTCAAGTATAATTGTTGGTCAAAGTTTATAAAATTTGACTTTCTAAAAATACGCCTATCATTTTTGGACGGAGGGAGTATACGAGAACACAAATCGGCTCAATATCTAAGAGCTGTCATCACGTAAGGCAAAAGAGAGCAAAGAGGTTGAAAGGAAAGAGGCGCGCATGCACACGTCACAGCAGGCTTATGTGATCAGCTATCGGGAATGTCCATACACGAAGGCCAACTAACATATTTGGCCACGTTTATTTGATATATGGGTATATATGGCTGATCGGTGCAGGAAGCAAAAAGGAATATTATTTTATTCATGGAAGGCACGACATCCAGATAGGGGTATGCATCGTATATATGTACATGCATACATGGCTAATCAGATATGGTGTTCGTCTACGTGCTCGACAAGTGGACGTGTTCACGTGCAGGACTCTTGTCGATTGGGCCAGAACAGAGAAGATACGACGACCGAAGAAACTTCAACGTAAAGGCTCTATACGTAAGGGAAACTAGGGAAGCACCCCGCGCGTTGCTGCGAGAATTAAGAAAATGCAATGATCATAAGAGGAAATTTCATGACATCATCTCGCACGATAGGAATATGAGCTTATTATAGAAAGTTAAAAATATCAGTGTATTGAGTATACACAACTATTTTTAAGACCAAAGTGCCAAGCTATTTAAACTGAAGTATCTGAACCGAGTATAACCCAAAAATTATTAAGACCACACAGCGGTAATTTAAAAAAAAGACTCGTAATTATTTATTTGAGTGAGTCCTTGGCAGCGGACATAATTCCTCCTGTTGCGTTCTTCATGGCTGATGTTGAGAACAATCTGCAATGGTTAACTGTATTAATAGCGAGTATAGCATAGATTTCAGATATTATTATTGATTGATTATTTGGAGCTTTGCTGATTCTAATAACTTTTGAGCAAATGATAGTACTTAGAATTAACCGTGTGAAGCAGTGTCTATAACTTAAAGGAAACGATGGCAATTATTTTCTTAGGAAAACATAATCTATCATTTCAGGTATATGTTTTCCGGGAGGAACCTGATTTGGAGGGGGAACAACTCAACAATTACCACGCTTGCATAACAATCGGCACCAATGAAGCTGCCTACAATTCTGTGCACAAAATTAGAGGGCAATTGTTGATGCTCGTGGATGGCAACTATTTCGAAATTGGAGGCAGGAACACAACTGACCAAGAACGCACATGTGCCTACGATGGGGCTGAGAATTTGAGTGGGCACAGTCATGGAGAGCACCATATAAATCATAGAAGGGATGTAACGGAATAGATGCAAGATAAATAAGTATTTCATTGTATCAGAGAAAAATAAGTGTTACCAAGTTTAGTAATGCATGGCTTTATATTTGAATGGTGAGAGAGATTCCAGCCTTCGATCACTTCTTTTTGGTTTATATACATCTGAAGACAGCTCACAGAGGGGCAATGAGGTGCATCATTTTCAGCATCAATTGTATCACATGAAACTAACATCTTCCTTCATCCTAATGCTTGTTGAAGTGACACCAACTGCACCTGTCATAAGATGACCGATATACCAGCTGCAACACAAATCAGGTGAAAAACATATTGAAAGTTGAAGCATTGGCCTGCATTTATAAATCAAACTACATGCAAAGCTGGAATAGAAACAATTTCAGTTTTCTAAGAGAAAAAGAAGCAATGGCAGTAGCTGCAAATTCATGTTCAAATACGTTTGCCTAGGCAATTTCAGGAACGTGCTAGCTACTAACCGTGAAGAACGTCCAGTGCCGCCGCCTGGTTTGTGAAGAACGTCATGGACTGCTAGTATACCGCGGCGTATACTAGTGTCATCGCCCATATGGGGAACAGGCGGAGCAAATTTGGATAGCTCTAAAGAAACATAACCTATTGCTCAGTGACCAACACAAAGCTGAATAATTCTAAAGAACAAAACCTATCATTCGCAAAGTTGGATATTAGGATATATAGTTCTAAAGAAACAGAACCTATCGCTCGCTCAATGACTATCGGTGGCTGAACTTAAGTATATCCAACAATCGAGTCGTGACTGAAAATGTGTGTTCACCTTTCACAAATCTAAAAGTGAACATAAATAACTCAAAATGCATTCATACACACTTGGTTAGCATATATCAGAATATGAGATAATACTGAAGAATATAAGGCTATAAGCAACTGAAAAAGGAAACCATGCCTCGTACCTCCTTTGCACGAATAGCAAAAATCAGATGCTTTCATCATCCCGTAAGAAGGAATACGTGGTTGCTGAATCATAGCTGACATAGTATGGTCCAGAATTAGCAGGAAATGATGAGCAAAAGTGAGTATTTTCTAACAAAACAAACAGGCCTGGAAGTTAGCATGTACCTTTGGCATGAGGGAACATATATCGTTTGCCTTTCTTTCCAGCCGCAAGCAAAAGACACGCATGGCCTGCTGCAGCTCCTATACAAAGTGTGTGGATCTGCTTGGCAAATAGTAACCTCATCATGATGTCCGTAAGTGTAGAAAATTGATAAATTTTAACAAAATTCACAGTTTGGACACTGAATTCAATTCATACAAACATCCGGCCCTAATCTTATGTTGGTGAAACATAAAGAAACAGAACCTATCGCTCGCTCAATGACTATCGGTGGCTGAACTTAAGTATATCCAACAATCGAGAGTAGTAGTACCTGTCGATCTCTTGCGAGATGCGACGCAGATTTCTCCCAGCGCCCTCCAGCGTCTGGTTGCGGATGCTGACGCTGAGCGCCTCTATGCAGACGTTGTCGATGTTGTGAAGCAAAGGGTCTTGGCCACCTCACCTCCTGGCGGAAGTAGGAGTACGCGAGGGCCATCTTTGACTGGAGATCTCCCGCGTCGGCGGCAAACTTGTGCAGCAGGAACGCGAGCGATCGGGATGCCGGGCGCGTCATCCAGGCGCCGGTGAGGAACGCCAGCGCGGACTGCGCGCCCGGGTGTCCCGCCTCTGCCGCGGCCTCGATCTACGCGGCGGCCGTGGCAAACGCCGCGTCGTCCCCATCGGACGCTGTGGAGAGCATCGTGCGGGCGTCCGCAACGAAAGAGCGCATCGGCCGGCGAGTCGGTCTCATCGCCGGAGGGGGAGGGCTGGTTGGGTCGAGGAGGGGGACCCAGGAGGACGGGGAGAGGAGCAGGTCGGCGGCCGGCCAATCGTCGGCGAAGTCGTCCCACCCATCAGGTGGACACCGAGCGGATGGAAAAAGAAGGATTTGAGGCAGGGGAACGGGCCGAGCTGGGTGACAGGCCAACATCGCTGCTGCGGGCGGTGAACCGGTAGGGGAAGATGCATGGCCGAGGTAGCTGAGAAGACGACATAATGAGAGGCGGCGGACCAAGACCTACACGACGTGCAAATGGGCGGGGAAGAGGCCGAGCCGAGGAAGTGGAAAGGGCCGCTCAGCCGGTAGGACAGAGCCATCCACGCTGCTAACACGCGCGGCAATGATTAACCCTGGATTGCAGTTACCAATTAAGCAAATTAATCGTAACCCGCAGAACTCCCCTAGTGGAGGCTCGTTTATAGGAGATTTAGATATAGATCAGTCCGTGTATTTTAGTATTTCCTTTTTATTATTTAGACGTTCCTTTCAGGTTAAGTTTTAAATGCAAGCAGCAGCCAGTGGTATAAATATAAACCCCGCCATTGTAAAAAAGATATCATCCAATCAACAAACAAATCAATCTACACTCTTTACCCTATTTTCTCCCTTCAACCTTCTATATGTTGTTCATCGCTTGATCCGACGACCAAGGATCATGTTGTTCATCGCTTGATCCGACGACCAAGGATGGCGCCCTAGGCTTGCCGGCCAACCTAGGGCAACCCGACGACGTCCTTGCCCTCGACGGGGTCCCTCCCGAGGCGAGAGCTTGGCTTGGCTTGTTTGCTAGTTTGCTCGGAAACTAGCCGTTCTTCATCACGTAAGCGCGATTGTTACCCTTTCTTTGGTTTGTTTGTCAGAACTCACCGCCGAAGCGCGATTGTATTCTCTTCGGTCCATCGTGACCTCTCGAGTGTGTTGGTACGAACCCTAATTTGTGTCAACACCGCTTGTGGCGTTTCTTTATTCTTTCTTGTAGCATTGGATTTTTTTTTTTTTGAAAGGTAAGGATATTTTGTTGTTGTTGCTAGCTATTCTGTTGGCTGGTGTACATTTTCTATTTTTTGTCATGTCGATTTTGATCCTCCGAAAGTGGAAGATAACAAACATCAAATCTTTCGAATGTCATGTGATTACTCCCTCCATCCCGTAACACATTGTGCATTCTAGAAATTTTAAGACAAAATACACTTATTTTTTTCATAATCGACAATATCATCAATGTGATTACTTCCGATTGGTTGATAAATAGAAAGTATTTAATGCAAATTTAGTCTTTGTTCTCCATAATGCATTATATTTGAGGGAGAAGGAAATTTTAAATGCTATAATGGATTGTATTATTGACGGAGGGAGTATATGCGTTATATTTTCATTTTTATGACACGTGGCTTGACATCTTTTTATTTTCTAAAAATATGGAAGACAACAAACAAAAACAAATCTTCCGGGGAGATGTGTAGTCTTATTGTTTGAAAGATTCGAGAGTTAGCTAGACCTCTAGATAGTAAGTATCCCGTGTACACCAATCCAAATTTTGAGGGCGGGAGGTTATTGCAAAAAACCACAGGAGATGAGGGCCGACGGCGGTAATTTGCAAAATGTGCATCCCTCATTCCCCGGCCATCGGATGGAGGATATGTACGGTTGAAGATCTCTAGTTTGGTTTTGGATAATTAGTGACACCTAAGGACTAATCTCGATACTAAGTGTTTGACTAGATTGGAGATTGGTCGTGTTGAGTTGAGTTGGTGCATTGTGATCATGGAGGATGCATCGAGGTGATCCAAAAGATGATCAAGCATGCAACTTCGGTGGAGTTTCGAGATCAATTGTCCCCAAGGCAAAGGTATAACCATAGGCCTTTTGATTTCACACCCAAGACACCATAGAGGGTGTGGGTGATTATAGGATCGATAAGCCGTACTATAAAGAGGGGAAAACTTTCGTACATATCGATCCTCACGTGCCTTTAGGTTCAAGATTCATATGCATGCATTCTAACCTAAAGAGCTAACTCCGCGCTTGATGAAAAAATGCTTTCAAAATGCTAACACATGGTGTCGAGGTGTTCTTCAACGTGTCGGCAACAAGAAACAAGTGACGGAAGTCGGTTTGGAGCAAAGACGAAGGAACGACGAAGAAACGGCGAAAATTCACGGCCGAGGTGACCGGACGTGGTGACCGGACGCGGTGACCGGACCCGCGACCGGAAGCATGCAAAATCGACCGGACGCACCGGTGTGTGGTTCCGGTCAAAAGAACAGAGAGCATGTTTTCGTGGTCTATTTCGGGGAGTGACCGGACGCATGCACCGGAAGCATGACCGGACGCATGATTCCTCGACCGGACGCATGCCAGGGGTTCTAAATTTGGCATGTTGGGTTTTGTCGGTTGTGACTGGACTCATGCATGAGTCCGGTCGGCGTGTCCGGCCGGCCCGCAGGAATTGCATGTTCCTCCCCAACGGCTCCATTTTTAGGTGGAGCCTATTTATACCCCCTTGGCTGCCTCTTGCTCTCTCTCTTGGACATTTAAATCATTCCTAACACCTTTGAGCAAGCAAGCAAGCCTCTCTCCTCTCACTCTTGATTTGAGCTTCATTCTTGAGAGAAGAGTTGATCCAAGTGCATTGCATCGAGTTCTTGCATCTAGAGGCACTTGGGGATCGTTGTGAGACGGTGGATTTCCCGTTTCTCTTGGAGATACCGCTCCTAGCCGGCTTGGTAGATTGGTGGAGTTGTTGGCAAGAAGAGGTGATTGTTTCTTGGCCACCTCCGGTTGATTTGTGAGAGGATTACACACTCCTCGTCGGGAAGACAAAGTGCAAGGAATACATTGCTCGTGCTTTAGGTTACCTCACTTGTGAGTGGTGTGTTGAGGCTAGCAAGGGCACCGCCTAGCTCAAACACCATCCTTGTGTTGGTCGGCACAACCAGAGAGTAACTTGTCGGTGTACAAGCGAACTCCGGGTGAACAAATCGACTTGTTCATTGTCTCGGTGTTTGGATCATCACCTTCGAGTGATGGATTATTCTTGTTCCCGGTGATTGGTTGACATCCTCTATACGGCGGTATATCTAGCTCGCTCTCTTGCATTACTTTCCTAGTTTACTTTGAGTGGAGAGCTAGCACTTGCTTTGTGTAGTTGTTCTTGCTAGCATAAGGACCATATTAGGATTGCTCATTAGCTAGAGTAGTGACATAGATCTTGAGTGGACTAGAGATCATAGAAATATTTAGTTTTGTCACTAGAAGGCTTGCAAGACCACTAGAGCTAGTGCAAACCACTTTTCGCCGTGTTGTATACTAATCGGTTTGTTTAGTTGAACTTGTAGAAAATTTTTATAGGCTATTCACCCCCCCTCTAGCCATCTAGGACCTTACAAGTGGTATCGGAGCCGTGGCCACCGTTTTAGAAGGCTTAACAACCTCCGGTGTGAAGCATGGCTAGTATTGTGTTCAACAATGTTGGGGAAAAGCCTCCATTCTTTGATGGAGTCAAGAATTTTGACTATTAGAAGAGATGTATGAGAATGTACTTGGGATCAATCAATGACCAAGTATGGGAAGTGACCGAGAAGGATTTTGTCATCCTAGACCCTACCAACCTCACACCCACCGACAAGATCCACAAACAATGCAACACAATGGCATTGAGCACTCTATACAAGGGAATGGATGTCAAAGTGTTTGAAGGTATTAAGGATCTTGAGAAGGCAAGTGAAGTGTGGGAGAAGCTATGTGAGACCTATGAGGGCACCAAGATGGTGAAAAGTGCCAAGTTGTATGTTCTCAAAAGTGAATTTAAGAATTTCAAGATGAAGAAAGATGAGAGCATACCGGACACTTTTCATAGGCTACAAGTGATTGTGAATGATCTCAAGGCATTAGAAGTGAAGACATTGGATAGAGACTTTGGGCACAAATTCTTGATGTGCTTGCCCAAGAGATTTGCCATGTTGAGGAAGATTCTCTTTAGAGGTGCTTTGGACACCATGACACCTAGTGACTTGCTTGGTGAAGTGCTAACCGATGAGAAGGTTGATGGCATGGAAAATGAGGAAGAGAAGGAAGATGACAAGAGCAAGAAGGTTGTGGCATTTAAGGCCGCCACCACCTCATCCAAGGCTAAGGGCAAGTCCAAGGTTCAAGAAGAAGATGATGAGAAAGTCAACCATGAGGAGATTGATCAAGAGTTTGCTATGTTTGTGAAGAAATTTAGCAAAGTCTTGAAGAGCAAGAAGTTTGGGTAAGGCTCTAGAAGAAGAAATGATTCATCCAAGGGCAATGAAGAGCCAAGAAAGTGCTTTGAGTGTGATAGCCCTTATCACATCCTTGCCGATTGCCCAATCAAGAAAGAAAAAGAAAAGATGAAGGCATACAAGAGTGACAAGACACATAAGAAGAACAAGACCATGACCTTCAAGAAAACAAATGATGGTGCTTTTGTGTGTTCTTTGGGATAGTGATGGCTCCTCCGATGAAGAGGAAGAGAAGCCCAAGACCATGAGTGCAATTGGCCAACACAAGAAGTCATCCCTCTTCGGCTCATCACCTTCATGCTTTATGGCTAAGGCCACTAAGGTATCATTGCATGAGCATGATGAACTAAGTGATAATGAAGTAAAATATGATAGTGATGATGAAGAAGATGAATGTGAACCCACTAAAGATGATCTTCTTGAGATGCTTAAGCAAACTCATATCATGCTTAAGACTAAGGACAATGAATGTAGAGCTTTGCAAAAGAGTGTAAAAACTCTTGAGCAAAACTTTAGTGAGCTAGAGGCCACCCATGAGGGTCTAAAGGAAGACCATGGGGAATTGGAGCTAGCTCATACAAGGCTTCAAAAGGCCCATACCTTGCTCTTAGAGAAGAATGATAGAGCTTGCTCAATCATCAAGAAGGATGTTGGTTCAACATGTGACATCATAGATGAACCCTTTATGGTTGATGTTGAAGAACCATCAATTCCTTCCACATCCACATCAACTCACTCAAGCTCTACTAGTAGTGATGGAGTAATTTTAGATTCATCACTAAAAGTTGAGAATGAGACTCTCAAAAGAGAGGTGGATGAGCTCACCCACTCCTCGAGGAAGGCATATGGTGGAGATGCCCGCTTGCTAAAGTGCTTGGGTAGCCAAAGGTTTTCCCTTAACAAGGAAGGCTTAGGCTATGTCCCCAAGAAAGGCAAGAAGGTCTTTGCTACTCCAAAGCCTAGCTTTGTGAAGAGCAATGGGTCCTATTGCAATAGATGCAAGCAAGTGGGGCATCAAGAGAACAAATGTGCTAAAATGAACATGAACAAGAAATCAAGCAAAGTGCATTCCATACATTTTGATTCTTGTTATTTGCTTACCAAGGGTGAGAAGGGTGTCAAGGCAAAGTTTGTTGGTACACCCATTGTTGGTCCAAAGAAGAAGGCAATTTGGGTACCAAAGGCTTTGGTTGCTAACCTCCAAGGACCCAAAGGAAAAAGGGTACCTAAATCTTATTGATTTTCTTGTAGGTGAATTACAAGATTGGGGGAATCATTAGATTCTTGATAGTGGGTGCACTCAACATATGACCGGTGATGCAAGGAAGTTCAACATCATTGATTCAACCCAAGAGAATGGCAAGCCTATTATATTTGGTGATAGCAAAAGTGGCAAGATACAAGGCATAGGCAAGATAGCAATAACTAATGATTTGACCTTATCAAATGTGGCACTAGTGGACATATTGAAGTACAATTTGCTTTCAGTGGCACAAATTTATGATCTTGGTTACAAGTGCATCTTTGGTGAAGATAGTGTTGAGATAGTGAATACAAAAGATTCAAGCTTGATCTTCAAGGGAATAAGATTTGACAATCTCTACCTTGTGTATTTTGGTGCTAGTGAGACTCAAATTAGTACATGCTTGATATCTCAATCTAACATGGGTTGGCTATGGCATAGAAGGCTTGGTCATGTGGGTATGAAGCAACTCAACAAGTTAGTGACACATGATCTAGTGAGAGGCTTGAAGGATGTTCACTTTGACAAGGACAAGCTATGTAGTGCATGTCAAGCCGGCAAGCAAGTTGCCAATACTCATCCAAAGAAGAGCTTCATGAGTACTTACAAGGCATTTGACTTGATTCATATTGACTTGTTTGGCCCAACCGCATATACAAGCATTGGTGGCAATAAGTATGGATTTGTGATTGTGGATGACTATACAAGATTCACTTGGGTGTTCTTTCTTAATGATAAGAGTGATGTGTATTCATTGTTCAAGACATTTCTCAAGAGGGTGCACAATGAGTTTGATATCATAATCAAGAAAGTGAGAAGTGACAATGGTAGTGAGTTCAAGAACACAAGAGTTGATGAGCTATGTGATGATTATGGAATCATGCATCAACTTTCAGTCAAGTACACACCACAATCAAATGGCCTAGTTGAGAGGAAGAATAGGACTCTCATTGAGATGGCAAGATCAATGCTTAGTGAGTACAATGTGAGTCAATCATTTTGGGCTGAAGCAATCAACACCGCATGTCACTACATCAATAGATTGTATTGCCATCCCATGATGAACAAGACACCTTATGAGCTATTGAATGGAAGAAAGCCAACCATTGCATACTTTAGAGTATTTGGGTGCAAATGCTACATATTGAAGAAGGGTGCAAGACTTGGCAAGTTTGACAAGAGGTGTGATGAGGGGTTCCTACTTGGTTATTCCACCACAAGCAAAGCATATAGAGTGTGGAACAACTCAAGTGGTGTGTTGGAGGAAGTCCATGATGTTGAATTTGATGAAACAAATGGGTCTCAAGATGAAGATGAGAACCTCAATGATGTTAGTGGAACTCAATTGGTAAATGCCATAAGGGGTATGGACATTGGTGATATTAGGCCAACTCAAGTTGATGATGACAACAAAGATAAGATGCAATCAACTCAAGCTAGTGATGCTCAAGTTCAAGATCAACAACAAGCTAGTACATCATCTCAAGCAACTTCTAGTGATCAACCAAGCTCAAGCAATCAAGTTCCAATACTCCAAAGCTCAAGCATAGCTAGAGATCACCCAATTGATCAAATTGTTGGTGACATTGCAAGTGGAGTGCAAACTAGAGGAAGACTTGCGGCTTTTTGTGAACACTTTGCTTTTGTGTCACAAGAAGAGCCCGAGAAGGTTGATGATGCCTTGAAGGATGAAGAATGGGTCATTGCAATGCAAGAGGAGCTCAATAACTTTAATAGAAACAAGGTTTGGGAATTGGTAGAGAGACCAAAAGACTACAATGTCATTGGAACCAAATGGGTATTCAAAAATAAGCAAGATGAAGATGGCATTGTTGTGAGAAATAAAGCAAGACTAGTTGCACAAGGTTACACTTAAGTTGAGGGTCTTGACTTTGGTGAAACATATGCTCCGGTTGCAAGATTAGAGGCAATTAGAATTCTATTGGCCTATGCATGTGCACACAACATCAAGCTCTATCAAATGGATGTCAAGAGTGCTTTTCTCAATGGATTCATCAATGAGCTAGTGTATGTTGAGCAACCACCCGGTTTTGAAGATTACCATCATCTCAACCATGTGTAGAAGTTGAACAAAGCATTGTATGGGTTGAAGCAAGCACCTAGAGCATGGTATGAGAGGTTGAGAGACTTCTTACTCAAGAAAGGCTTCAAGATGGCAAAGTTGACACTACTCTTTTCACCAAGAAGATTGGCAATGATTTGTTTGTGATGCAAATATATGTTGATGATATCATCTTTAGATCAACAAATCAAGAGTATTGTGAAGAGTTTGCCAAGATGATGGCAAAAAGAATTTGAGATGTCTATGCTTGGAGAGCTCACATATTTCCTTAGTCTTCAAATCAAGCAAATGAAGAATGGCACCTTCATTAGTCAAGGGAAATACATAAGAGACATGATCAAGAAGTTTGGCATGCAAGATGCAAAGGGCATCAATACACCAATGGGTACCAATGGATCATTGGACAATGATGAAAGTGGCAATATGGTTGATCAAAGGTACTATAGGTCATTGATTGGAAGCTTACTCTATGTGACCGCTTCTAGACCCGATGTGATGTTTAGTGTTGGCAAGTGTGCAAGATTTCAATCCTCACCTAGAGAGAGTCACCTCACCGCATCAAAGAGGATATTGAGATACTTGAAGCACACTCAAAATGTTGGGCTATGGTATCCCAAGGGGTCAAACTTTGAGCTTATTGGATATTAGGACTCCGACTATGGGGGATGCAAGGTTGATAGAAGAAGCACAAGTGGCACTTGTCAATTCCTTAGAAGATCTCTAGTATCTTGGTCCTCAAAGAAGCAAAACCGGTGTGACACTTTCAACCGCCGAGGCCGAATACATTAGTGTCGGTAGTTGTTGCGCACAATTGCTATGGATGAGATCAACATTGAAGGACTATGGTTTTGATTTCCATCATGTGCCTTTGTATTATGACAATGAGAGTGCTTGCAAGATGACTCAAAACCCGGTCCAACATACAAGAACCAAGCACATTGACATAAGGCATCACTTCATTAGAGATCATCAACAAAAGGGTGACATTGCTATCCAACCTATTGGCACCGAAGATCAACTAGCCGATATCTTTACAAAGCCACTAGATGAGAAGAGGTTTTGCAAGCTAAGAAATGCGTTGAACATCCTTGACTTCTCCAACATGAGTTGAATGCACCTCACATCTATGACATGCCCCTCCATCAAGCAAAGCAAAGGTGAAATTGTTTGACATGGCGTTCATAATATCTAAGGACTTGTTAGAACATATAGACATATAACTTGTGCCTTAGGAAGCATTCATGGAAAATAAAAGGATTTCAATGTATGTATGCCATCACTATCGCTATTTATGCTTGTTTGATCTAGTGATGACATATGACATGTTTATGGGCTTGCAATCTCAAGTGTTGAATTTGGCTATCTTTTTCACACATATAGTTCAACATAGGCAAGATAACCCTTGTCATGAGGTGTGAAGAAGCTTGTCTTTGGTCCAAAACCGAAATATATGTTTGACAAGTGATCCAAATTTGACCAAATTTGAGCATTTTTCTCTCTTTCATAACACAACATGGTCATACCTTTTGTGGAAATTGTTGACAAAGGGGAGAGATTAGTGCATGAAAGGTTTTTGGAAAATTAAAAATTTCACATATTTTTGAAAACCTCTCATGTAGCTCATGAGTTTACAAGTGGTTCACACAAGTAGGGGGAGCAAGCTCATAGATAATTTGTTGCATTTGATTGTGCACTAACATATGACTTGCTCATTGCACATATATTTAAATTCAATATACATGCTTGTGTGGTGTATGCTAGTTTTCACAAGTTGCTTTTCAAATGGTTGAATAACTAGCATGCATAGGAGCTAGCTAGATTTTCTAAATTCCGCTCTTAATTCAAGTACCTTGCTTATAATGTGATCTCACGTGGTACTTTGAGTTTTGATGAAAATCTAGTGACCTTGATGCTTGTATAGTGAAAATGGCGCAACTCCAATTGGTATCACTTTTCAAAGGTCCATTTCTTTCACCTTAAGCATCATTTTGGTAACATAGCTCACCCTCAATTTCAATATTCATACATGTATGCAATGCTTCATTCCAAACTCGTGGCATACATGTAGGGGGAGTTCATGCTACCAAAACCGAACTATGATGATTGTCCAATAATATGTTTGTAAGCAAAATGCTTGGACAACCGTTGTATGTTCAAAAACATTAATCATAAAACCTTTTTGCGGGTTGTCACCAATTACCAAAAAAAGGGGAGATTGAAGATCTCTAGTTTGGTTTTGGATAATTAGTGACACCTAAGGACTAATCTCTCGATGCTAAGTGTTTGACTAGATTGGAGATTGGTCGTGCCGGAGTTGGTGCATTGTGATCATGGAGGATGGATCGAGGTGATCCAAAAGATGATCAAGCTTGCAACTCGGTGGAGTTTTTCGAGATCAATTGTCCCCAAGGCAAAGGTATAACCATAGGGCTTTTGATTTCACACCCAAGACACCATAGAGGGTGTGGGTGATTATAGGATCGATAAGCCGTACTATAAAGAGGGGAAAACTTTCGTACATATCGATCCTCACGTGCCTTTAGGTTCAAGATTCATATGCATGCATTCTAACCTAAAGAGCTAACTCCGCGCTTGATGAAAATGCTTTCAAAATGCTAACTGTTGGCAGTCCTTATCATACACTTTATACCGCCAACTTAGTTATATAACATGGTGAATAACGTACTTTTTGCCACATGAACCTTTACTATTAATCTAGTTCCACTTGTATTCGAAGAAAATATGTTTTTGCAGATATAAACGTGGAAACAGGTAAAAAAGTACGCCAAAAAGGAAGAGAGTAGCGCACATCGAACTGCGCTTTGGATAAGGGGAATGCCACCAGGCCAAAACCAACGCGAACCAGGCCAAAGCACCCTGGGGGGGACGCAACATATGATGGACCACGGCCCACCTACGAAGACGGGCACGAGGCGGGCCAAACCTGGGCCGGCCGCTGCACCGCGGCGCCCGCCGTGGCACGGAGCCCGAACCCACCGCACTTTTGCCTTGACCCGTGTCCGGAGGAGAGAAGGCGGTGCATGAAAGTGCTTTTCGGGATGCGCCAAGAATTCCCGCCAAAACTCCTCGGAAGACGTTGCATGCTATGAAGATATGGTTCCCGCCAAGAATGCTTGGTTGCATGTAAGGGGAATTCATTTGGCGCCAAGAGTGTGCGGATGCATGGCTTGGAAGGCTTGCATGAAGATGCTTTTTGGTATGGCGCCAAGGAGAGGAGGCGGTTGCATGTCCAAGAGTTTGAATTTTAGATAGAAACATGGAGAGCCCTCCATTTCCCTCCTCCTTTTCTATATAAAGAGGCCCATACCTCCCCTTGTAACTCACCAATTCACACTTGATCATTCACTTGATCATTCAATAAAGGATCACATTCTCCATCACACACTTCACCATGTGATCCATCACTCGCCCCACATTCCTTCGGGAATTACACTCCACGTCTCACATATAGGGTGGTTTAGAGAGTGCCAAGACACTCAGTGAGTGTTAACACCAAAATTTGGTAGAACTTGGACGACCGATGGGCCGATATTCGATGGTTCGGTACGGGGTCATTCGGCTAGCAAAAGACAAGCAGCAACGCTGTGACATTCGGGAAGCTGATGTTATTCAGCTAAGGAGCCTGAGTCCGAGAAGGAGCTGGGCGAGAGATGGTTCGGCAAGCCTGGAGCGTCAAGAAGAATATCCGAGGACAAGGGCCCACAGCACGTGCAATTCCACGACTCCGAGAAGACTTGGAGGACAATGTATCTTAGCTAGATATTTTCGTTATTAATTATTCATAATTAGTTAGGACTCGTCAAGCCCAGTGGTATAAATATGAGACCCCTAAGAACTGTAATACATCTACCCAAATCAATACAAACAACCCGGCTCGTGCCTTGGCTCCGGCCACCCTTCGAGTCCGATGTCGTGTCATCGATCTATCGCAAGAGGATTCATCGACCCGCCGACCTTTGTAAGTACCGGCAACCTTGCACCATGTCTAGTATCGTCAGCGGATTTAGATTATTGCAAGAAGTCTTGTTCACGCTTAGTATCGTCGGGGGAGGATTTAAGCTATCCCGGGGCAAGAGGGTTCTTTTGTCGATCATGAGCCATCCGGTGGGCTAAGGTCCGGCTAAGAGCTAGTTATCGGCTTCATTAGATTTTGGCAAGATCCGATGAATTCATTAAGTTACCACGTGTTTGTAATGCTTTCAATTTATTTATTTAATTATGTTTGCACACACTTTTTGCCCAATTTAGATTGAAAAGTCTCGGCTTTATCTTATCATAGATCTAGTTGCTTTTAGTACTTTAATTGTTCATCTTACCTTGCTATTAGATCAATCTAAGTTGTCACGTGTTGCCATGGTTCGTATGCGTTTAGATCTTGACAGATTTGTGTCATCCCAGGTGGATCTGAGATCTTTGGGTTACTCTAGAGCTAGTCATCCGGTGGACTAGAGATCAGTTTAATCGATAGGTTTTTACGATAGGGGTAGTTCCTTCTTCATGGACCCCGATTCGGCAAACTTGCCGAACACGGTTATGCTTCTAAGTTATTACGTGTTGCGGGTTCGTATACGTGTTTACGTAGGGTAGTTCCTTTTTTCACGTGTCATGAATGTCTTTAATGACGCGTTTGTGATTTACTTTCTTTTATTTGTCATGTTGTCAATTAATTCGATCTATGCAATAGAGCTTTACAATAGCACATCATGACGATCGACTTCACTTGTTCAAACATGTCTTTTATGATCATTCGGTAGCTGTTTCTACATTATATTTCTATATACGCTTGCGAATGCACTCATTATTTGTTGACAGATAGCTCTCATAGCTATATGTCTTTACATTTGGCCTTAGAGCCATACATGCGGAACTGTCTTGGTCTCACCGTGCATGTTCCGAGATCTCACGCTTACCTCCTTGTCAATTAACAAAGTCAAATTGATCGGCACGCTTCGGATTCAAGACGCCCGGGCAGGGTAAAGCCAGCTATTCCGGCTTGTTAGTGTGTGCGGCGCAGGGAGTAGGATTTTTGTGCCTACACACTTTTTGGCACGCCCAGTGGGACACGTCAAGATCAGAACACGATGCCTGACAACGTCGACAAGGACAAAGTCATCCAAGTCCAGATGGATGACTTGCCTCCCCGACCGGAGGCCATGGTGAGAGAGATGTGCTTAGCCTTCTCGCAAAAGTGCATGTCATGCTTCTCCAAGCAAAAGAGCGGTACAATCATCCAGAAGACGGATCTTCCAAAGATATTGATGCCCGGTGATAAGGGATATGCTCAGCAAATATCTGATGAAGAAGAGGGGGCAGGAAAGGAAGATGAGGAACCAAGTCCTGAAGAAATCCGTGGGATGGAGGAGATTGTTGCAGCTGCCGTGGGAAGTGCAATGACTAATCATAATACGGCGTTCTTCAACACTTTTTCGCGATATCATGAAGGCTAGCTTTGGACCCGAGTTTGATCAACACTTTGAGGCTCGGCTTGGTGAGCTTTCAGGGCCAAGATATATACATACGCCTAAGCCACCACCAAAGAAAGGAGCTGTAGGTCAAGAATCTAGAGGAGAGAACAAGACACCAAAGAAACCAGAGGGATCCGAAGCCAAGACGCATGGAGAAGCGGCGTTCGGTACACCTGGGAATCCTCCAGCATACAACACCTATTCAATAGCTCCAATGGCCAGTGGGTTACAGAGAAATCCCTTTGGCCCTGGTTACACAGAGTTCGTTGACTACTCCACAATTCACGCTATGCCAAATCCTGGGTATAGGCCAGCTGGACAGTCAGGACAATCTCATGGACCTCAGAATTCAAACATGGATATACTCCTAGCGAGGATGGCCGATATGATACAACACCAATTTGGGATCAAGCCCAAAAATCGGCCCTATGTGTATCAGTCACCCTATCCTGATTGGTACAACAGAGTGGCGCTCCCTTCGAGATTGAAGCCTCCTACCGACTTAACCAAGTTTTCGGGACAGGGCGACACTTCTACTACCGAACACATCGGGCCGGTATCTCGATTCAGTTGGGAGAGCTTGCCAATGATGAAGCATGGAAGATTCGCTTTTTCCCATCATCCCTTACAGGGCCGGCTTTCACATGGTTTGCTACATTGCCGGCCAATTCTATTGGAACCTGGTCTGAGCTGGAAGACAAATTCCATTCATACTTCTACAGCGGTTCCAATGAAAAAGAGCTCGTCGACTTGATGGGGTTGACGCAGAAGTACAATGAGACACCACAAGAGTTCTTGCGCAGGTTCAGGGAGACAAAGAATTCCTGTTATTCTTTGAACTTGCCAGACCATCAGTTGCCGGCCGTGGCTGTTCGAGGAATGCACCCGGCCATCAGGGAAAAGCTAGCCGGCATGGAGTTTGATGACCTAGGGCAACTCTCAAGACGATTGTCACTCATGGCTACTCAGTTCTAGAGCATCAAAAAGGATACCCTTTTCCAGAAAGGGGGCAATGTGTCTTATCAGACATACAACCACTTCCCCGGAAGAGGGAGAAGATGATGATGATGGCCGGGGAGGATGTGGCGGTACGCCGAATTTGCTTGGGGCAAGGAACCTGTCCCAGTTCAACTAGCGCTGGATGAAGACACTCAAGGGGGCATATGACTTCGACGTCTCCAAGTCGGAAAAGCTCTTTGAGTTCTTAGTCAAGGAAGGACGCATCAAGCTACCAAAGAATCATTCTATGAAGCGTCCAGATTGGGTCAAGACGGCAGATATTGTGGCTTCCACGATATGATCACTCACAACATCATTGATTTGCCGAATCTTTAAACAAAGAGATTCGAGGAGGGCCATACTGGCAGGTCTCCTCAAGTTCAACAACAATATGAAGGTGGATAAGGAGCCCTTCCCCGCAAAACATGGTTGCTTTCGATTCGTGCATGGTTTCTGCCAGTGATCCTAAGGGCAAAGGCCCAATGAAAGTGCTGACTTCTAAAAGGGAAAAGCAAAGCGGTTCGGTTGACCCTAGTCGGCAAGTGTCTAGTGCAGAGCTCCAAAGCAACATCGTGTTCGGTTTTCAAATAGCCGGACAGAGAAAAGGAGAAACCTCCAAATCATGGGTGACATCTCGTGATACGCTGAACAAATGGCAAAGACAAAGAAGAGAAGCAAAATCGTAGAGATCGCCAGACTTGCCGGGAGCAAGCAAAGATATGAAGAGGAGATGTACCACCGAGAGTAGGAGGAGTATATGAAGGAACGAGAGGAGTCTCATTGGGACTGTCCTTTCTTTAGGCATTCTTTGGAATAAAGGCTTGAAGCTGCCGCTAGGAATAATTGCCACGAATGCGTGAGCAATACCACGGGTACGCAGATAGCACGAGTCAACCGCCGTCCCATCCAAGAAAGATCGGGGCACGCTTCCCGTGAGGATGATCGGCGTTTAAAAAATAAAGACAGTACACCTCACGTCAAGAAGAGAATTGCGGATCAAGCATGGGCCGATGTAGAGGATTTCGATGATGACATGGACTCTCCTCAAGAGTATGTGTGGCAGAAGGGACAAGTGGTGCCCTCCCCGGTCTAAGGAAGAGCCGTAAGAGAAGAGTCCGGCGTCTTAGAAACAAGGAGCTCAAGGAGGCAACAGCCGAACGCAAACAGGTGTGGCGCCCGAAGAAGAGAACTCAGAAGAAGCGGTCATTCGGCAGAGGAGTGTTTGGCAAGTGGGCGTTCGGCAGATGTTAGCATGGTGTTCTACATTCCCATAGAGTTTGCAGCACCTACAGAACAAGCTACTGCGGATCCAGAGGAACAAGATGCTTATTCAGATGAAGAGGCCTATTCTGATTTTGACAACAAAGAGATGATTGATCTCCTAGGAACGTTGGCTCTATCAAGACAAGCCGTATTCGACAGGCCTAGGAAACACAATCATTTGAAGCCTCTTTACCTGAAGGGATATGTGAATGGAAAACCTCTGACTCATATGTTCGTTGATGGAGGAGCTGTGATCAACATTATGTCATATACGACTTTCAGGAAGCTGGGGATGACTAAGGAGGATTTACTCAAGACAGACATTGTGCTTCGGGGACTTTCTTTGGAAATCCTTCGAGATACCCATGGAGCCGTTCACGTTGAGTTGATGATCGGCTCAAAGACTTTGATCACTACCTTCTTTGTGGTCGACAGTAAGGGGTCCTACAGCTTGTTACTTGGAAGAGATTGGATCCATGCTAACTGTTGCGTTCCATCCACCATGCATCAAGTCCTCATCCAATGGAACGGTGATGACGCCGAGATAGTGCAAGCCGATGATTCGGTAAGCATTGCAAAGAATCGAACCATCGCTCGGGAATATGAAGGCGTGGAATGCTTCTTCTCGGGAAGAGAATGGGAAGAAGGTCCCGTCAATACCGCTACGAGAGACCAGCGACGATCGAGATAGTCGGCTCTCATAGTAATTTCTAAGGAAAGATTTCGTGTCGGCTTCTAGAGAATCAGTTATTGCCAAATGTGATTGGCCGACACGTGTGAGTTATGAGCAAGAAAGTTTGTTCTATTCATAAGAGATAGCCGATGTATAAGTCATCGCCTTCAGAACAAAATATACACAGCCGACTAAGAGCATTATTTGCGGTATAATGTCGTGCACTGATTGAAAATCTTATGGATAATAAGGAGACTTCATCAAGAAGATAAGTGGCAAACATCATGACGAAAGAGGCAAAACGTGGGATTATAATTGCCATACAAAGTCATACATTATTTTTACAACTCTCCTAATTGAAAAGAGTGTCAAGGACAGCCTTCGGACGACCAAATGCGGCGTTCATCCTTTTGTGTGCGGATAGGTCCTGGTGCGTCCCGTGCTTCGATTAGCTGTTTGGTTGCTTCGATCAGGCGGTTGAACCTCCTCGCCACACCTACAAAAGGGAATTGCTTCAGGGAGATGGCCATGGAAAGAGGAATTCATCAGAGGTTACAAACAAGACTTACTATTGCTGGTCTACACATAGCGCTCCCGGGCTTCATCAAGCTTGTCATACTCCTCTTTTATATCTTCTATGTCTTCGATGGTTTGCTCATGTGCTTCCCGCTTCGCCCTGAGCGCTTCTTGTGCCGCTGTAAGTTGACGGCGGAGCTCAGCAATCTCGGCATCGCGAGGGCTTCAAGATGCCATCAAGAAGAAAAAGGGTTAGATTTGGCATACAGAGCAAGGAAGGATAAATGGAAGGAAAACTTACTCCATTGCTCAAAGCTAGGGTCGGCCCCGAATGCTTCGGATCCGGCGTAAGAGGTAGAAGGATTGAGGAAGAAAGGGATCCGGATGGTTGCCGAAAAGAGTTTGCTTGCGCTTTATACACGTGAAGAGGGCTCGAAGGCGTATATGAAAAAATCTATTCAGTGCTTATCTTGAGAAGCGGAAACGACCTGGCTTGCCGATTCACATTGGTGGAAACTCCGGTGGCACAAGTCCCAAGAAGAAACTGAAGGGTTGAAGCCGTGTCGCAGAAATTTTCGAAAAAATGGGCCCCAAAGTGATTTTTAGCCCAGTTAAAAGCTTGGCCCAAATTTTTAGACCGTGGTCAATTTTGAGCAAAAGGAATCTCTTTTACTCTAAAATTGAGGGGGCATATGCTAACACCAAAATTTGGTAGAACTTGGACGACCGATGGGCCAATATTCGATGGTTCGGTAAGGGGTCATTCGGCTAGCAAAAGACAAGCAGCAATGCTGTGACATTCGGGAAGGTGATGTTATTCGGCTAAGGAGCCCGAGTCCGAGAAGGAGCTGGGCGAGAGATGGTTCGGCAAGCACGAGCGTCAAGAAGAATATCCGAGGACAAGGGCCCACATCACGTGCAATTCAATGACTCCAAGAAGACTTGGAGGATAATGTATCTTAGCTAGATATTTTTGTTATTAATTATTCGTAATTAGTTAGGACTCATCAAGCCCAGGTATAAATATGAGACCCCGGCAAGCTGTAATACATCTACCCAAATCAATACAAACAACCCGGCTCCGTGCCTTGGCTCCGGCCACCCCTTCGAGTCCGATCGTGTCGCCGATCTATCGCAAGAGGATTCATCGACCCGTCGACCTCTGTAAGTACCGGCAACCTTGCACCATGTCTAGTATCGTCGGCGGATTTAGATTATTGCAAGAAGTCTTGTTCAAGCTTAGTATCGTCAAAGCGGATTTAAGCTATCGGGGGCAAGAGGGTTCTTTTGTCGATCATGAGCCATCCGGTGGGCTAAGATCCGGCTTAGAGCTAGTTATCGGCTTCATTAGATTTTGGCAAGATTTGATGAATTCATTAAGTTACCACGTGTTTGCAATGCTTTTAATTTATTTATTTAATTATGTTTGCACACACTTTTTGCCTAATTTAGATTGAAACGTCCTCGGCTTTATCTTATCATAGATCTAGTTGCTTTTAGTACTTTAATTGTTCATCTTACCTTGCCATTAGATTTATCTTTCATCGTAGCCGAGCTAGATCAATCTAAGTTGTCACGTGTTGCGGGTTCGTATGCGTTTAGATCTTGACAGATGTGTCATCCGGTGGATCTGAGATCTTTGGGTTACTCTAGAGCTAGTCATCCGGTGGACTAGAGATCAGTTTAATCTGATAGGTTTTTACGCAGGGTAGTTCCTTCTTCATGGACCCCGATTCGGCAAACTTGCCGAACACGGTTATGCTTCTAAGTTATTACATGTTGCGGGTTCGTATACGTGTTTACGTAGGGTAGTTCCTTCTTCACGTGTCATGAATGTCTTTAATGACGTTTGTGATTTACTTTCTTTTACTTATCATGTTGTCAATTAATTCGATCTATGCAATAGAGCTTTACGATAGCACATCATGACGATCGACTTTACTTATTCAAACATGTCTTTTATGATCATTCGGTAGCTGTTTCTACGTTATATTTCTATGTACGCTTGCCGAATGCACTCATTATTTGTTGACAGATAGCTCTCATACACTTCATCACACACTTCACCATGTGATCCATCACTCGCCCACATTCCTTCGGGAATTACACTCCACGTCTCTCACATATAGGGTGGTTTAGAGAGTGCCAAGACACTCGGTGGGAGTGAGAGAGAGTGCAAGGTAGAGAGGAAAAGAGGAGTAGCGACCCCGCGGTCTTTCGACCGTTTGGAGTGTGCGGATCTGTCGGCTCCCGTCTCCCTACCTTGTACCTCTACGGGTAACTTTACGACTTGGCGAAGTTATTCGTGTCTTACTTTCAAGTATCATTCTTAAGTTCCATGCTATCATTTATTATATCAAGAATTATGGGATCGTTGTTTGCCCCTCGTGGTAAATGCTCTAGTAGAGGGCCCCCGATAAAGACGGGATCCCCCGATCGAGGCTAGAGTAGTGACAAGTAACGTAGACGTGGTGTCTAAGTTATGAATCACCCTCGTTTGCTCCGCAATCCACGGTAGTGAGGTAGGGGATAGGTGGTGACAGCCCTATTCGCCCATCGCACTCCTCCACGTCCGGTTGCGTAGTAGAGCAAGAGGGTAAGATCGCTGGCGGCACCAAGTGCACTCAGGATGCCTAAAGTAATACTCGATTAATAGACGAGTAGCGACTTAGCCTAAGTGCTGAAAGAACACATCGCTCCTAGGATCACCTCCTATGCTTGACCCTTGATATCTAGAAGAACGGACTTAGCACCCGTTCCTCGTGGAAATTCGATACACGGAATACTTCTAGGTGAAGTGCTACAACGGTACTTTCCGTGCGCTTGCGGACTTTCTTCGCTACGCTAAGAAATACCAACAAGCATTTCGGGCGCCGTTCGGGAACGGTTGTCGCTATAGTCGGTGAAACCTAGTTATCGATGTGAGCCCTACCCCCCCTCGCCATTCTTTTTTATTTTTATTTTCTTTTTAATTATGGAGCAACCCTTTCAAAACCTTTTTCGCTCCTAGGGGCGAGCTCTTAGAACCATGTCAATCTTGAAGCCAATCACGGCTTCAAGATTTGAGCTCGACCGGCTTTATAGCCATGGTTCAGTCCAAACCTTTTCGGGCTTGGAATAGGAAAACCCATGTCATCACCTAAGGGAGTTTGAGCGGCTCTGTGCTCACTCAAAATGTAGGGTCGGTAAATAGGAAGAACTGCGAGAATCCTTGCATTCTATCCCTTACCACTCCCTATGACGTAAGACACTCAACTTCCAACAATTAGGAGATGAAACTATAGGAACGACACGGGACCGCTTTTACCACTCTTACCAATTCTAGCCCAGATCTGTCCCTCTTTTGCTTGAGATAACTACCGGAGGGTCATTTTCACATAAAAACCCAGGGGGAGGAGGAGCTTTCCTAAACCATATTTTTGAGAATACTCTCCGCTAGAACCCATCCGAATAGAACCCAAGCGGATCAAAGGGAAGTCTCTTCTACCGTTGCTTAACCTCGATACACCTATAGAGAGACCCTTGCACGAACCAAAACCCAAGGGGACCGCATGGTAGGATCTCCTATTTTTCGAGGTTGACCTTGCCGAGGGATTCAAGATAACACCTCGAAATACGAACAATAGAAGAAACCACCAATCCCAGCCGACCTTGAAAAAAAAACCTCAACGAACTTTTCTCTATGACTCTATTGAGGATTGGTGGAGGTCATGTATAATCCTGCTATGGGTATAAACATTCAAATCCCTTGCACTAAAATGTGACAAGGAATCCTTTAGAACCCAACCAACACAAGGCTTTTGCCAAGAGACCATACATGACCGAATTCTTTACGCACAAGAATTTAAAAAGGATTTTTACATTTTTGATATCAAAAAAAATGTTTAAATTCCAAATGGGCATCCCTAAAAATAATATTTCTTATCAACATCCGGGGATGTAGATGTCAATTTGGGGAGGAAAACATTTTCCATTACAGTCACATGAGATGAAAACTCAGTGTGAGACTCTCCCCATGAGTATGACACGCCCGAAGAGGTTAAGCTCTATGAGAACCATACTAGCCTCTTACAAGATTTCAAGGAGACGTGTTCATGCGTAACATTCTTGACACGTACCTTGCCGCCTTGACATGACCTTTGGAGGGTCATTTATCGATAAAATTACAATGGAACAAAGGAAGATCCTTGATCACATCCTAGAGAAGCTTGTTTCTCCCATTGTAGAACCTTTTTCCCACCAAAACAAGGACATGTCAAGCTTTGAGAAGCCCTCATCAGCCGAATCTGTACCCTTACCATCCTTAGGATCGACTGTTGAGACATCACGAACACCGAAGGAAAATTCATCCTTCGAAGTTTCCAATTGAATTCGAGGATTATGGCAATACCTCGAACCTCTCTTGGCACGTAAAACCCCACAACAAATTAAGTTTTCCCTAAAGCTAAACCATCAACAAAATGGTCATTGGAAGTGAAACGTTCTTCTGAAGCAATTCAGATTCTTTCACCTTCCAACATCATTACTTGTTTGTTAAAGGGAACTTTTTGAAAAAAAAAATCTGTCAGGACTTATCTTTGAGTGTTGTGGGATCGCGAGGGCCGTGCCATTAGAGATTGACAAAGCCGAGGTGTTCTTAGATCCCTATATCTTTCCCATCCTCAAATACAAACTCTTGATAGGCTACCCACTCAAAGACCTTGTTCATAAAAAAAAAAAAAAATACCCGTGGGAGCCTTGATGAAAAATTGGGAGAGGTTGCTTGTGCCACTCCAAACCCATATCCGAAAAGTCCAGTGGCAAAGCAACATCCCAACCATGATATGTCGAGAAGGTGAAGTTAATAACTCCATTCGATTCACTAAAGTGGCTCTCGCATCTTAGTGAAATAAAACACTGTCACCCTCACTCGAACACAAGCCATGTCCCTCGGCCAACAAAACATTATTCATGATAATAGTCAAGATACAACATTTGTCTTTCATGACATACCTTTTAAGGATTAAAACTCATACACCATGGACACGCCCGAGGCACCAACTTTAGAAACCACGATTGAGCATGAAAAATCTTCCTTTCGGATCCCTCATGTTTCATGCTCACATTTTTGGATCTCTAGAGCTTGTCACGCCTCTAACCACGTGCTCCTACAAGAATTCCAACCTCCTCTTGATCCTCGTTCACAAACTCTCTATGAGGATGGTTGTGTATGTCGTCATCAATCTCGTAGTAGCACGATGGTACCTTGCGGCTTAAGCGTAACGCTAACTTCTTAGTGGTGAGGCCGGGAACTTCTCCACCTTTCATAGCTGCAAGAAGAATTCCCACCGGTCAAGCTTGTGACCATAAATAGCTAATCTTAGGGAGATAACCCGGACGTAAAAAAAAAAAAAGAATGAATAATTCTCTCTAGTTGTTTTCATATAAAAAAAGGCACAAAAAGGTTTTTCCTCTTTCTCTTATTAATAAAAGCAAGAGCTTGTTTTTCAAGTTAGTATGCACCTTCGGGTATTATTCTTGTCGTTAACCATTTCAGGTGGAGATCGATTGAGAAGACCAAAGGAGGCACGCGATGCTTGAGAACATGGGGGGCCACATCAACAATAAACTTTGATGCTCATGGGTAATGGAACAAACTCAAAAGAGAGACACGCACTTTGCACACTTGACTTTTACACAAAAGTCCAAGTGTGGGGGGAAAGATGGTGAGTCTCAAGTTCCATCCACCAAGGGGTCATAAAAAAAAAGATGATGTCACCCCGCCTAGCTGAAAAAAAGGGAGAAGAAAGAAAGGAATAAAAAAGAGAGAGAAAAGAATTGAAAAAAAAAGTAAAAAAAATTAAAAAAAAAGAGAGTTAAAAAATGTAGAAGAGGAGAGGAGAAGGTTGGCACCACATGATCAAGATGAATACAATGTGCCACCTAACTCCACCATTCATCGCTTCAATAAGCAAGAAGGGCTCGCCTCTCGCCCTTTGCGGCCACCATCAAGACCCACGGCCCACACATACATCGTGTGTGTGTGGCCTAATAACCTTGAGAAGCGCCTGGACATGGACATCATGCAAACCGTAGCAACATTTTCGACACTTCATCCATTAATGTTACCGGTAAGTACATCCGGGTATGCAAATAAAATAAATGTTCACCAACTCATTCACCCGTTCTTATCTCCATGAAATTAAAATGTCATGCTTCCCTCGCCATGATTTATGCTTTGAGTTTGGGTGCATTTACTAGCAATGCATCCATAAGTCTTTTACATTGAGCATGGTGCTTAGGGTAAAATGATTTTCTTTAATCAAACTTTGACAAGGTGTCAAAGGTTGGTTAATGAACTTAGAGTTTTTGTCATGATCTTTGGAAGTATCTTATGTTGGAGATAGATCAAGGTTATGTTCACACTGCCCTTTATGTTAGCCTTGCGTAAGTCATGTTGAGGTGAACAAATAAAATAAAAATAAAATAAAGTTATCTCAATAAAGGCTCCACGGTATTCAAGCCATATGTTTGTTTTGTTTTTTTTAATAAAAACCAGGTACAAGACCAAGTGTGGGGAGATCTCCCAAACACAATGAACAAACTTCCGAGATCTCCCCAACACAATGCACAATCATCGAGAAATTCACGATGGAGAAGGACGGGACTAACGACTACCATTAACTCCTCCCTCTTCAAACGACGGTTTGTGCAAAACTCTCGCTCTCACGTCTCTCATAAGTTTTGAAGTTTAAATTTTGAACATATCAACTAGACAAAACCCTGTTGGATGCACACTTGTCCCTTTTGTCTTTTCTATCTATATAATTTGCCAAAAGAACAAGTGTGGGGAGGAGACTACACAAGGTAAAATCCTTTACCTTCCCTTTTGAACAAGATTAAAATGTATAATCATTAAAATAATTTAATCATCCTTGAGCTCCACCTCATTAAACCTCTCAATGTCTTTTTCTCGTCAAGATATATTTTATTCTTCACTAAAAGACAAAAATTTGTGGATGCTCCATCTCCATGCTATCCTTTGACAAAAATTTGCATACTCTTTATTCCTCGCTAATATTCCTATGCCTTGTGAACTATCTATCATAGGGACCCCATGTTATCTAAGTAATTGGAATATATGATATAATGGATGGATGATTTGAACCTTGCTCTTTTATATGAACTTAGGATTTGTTTTCAAAATTCAAAATTCAAATAGCATGCTCCTCAATGATATGCAAAAATTCCTACCAAAGCCATATGAAGTTTATCAAGTGCAAAAACTCTTACACATATGCTACTTATCTTTACATTGAGCTTGTGTCAAGACATGTTGACCCTTGTTGAGATAGTTGTCATGCCCCCAAGATCAAGATCATTACACGCCACATATATCAGCTATTCCTACACTTTGGGAATACGCTAAAACATGCTTTCGTCCACCATACCAAAAAGCTCTACTCCTACACTGGGAGTAGACACAAAAAAAAAAAAGAGAGACATCTTAGAAATAAAATACTCCATGCTCTACCGGATAGTGATCTCTCTATATATTTGTGGTTCAAAGAGACATGGCTATGAAAAAAATATATAAGGACACATGAAAGTCCCAAAAAAAAAAGTTGGACACATAAAGGTCCAAGAGTTCAACGAAAAAAAAAAAGATGAGCACATGAAGGCTCATGCAAAAAGATAGCCATGTTCTCAAGAATAAAGTTTTCATAAGAGAGAGATCACTCATATCAAGGAGTATAATATATATAGTATAGGTTCCACTTTATATCCACACACATGCACTTCTTGATCTAGGGGTATGCCATCCTTCTCCTTGGATCCAAGCTTTGACCTAGCAAAATATGCAGAGTAAGTATGCTTTCATATCTTTTCCCTACCCAAAGATCCATATAAGCTTTTTAGAAGTAGGAAAAAAAGAAGGCAAAACTCGATATGCCTCGGTGAGGAACCATACACAAATATTTGAGTGATTCGAGTGAATCATTCGAGGAGCAAGACTATATTTACATTTTCAAAATCATATGAAAACCCAAGTTCCTCGCACTTATCCGAAGCAAGGGGATTTGAATCCATGTCGTTCCATAATTCAATTACCCAAGATTAATGTGGTAGACACATCAAAATTTCACAAGTCTTTGGTGAAGCTTGGAATAACTTGTATGCAGATTTAATTTCATGGAGGTAAACCCACCTAGTCTTGCACTTTACTCGAGGACGCAGTAAAGACTAAGTGTGGGGAGTTGTTGGCGGTCCTTATCATACACTTTATACCGCCAACTTAGTTATATAACATGGTGAATAACGTATTTTTTTGCCACATGAACCTTTACTATTAATCTAGTTCCACTTGTATTCGAAGAAAATATGTTTTTGCAGATATAAACATGGAAACGGTAAAAGTACGCCAAAAGGAAGAGAGAAGCGCACATCGAATCTAGCGCTTTGGACAAGGAGAATGCCACCGGGCCAAAACCAACGCGAACAGGCCAAAGCACCATCGGGGGACGCAACATATGATGGACCACCAACCCACCTACGGAAGGCGGGCACGAGGCGGGCCAAACACAGGGCGGCCGCCGCACCGCGGCGCCCGCCGTGGGGCTGGAGCCCGAACCCGCGGCGCTTTTGCCTTGACCTAATCGGAGGAGAGAAGGCGGTGCATGAAAGTGCTTTTCGGGATGCGCCAAGAATTCCCGCCGTAACTCCTCGGAAGACAAGGTTGCATGCTATGAAGATATGGTTCCCGCCAAGAATGCTTGGTTGCATGTAAGGGGAATTCATTTGGCGCCAAGAGTGTGCGGATGCATGGCTTGGAAGGCTTGCATGAAGATGCTTTTGGTATGGCGCCAAGGAGAGGAGGCGGTTGCATGTCCAAGAGTTTGAATTTTAGATAGAAACATGGAGAGCCCTCCATTTCCCTCCTCCTTTTCCTATATAAAGAGGCCCATACCTCCCCTTGTAACTCACCAATTCACACTTGATCATTCACTTGATCATTCAATAAAGGATCACATTCTCCATCACACACTTCACCATGTGATCCATCACTCGCCCCACATTCCTTCGGGAATTACACTCCACGTCTCACATATAGGGTGGTTTAGAGAGTGCCAAGACACTCAGTGGGAGTGAGAGAGAGTGCAAGGTAGAGAGGAAAAGAGGAGTAGCGACCCCGCGGTCTTTTCGATTGTCGGAGTGCCGGATCTGTCGGCTCCCGCCTCCCTACCTTGTACCTCTACGGGTAACTTTACGACTTGGCGAAGTTATTCGTGTCTTACTTTCAGTATCATTCTTAAGTTCCATGCTATCATTTATTATATCGAGAATTATGGGATCGTTGTTTGCCCCTGTGGTAAATGCTCTAGTAGAGGGCCCCGATAAAGACGGGATCCCCCGATTGACGCTAGAGTAGTGACAAGTAACGTAGGCGTGGTGTCTAAGTTATGAATCACCCTCGTTTGCTCCGCAATCCACGGTAGTGAGGTAGGGGATAGGTGGTGACAGCCCTATTCGCCCATCGCACTCCTCCACGTCCGGTTGCGTAGTAGAGCAAGAGGCCGCATCGCAGCGGACCAAATGCACTCCGGATGCCGAAGTAATACTCGATTAATAGACGAGTAGCGTGACTTAGCCTAAGTGCTGAAAGAACACATCGCTCCTAGGATCACCTCCTATGCTTGACCCTTGATATCTAGAAGAACAGACTTAGCACCCGTTCCCTGTGTAAATTCGATACCTGGAATACTTCTAGGTGAAGTGCTACAACGGTACTTTCCATGCGCTTGCGGACTTTGCTGCTTACGCTAAGAAATACCAACACTAACACAAGGTGTCGAGGTGTTCTTCGACGTGTCGGCAACAAGAAACAAGTGACGGAAGTCGGTTTGGAGCAAAGGCGAAGGAACGACAAAGAAACGATTTAAAATTCGCGGCTCAGAGGCGGCCGGACGCGGTGCCGGACCAGCGACCGGAAGCATGCAAAATCGGCCGGACCTTGCCGGTGTGTGGTTCCGGTCAAAAGAACGAGAGCATGTTTTCGTGGTCTATTTCGGGAGTGACCGAACGCATGCACGAAGCATGACCGGACGATGATTCCACGACCGGACGCATGCGCGAGGGTCCTAAATTTGGCATGTTGGGTTTTGTCGGTTGTGACCGGACTCATCGACCGGACTCATGCATGAGTCCGGTCGGCGCGTCCCCGGCCCGCCCGCGAGAATTGCATGTTCCTCCCCAATGGCTCCATTTTTAGGTGGAGCCTATTTATACCCCCTTGGCTGCCTCTTGCTCTCTCTCTTGGACATTTGAATCATTCATAACACCTTTGAGCAAGCAAGCAAGCCTCCCTCCTCTCTCACTCTTGATTTGAGCTTCATTATTGAGAGAAGAGTTGATCCAAGTGCATTGCATCGAGTTCTTGCATCTAGAGGCACTTGGGGATCGTTGTGAGACGGTGGATTTCCGTTTCTCTTGGAGACACCGCTCCTAGCCGGCTTGGTGGATTGATGGAGTTGTTGGCAAGAAGAGGTGATTGTTTCTTGGCCACCTCCGATTGATTTGTGAGAGGATTACGCACTCCTCGTCGGGAAGACAAAGTGCAAGGAATACATTGCTCGTGCTTTGGGTTACCTCACTTGTGAGTGGTGTGTTGAGGCTAGCAAGGGCACCGCCTAGCTCAAACACCATCCTTGTGTTGGTCGGCACAACCGGAGAGTAACTTGTCGGTGTACAAGCGAACTCCGGGTGAACAAATCGACTTGTTCATTGTCTCGGTGTTTGGATCATCACCTTCGAGAGATTGATTATTCTTGTTCCCGGTGATTGGTTGACATCCTCTACACGGCGGTATATCTAGCTCGCTCTCTTGCATTACTTTCCTAGTTACTTTGAGTAGAGAGCTAGCACTTGCTTTGTGTAGTTGTTCTTGCTAGCATAAGGACCATATTAGGATTGCTCATTAGCTAGAGTAGTGACATAGACCTTGAGTGGACTAGAGATCATAGAAATATTTAGTCTTGTCACTAGAAGGCTTGCAAGACCACTAGAGCTAGTGCAAACCGCTTTTCGCCGTGTTTTATACTAATCGGTTTGTTTAGTTGAACTTGTAGAAAATTTTTATAGGCTATTCCCCCCTCTAGCCATGTAGGACCTTACAACAGTCGAGATGGAAAGTTTACACTGTTGCACGGTTGTTTGGTTTGTTGAATTATTAGGCAATTTCTAGATTAATTCTATAAAATAAATCATGATAAATAGATCTACTAGATGGCGGTGGCTACCGGTGGCGTTGGCCCAGATCTGGGCCCATTAGGGTTAGGTTTTGGACTTTTTTTTTGATTAACCGTGGCCGTTTCTCAAACCGCGTTACGTGGCCTTTGCTTGGTGGCGGTTTTAAAACGCCACCGTAAATCAAAAAAAAAACTGCCACGGTTAAAAATTTGTGTAGTAGTGGAATACGTATGCATGATGTTTGAACTTGTTTCACGTGAGAGATGCAAGGAACTCCATCTCGCTGGACCCATGCTTCAGAGACTGCATAGGAGAAGCTAATCCATATCACCGTATGCTTGTGGGTTAGTGCTGGCCCAACGCTCAGCAATGAAAGGAGTTGCTTATTTGGTACATGGAATAGAAGTGTCCAGGTTCAATGATGGACGCTCGTTTGGATACACACGAGCCTCCAATATCTCGGCGCTGGCTAACCACCGCAGCGGCGCCTGCGTGCGGCCCAACAGGCCTGCCACAACACAACCCTATATAAACAACACCTAAGGCACCGTGGAGAGGCTAATCACAAATCGGGATCTGCACTCACCACGCGAGCCTTCCTTCTTCTCGGCGAGTTAGCTAGCTTCTTCGAGGTGCACGGGCGGACGGCCGCCGGAGAGCGAGTTCATCCACCGGAGTCGAAGGAAGCGAGAGAAGGGGAGATGGCGTTCATCTCCACCATGGGTAAGCAACTACCTTGTGTATTCATGTATAGTTGCATCTATGTGCGGTGGTGCTAGACATGCCACTGAGACAGGAAGCCCAGGTCTCGGCGTGATCGCTGGATGTGAAGACCCATGCTGCGCCGTTGTTACGGACGCGCGTTGAAGGTCTTGGATGCGGTTGCCAGGCGTACACGAGCGGATGCCAGAGGACGAGGGCAGCGTGACCATTTGTTGGTTGCCGGGTCAAACTCCGAAGGAGATGCGTGTACATGTACATATACTGTTCATGCATAACTAGCATGCGCGTGTACGTACAAAGCTCCATGCATCTACGTACGATGAAGATGCAAGAAGCAAGCAAGTGTGCATGTGCACATACATGCGCGTTCAAGCCAGGCATGCGTATATCATGTATATATGTCGTCTGCAGTACGACACTATGATGCAGGTCTTCATCGACTACAACTTCAACTACACCACGTGATCAAGTTCCACGGCGTACCACGACGACGTTGCCGTGGAAGTCCAAGTCAATCCGATCTACACTAACCATGCAAGTGCGACTATAATGACATTATGTGTCATTCGACACCGATGAGGCGGACGATGCAGGCGGGCGTTCCAGCCATGTTGTACCGGCTTATATACTGACGAGGCCCTCATGGCGACCACTACCCACATCTAGACTATCACCTTGCGTGGAGACATGAAGCAACAATTGAAGACGACGATCAGAGCAACCTAATTGAAGGTACTCCGTGATCCGACTCACGGGGTAATTAACTGGGAGCTTTTCAAGACCCCAGGAACCATGAAGACCACAATCGCCTAAGTTAGATCGCCACCAACTGGCCATGAGGCACATTTTTATAGGAACATGTATTTGTTAATTCGTGATTATTAATAATATATGTGTTTATGTTCCTATATTGTGTACTTTAGTACACTAGCACGCCTGCACTTTTCCCACATGAAACGCCGCTTGATGCAGATTTTCTGGTGTCCAAACAGTTATCCTCCGTGTAGTTTCCGCCGTCGGGTGACCACAAGTGGTTTGGGGCGCCGGATACCTTCACATAACCAGGATCTGCAGTTTCTCTTACTGATATAGGGATCTCTTTTGTTTAGCTTCCAATATTTAGCATAAGCTTTACCCTACTAGATGCCTCCAATACTAAGAACTCCACCACTTTTATAGTGTTGGGGATGGCAGGTCCATGAGCCAGTCTCTCACCTCCTTCGCGTCGCTCTCAAAGACAACACAACATGGTAGGTTCGACGTAGCTCATCATATATATGTGGCCCGGAGCCAATGTTGAGTGTGCCTGTTGCAGGACGCCCGCGGAGTGTGCAGGCGCCACAAGGACGTGGTGATTGATGTACCGGTACCTCCGAACTCCTGGGCGACCATTCCTCCGTAGCTGTGAATTCAATTACATAATAAATTCCTCATGGTATATCATCATCACATAGGACGGACTACTACATGATTTTTTTTTCCGTGGTATTTTTTTTTTTTCATTTAACGTGGCGATTTTGGTAACCGCCCGCGGCGAAAGGCCACGGTTAATCAACCGATTAACCGTGGCGGGCTAAAAAGCCCAAATAAACAATTTTGCGAATTAAAAAAAGCCCGGTGAGCCCAGTGGCCCACCGAGCCCGCCGCTAAGGTCCACCGAAGCTCGCTACCAAGCGTGTTCTGCGCCCGCCGCCGCCACGCATATCCGCAGCAGCGCTCGGGTCGTGGGGAGGGGCGCCAGATTCGCCGTCGGGGAGTGGGAAGAAAGCATGTCGCCGGGATCCGCACCACCGCGTCCGTGTGCAGCCACCATGGCCGTGTTATGCCGCCGCCATGTTCAAGGGGTAGCGCCACGCCTGCCGCTACTGAAGCTCGCGCGAGGGCTGCCGCCGCACCAATAGGCGCGGCTGGAAGGCACGCCACATATGAATGGAATCGGATGGAGGGGAGGTGGAGGGGCTGCGCGAGTAAGGGTAGCCTTGGTGGCTAACAGAGAGAGGGAGGGAGATATTTCTCCACTTAGGGTAGATAAGGACCGAGGGAGGGCTGATGTCATGTGGGGCCCACATGCAGAATGGATGGCTGGGTTCCCATGGTGCGATTGTTGTGGTTGTGATCCGTGTGGTCGGTGTGTGGTAAGGAGAGGTGCAGCCACTAATATCTTTGCCATGTGTGGGTGTTTTTTCAAAACAAGGGGTGTAGCTAGCGGTTTTGTGAAACTGGGCACGGGAAATGAAGGTCGCATGCGTTGGGCTGTAGTGGTACAAATGTAAGAGGTAGGCTGCTCCGATTTTCGGAAGTGGTTACCTCAAAAATGTCACGGTTAATAGGCATTAACCGTGACGCTTATTTTACAAAAGCCGTCATAATTAATCGATTAACCGTGACAGTTTTATGCCTTGTTGGCTAGCTTGGGCGGCCTCGACACACAGCAAATTAAGGAAAGCCAAGTTTCTTAGACAAGCGAAAAATAATTGCGGCCTTTGCTTTTTCCGAAGCACTGCACTGTGTGTACTGATTACAATAAGTTCATCGGGCAAGCAATTGACGTTATTAATAAATAACAAAGCGACTGAATAGCGACCACACCACGATCGATTTAAGCACAAAACCGATAAACCACCAACGTAGGTAGTGGATAAAAAGGTCACATCACCATGGCCCCCACACCACCGCACTAAGTCTGATGCAACCTGTGAATGTTAGGGCGGAGGAATCTGCTAATTGAGCTCAATAATTTGTTGAATGACCCTGACCATGGCAAAATCATCCGAGACAATCGTAGAATGTTGGGTCTTACTGATCTTGATGGATTTGAACTGCTTCCTCTGGCCTGGCTGCCGACGCATCTCTTTCTCAAACGCCAAGATGCTCATCAAACTGAGCTTGCCATCTCCATCGCCGTATACCGCTGCCTCCGGAGACGCGTCGAAGTCGTCGTCCCAGAAGGCCAGCTGCAGCGGCGTCCTATTGCCCACTCCGTTGATGTACGTCAGGGGCACCATCGGCGCCACGAAGTTGTTCATCTTCGGGATGGCTCGTCTCCTGAAGGGCTCGACGCCCTCGCCGAAGCCGATGGTGGCGAGGAAACTTTCCATGTCGTGCGCGGTGTAGTTCCTCTCCCTGGTGACCACGACCGGCTCATGCCCGAACAGGTCCGGCGATGGGAAGTTCACGATGGCGCTCTCGAAGCTCCTCCACAGAGATCTCACGGACAGCGGCGTCGTCGTTGGCACGAAGAGGAACTTCGTTCCGGAGGCGATGTTGCTCAGCGGCTCCACGAACCCGTTGGGGAGCGTCGGCGCGACCAGAATGAGGTGCTCGATGTACTCGTTTCTCCACGACAGTGGAGCGTTCCGGACGAACTCGAGAGCGACCATTCCGCCGAAGCTGTGCCCCAAGATGACGACTTTCTTCTGTTTCTTCTTGCTCGCGGCCTCTACGAGCTCCATGAAGTCCTTGAAGTAGCGGGCGTACACCTCGGATGTCTGGCCGGGGGATGGTGGTGCGTAACGAAAATCGTAAGCGGCTCCAAACATGGTGTCTCCGTCACGGTATCCC
Source organism: Hyparrhenia diplandra (assembly GCA_015847255.1). Classification (NCBI taxonomy): domain Eukaryota; kingdom Viridiplantae; phylum Streptophyta; class Magnoliopsida; order Poales; family Poaceae; genus Hyparrhenia; species Hyparrhenia diplandra. The sequence continues at coordinate 148,489 of JADLZK010009398.1, forward strand.
ATGTTTTCCAGTGCAACTTTGAACTTTCCGAGGCACAAGTCTCTGTAGAGAACGAAAAGAAAAGGTATAATTAATTAGGGAGTTGCTATATCTCTTTCACGTGAAAAATAACTAACATTTTTTGTAACGTGGTTGACCCTTGGATCATCATCCAAGTGTGAGATCTATCATCAAGGGTTAGCGAACACAATTTTAACACAACACACAAGAGACAATCAACAATTTTTTTTTCTATGAAAAACAAAGAGATAAAAGAGTGTGTCGTCCTAGCGCAAATCTAGCGTAAAAGGACAAGATACTGATTTGAATAATTTTAACGTAGCAAACAAAGGACAATAAACAATTTTTTTCTATAGAAAAATAAGGACAAAAAGGGACCGTACTATACGAGCATGCATATTACGATAGTATCGAGCGAGACGTACGATGCTGCTCGCGTGGTTTAGCTAATTGAGATCCCTAGCTAATTAACCTGGCGTTGGTTGGCACTGCTGTGGTCGCAAGATTTCTTTTTCAAATTTCTTTCGAAAGAGAGGTAGGAAAAAAAAAATATAGAGATTATTATATACTGAATCGCTCTGCAGATTCGAAGGACGACAACTCACGAATGGACGCCGGGCAGGTTCTTGTAGCTGAAGGCTCTTGTGGAGCCGAAGTTGGGCAGTCGCGTCTCGACGCCGGGTAGGTTCCGGTACTCGTTGATGGCAGAGTCGTAGACGAGGCTCATCTGCTCCAGGAAGCAATCCACGTAGTCCTGGGCCGTCACGTCGGAAACGTTTTTCCACATACTGAACCACCCCTTTCCCTTCATGGCGCCGCAGCGTGGCTGCGACGGTCTGTACGCCTCGGTGAGGCGTGCCTCGAGGTCGCTGCAACCCATCCCTGGCAGCAGAATGAGCGGGCGGAGCTCGCCGCCGACGCCGGCATCTTTGGATAGGCGTGGCCTGCCGAGCGAGAGGTGATCACGGAGGGCCGGTGGGAGCAGAAGCAGGAGGAGAAGCAGAGGCAGCACGAGAGGAGTAGGCAAGGCCATGGAGTCTCTTGTTTGCCTGGAGATCGCTAACTAGTGCATGTACAGCAGTTCACAGAAGGGATATATGATTACGATCGAGCACCTACCAAATCCATATCCAGACAAAATTAAGACGTTTTTAAATATGCCAGCTGTCACTATCATCCCTTGCACCATGTGCTGCCACGTTGGAGTCTTGACTTGTCTGGACGCCATGTGCTGCCCCGCCTGGCATGCAGTTGCATAGGAGTTGATCAAGGAAAAAAAAAAGAAGCCCCGCAAATTTGATGAGCAGGTCAATGCATTGGAGCGCGTGCGGCTACGGTGCAGTATTGCGATCCAGCACTTTTTAAATTTGTCGCTGTCATTGTCATCCCTTGCGCCACGTGCTCACGTGCGCACGTTGGAGTCCTGACTGGTCTGGATGCCATGTGCAGCCCCACTTGGAGTGCAGTTGCATGGGAGTTTGATCAAGGCTGTGTTTAGAGGCCAAAGATTCCCTTCAAAATTTCCTCGCACTCCCATCACATCCCCATCATATCCCATCACATCGAAGATTAAACGCACCAAAAGACGTATTTTTTGGAGTATGAAATGTAGGTAAAAAAATAAACTAATTACACAGTTTTGATGTACATCATGAGACGATTCTTTTGAGCCTAGTTACCCCATGATAGGATAATATTTACCACAAACAAACGAAATGTGCTTCTGACCTTTTCGGTTTGCTACGATGCCGAATTTCGAATTTTGGCCCAAATTCCGTAATTTTGGGCCAAAACTTTGGCCTCTAAACACACCCCAAGAAAAAAAAAAGAAGAGAAGCCCCCGTGCGCATTTGGGGCCTATGCGCACTGGCCGATATGCCCGGACGAGTCCTTGCACGGAAGTTGCCTTGCACCGTTTGGATGACATATTTGGAGACCTCCCCGACTCGGCGGGGGCACCATCACCTGGGCGTTGGAAAATGGTCGCTGGCCCAGCAATCTGAATTTGCCTGCACGGCTGCACTAATACATACTATATTAAGCTATTATTTATTGCTAATAGTCACTTAATAAGTTTCTAAAAACAATATTTACCATAGTAAATTCAGGTTTTGCCTTTATTATTTCGTTTTCCCACACGGCCATTTTGTACAGTCATTTTATATTTTTCTATTCTATCTCTGCCTGTTGACCGCATTCACGTAAACCTAGAATCATGTGTACATACTAATTCAAATTATATTTCTTATCGTAATCTCTTTCCTGTGAGATGTTGTCAATAGCTGGAAAATCCATTAAATTTATTTGTAATTTTGTGGTATTACAATATATTGTTAATTAAGAAAATATGTGGATGGTTTTATTTATTTATCGCTTGTACATTATAACCGTAACAATGTATGTTTTAAATGCGGTATTATATATTTTATTAGTCTTTCCAGCACAGGCATCCAACCAAACGCATCATCTTCTAAGTTGCCTGGCCAAAGGCAGATTCCATCAAATTTCTAGGCAACTTCCAAGCAACACTTTTTGCTAGGCAAGTAGTCCGGGCTTCCATCCAAACAAGCCCTTGATGCTGGGAGCAGGTCTATGCACCGCAGCGCATGCGGCCACTGTCATTTGATGCTGGGAGCAGGTCTATGCACTGGAGCGCGTGCGGCCACTGTGCTCTAGCTGCGATCCAGCACCTACCCTATTTAGATCTCAAATGCAAACTATATAAAAAGTATCACATCGAATATGTCGGCACATGCATGGAGCACTAAATCTAGAAGAAATAAAAAACTAATTACACAGTTAGCTTGTAAATTTCGAGACGAATCTAATAAACCTAATTAGGTCGTGATTAGACATTAAACCGATACACTAACATATGCACTAATGATGGATTAATTAGGCTTCATAAATTTGTCTCGCCGTTTACAGACTAAATCTATAATTTATTTTATAATTGGTCCACATTTATTACTTTAAATATGTGGTTATATCGACACTTTACACCCACCCAAAATGATCTAAACACAGCCGTTTTTTGAATTTGTCGGCTGTCACTGTCATCCCTTGCGCCACGTGCTCACGTGCGTACTCCTACGTTGGAGTCCTGACTGGTCTGGATGCCACGTGCAGCCTTGCCCTAGAGTGCAGTTGCATGGGAGTTGATCAAGAAAATAAAAAAGAGAAGCCCCGCGCGCATTTGATGTTGGGAGCAGCGCCTTGTTCAGCTGGTGCTGGTTGGCTGGTGCTGATTTGTTTGTGAGAAAAAGATCGCTGGCTAGTTAGTTGGGGTGCCGGTCTTGGTCTTTGGTTTTACGTGGGAGGAAAACATCTGTTCTTTGGCTGGTTCAACCAGCCAGCCGAACAAGGCCCCAGGTCTATGCACTGGAGCGCATGTGGCTACTGTCATTTGATGCTGAGAGCAGGTCTATGCACTGGAGCGCGTGCGGCCACTGTGCCCTGGCTGCGATCCAGCACCTACCCTATTTATATCTCAAATGCAAACTACAAAAAGTATCACAATATGTCGGCACATGCATGAGAGCAGGTCTATGCCGACGCCGTCATTGGATAGGCGTGGCCTACCGAGCGAGAGGTAATCGCGGAGCGCCGGTAGGAGCGGAAGCACAAGGAGAAGCAGAGGCAGCACGAGAGGAGTAGGCAAGGCCATGGAGTCTCTTGTTTGCCTGCCGATCGCTAACTAGCCTAGTGCGTGCATGTATCGCAGTTAACAGAAGGGATATACTCCCTCCGGGTTGGTATTAGAAATCGTTTTTGGACAAGGGTTGGGTCAAACATCGGGGAATATAAATCATCAATAACTTTTAAATTGTTAAGTTTGTAAATGTAAAAATTACATGAGTATATTTGTCTTAAAAAATACTTTGATAAAAGTATACATATATCACATCTTAAATATTTTTATAATAATAAGATGTCAAAGTTGCGTTTTTGGAGACTGTGGCCATTGCCCTAAAACGACTTCTAATGTCGCCTCTCAATTAGAGTTTCATGAGTGTTTCATGCACAATAAATGCAGTGCCACATCGCAAAAAAAATTTTACTTTTTGCATGAAACTCCTAAGAGAGAGAAGGAAAAAGATTCACCATGGTGAAACTTTGGGCATTGTTTCACATGCGTTGGAAACTAGGTGAAACCCCCGTTGAGACAGAAATAGAGTTTCACCATGCAACTATGCAATTAAACCATGCAATGAGAGAGAGGTTGTGGGACCCTTGAGCCTATAAAACTGTGCAATTAAACGTGCATTGAGGGAGACGTCTATTTCATGCAAAAGTTTCACATCTTGGAAACCGGGAGGTGAAACACTCCATTGAGTATGATTGCGATCGACCACCTACCCAAGGAAATAAATTAATGCGTCTTCTTTAATTTACCAGCTGACCACTTCTATTTTTTGGCCCATTTGCAAGGCAGCTGTGGAGCCGGATTGGAGTGGACCACTTAGGCCGGTCTCAATGGAGAGTTTCACCTCTCGGTTTTCAAAATATGAAATTTTGACATGAAATAGACGTCTCCCTCAATGCACAGTTTCATAGGCTCAAGGGTCCCACAACCTCTCTCATTGCATGGTTTAATTGCATAGTTGCATGGTGAAACTCTATTTGTGTCTCAATGGGGTTTCACACGTTTCCAACGCATGTGAAACAAGGTGCAAAGGTTTCACCATGGTGAAACTCTTTCCTTTCTCTCTCCTAGGGGATTCATGCGTAAAGTGAAATTTTACCGATGTGGCGCTGCATTTAATATGTATGAAACATTCATGAAACCCCCATTGAGACCGACTTTACAGACGCACATGATCTGACCATGTGCAATCCAAGCCAGATTGCCCTCCTGTAAACGGACACCTTGTCTGTTGGATGCAGTGGAACCAGAGAGTAACGATACGATGCAGTCTTGAGTCGCCTCGCCTCGCGGGAAATCTTAAGAGATAGTACTGCTAACCTATGGCAGTATCACTTCCCTTTGGATGAACGCTCGGTGATCGCTCAGTGGTGCAGCTTAGTTTCCTCATAAAATGTAATCCTAGACTATAAGTTTTTTTTTTGACAAACACAGTTTTTTATATATTAAGCAGCCAACATACAGAACGGACCTTCGAAGAAGGCCGTATTACAAAGTGGTCCATAGACCAGATTACAACTACTGCCATGGTGAAGACGAAGACGAACTCGTCGGCGGTGAGCTGATATGTCGCCAGAGGCGAGGACAGCCAGGTGGAAGGACCGCGTCGTGCGTCGGTTGAAAGAGAGACGACGGAGCGAAAATAGAGTCCACACCGTGCGAATTGTGCTCAACCCCTTTGTAAACTTTGTTACTTATGTAACTGAGCTATAGTGCTTTGATGCCATCGTTTTGTTTTCTGCCACAGATACATTTTATTTGTTCTGCTCTCACTTTAGTTGTGCTTCAATTTCTATATATGTTCCCCATACAATCTTCACTACCAGGCCTAGGGTTCTTCCTAACGGTTAGAATGCCAGGAAACCGTGGGCAGCCATGAGGGACAGGAACAGTGCAACCGTCAGAAAATCATTCCTGATGGCAGCTCTTGATGAATGAAGGTTGTGTTTAGTACCCTGGAAATTTCACTTTAGTAATGAATTTGACATTGTGACATATTTCGTTTGTTTGTGGTAAATATTGTCCTATCATGGCCTAACTAGGCTCAAAAGATTCATCTCGCAAATAACATCTAAATTGTGTAATTAGATATTTTATTCACCTACATTTCATTCTCCATGCGTGCGTCCAAAGTTTTGATGTGATGGGAAATTCAAACGAATGGAAAGTTGAGGGAACTAAACACAGCCCTAGTATGACCCGTGAAAATGTGTTGTTCCTGTCAACTAGACCGACAGGAATTACCATCAATTTGACAAGCTTGTGTTCCTGTAGTATGACAAGCTTGTGTTCATCTCTACTATAAGGCCACAGTTTTTGCTATTTTTAGACCAAAGCTCATCAACCAATGGATCTCAGAACCGAGGGTTGAGATCGAAAGTTTGTGTAAGGGTCTTACACTCTTGCCCTCCCGCGGCACATTCTCACACGTCGAGGGGAAAGCAGCGTTCCAATCCCATCATCTCTACAGCCTGAGAAGCAAACAAAAAAAAACACGGCGGCAGCAGGGAACCGCCGCGACGGGATTGACGGGATCAAGATCGACAGAACCTCGCTCATCGGCAATGCTCCGGGCCAACACCAGTTCGAGGGAGTCTCACTCAGGGATGCCGCGACTGGGACGCTCAGCTTCGCCATGACTGGCCCCAACGGGATCACCGCCAGGGATCGTCGTCTGGAGCGTCGTGGTTTGTTTATTTTTTCGGTAATCCCTAATCCCGTGATCCCAAAGTTCTCAATTGTATAGAAGTTCCCTAATCAATTTCGGTAATCTCTAATCCCATGATCCTAGAGTTCTCAATTTTATAGAAGTTCCTCTTGCATATCAGGCCTGAGAACCCCTTCAGGTTCACGTCGTGGAAGGCCACCGGCGGCTTCAGCACCGTGCTCTGGGTAAATTAGTTCCACCTTCGGTTAGCACAATCTCATGGGATCACTAGCTATTACCTGTCCGACAACAACTACGTACGGACAAGTTAAATCTTGTTCATGTGTCCCCGTCTTGATTTTTGTGTATTAGTTCCAGGCCTTCAGTTAGCACAATCGGCTACTGTGAGCTGACGCCCGACTCGCAAGGCACAGGTAGTCGCCTCTGTAGCAGCACCTGCTCGCCAATCTCCTGTGACACAGCGGTTGCCTGCTCGCTGATCTCGGCCAGAGGAAGCAACCATCGAACTGTACAAGGTTAATCCTGTGTTTTTATACCTGTGCGCGATCAAGGAGGCAGTAGCACGTACGGCATGCAGGTTTTGAATTCAAATTATCACAGGAACCCTAAAACTAGGGCCAGGTTGTCACTCCTTTCTAGATTATTGACTGTTACCTCTATTTCTTCTTCTGAAATTCCCCAAAATATTGTTAGGACTGCTCAGAAACACAACAGTAGAGATTCATTTTTTCGTCCTGAATGCAATGCACATTACTAAGTTGACTATTATTGGGACTGCAAGGAAACACAACGAAGGTCGTCATCGAGGGCGGCAACATCATGGACCCAGACACGACCACCGTGTCGGCTACTTGTTCAGGTTATCTTAAAAATATCCTATGTTCACTGTGATTCAATGTTATTTGGCTGAACGAATTATTAATTATTATTCAATGCTTTGATCATAATAATACAGAAAAAGTTAAACATAGTAGAGAGAATGATGCAAAATGGAAGGCTCTTGCCAAGAGACGGGGAACACATATGTTTCCGAGATAAAAATTCGCATCATCGCATACAGGTGAAAATTAACTGGACCTTAGGCTTTATTATCTTTTATTTATATATATTATTCTTTTGCATAGTCTTGTGTATAATTTATTGTCTCAAAATAAATATTACATGTATACCTTATATTTTTTTCTCAAATATTGCCCGGTTATAGTTATTGGTTTATGTCTTCTTAAATACATGGAGTATTGGACAGGAAGTGCTTTATCTCACCATGTAACCCAGGTACTTTCTTTTAAGTATACTTCTAATACAAAATTATCGATTATTTTTAGAATTCTTAATATATCAGTAAAATACTCATGTTTGCAGCGAGAGATATAAGTAATTGGAGGTTCAAGCTACCTACAATCTTATATAACTTCGCCGTTAAATGAATACCAAGGGTTATGATAAATATCAAAAAATACTGGGAAAGAAAATGATTCGGATGAGCTTGTTGAAGAGCTCGATGAATTTGATTTGATCATGTCACCTGATGCAAAGATGACAAAATTACTAAAGTGGAGAAATAAAAACACGTTTTGGAGGGAATTTGTGTGAAATTGCAAATGGTGGCCACTGATGGAGATTTAGAGTAAGTCATTCTAAAGTAAAAAAAAAATTGTTCTAATATATAATATTGCCATTGTCAAGTCTAATTTTAGTCGTATGCGTTAGCACGGACATTATACTAGTTTTGTTTAATTCGACACGCATCTTTCTAATTTTGTGGCAGCCCAAAATTAGAATTTAGGTTAATGATTATTTTAGAAAATAAAAACACAACTATATGGCTGAGTCTAGCTTTCAACACACCTACATCAATACAAGATCATTAAATGTCATTGATGATGACAAATAGATATCTATATTTTAATCGGATAAGAAAGATCTGTATGGCGGATACAGTCGAAGTAATTGCGCTTTGCATTCTTCATTGAATTTCAATAGAACGATCAGTCATTCTATAAATACAAAGATGAGTCTTTTTTTTTTAATAATGGACAAAGTTCCCGTCTCAACCATCGTGATAGTCACACAAAAACAACAGCGCCAGAAGGTTTACATGTCAAGGGAAAAGAAACAAAGTTCAGGGATGGCCTGCAGCGACCTGGAGAAATTGGAGATTCAACGGTCATTTGAAACATTTTTATTGAATCTCTAACGTTTCCGACCTGACGGCCCATGGAGAAATTGGAGATTCAACGGTCATTTGAGAGCTTTGTATCTTGATGATGAGAATGTTAATGTTATGGCTTAGTTCAGGTTATGGGAAGTTGGAGAATGTTGGGGAAGCTTTTCATGCCGAGATACTAGCCTGCTTACGAGCTTTGTAGCGAGCAGATGATTTGGGAATCCCAGAAGGTGATCTTGGAAAAGCGGTAAATTCTTCTGATTTTGAGCGCTGTTCTGCTAGTGGTCTCCTTTGGGAGTTGAACAATATGTTATTTAGCAACTGCTAGTGGTCTCCTTTGGGAGTTGAACAATCTGTTATTTAGCAATTTTACTTCGTATGTAGTTGTTCATAGTCCTCGTTCTGTATTATGGCTGCTCATAGTTTAGCTGCTCTAGGGGCAAGTCACATTCGGGTGCTGCTCCAGTTCAGGATAGTATTCCAATTTGTATTTATGTATGTACTACTAGTTACCAATGATTTGGCAATAGTTTTTTTTTTTTTTTTTTTTTTTTTTGACCAGAAAACATAGGACTCCATTACTTAACAGCACGAAGCTGTTAGAACCATTACATTGTTAATGGTTACATTTTAGAGCGCCTCAATGAAAGGGCACTCATGCACATGGGTCGGGTTACAACATAAACCCTCAAAAGCATTGTTATGGGAGAGGGAATTGGACAAGCTCTGCCTAGCTAGTGAATCCGCCATTTGGTTGTTCTCTCTGCGAATCCTGTGCACCGTAATTGAACTTCCTGCAAGGGCTGGAAAGACAAGCTCCGTGTAGGGCTTTATTCTCCAGTCTGGCGGGTTGGTTCTGTCAGCGCCCGTTGATGTAGTTAACGAGCTGCAGGTTGTCTGATAGAAGAGCCGCATCGTCCCTTATATTCATCCTGCAAAGAATAGAGGCCGCAAGAGCTAATTCTGCAGACTCTGCCATCAAAACCGATGCTGCATCTGTCATACAAGCTTTAATGAAAACAGAAATGGGAGGTGATGTTGAGGAATTAACAATAAAAATTCCCAGTCCTGCTCTTCTTGCCGCGCCCCCAGGTACATCCGGTGTGATGGATGCATCAGTATAACACCTGAAGCCATCCAAGACAGAGGGAAGTTGAAGGAGGAACCTGTCATTTGAGTCATGTGTGGTGTTGACTTGATGCAAGACTGCTTGCTGAGGTGGTCTGTGGACCGGCAGGCAGGGTGGCGAGGCCCCCTGAAGAACTAGATTGTGTCCCTGCTGTGTCGGGTGATGTGGTGCACTTTGACCTGCAACATGAGAAATTGTACCTTGGCTGTTAGTCAAAAGACATTGGCGGCTGGTAGGGTGTAGTCTCAGCCGCATCAGTTTGAATTGAGTCATCTTGCATTGCTTGGAGGTGGTGCTGCTTGTGTGCTTGAGCAGCCGCATGTATTTGGACCGGGCTCCATCTTCTCCCCTTAAATCTGGAATCATTTCTTGCTTTCCAAATATACCACATAATAAAAAAAGAGTTGTGCATAGCAATTGTTCAGATGGGTTTGGAGTTAGTACGGAAGAAAGTGCAATTTGCATACCATCCTCAGAACAGTTATATTGTTAATTGGAAGAGGAGAGGTAGAGGTAGCCCATACCTGCCGTGGAAGGTCACAAAGGAAAAAGAGATGGTTGTCATCTTCTACAGCTCCACAATGATTGCAAAACCTGCTTATATGAGACGAGTATCTACCTGCTCTTTCTCCAGTTGCAATAGCTCTCCTAATGATTCTCCATGCAAAAGTTTTCAAGATGGGAGGGATAGTCTTACATTTCCAAGCTTTTTGCAGAATACTATTAGCATCGTCAGAAATACTCCTAGACCCCTGTGTTGGTAGGGAGTGCCCATCTTGTGTCCGGAGGTTGGAGTAGATAGATTTTGTGGTGCATGCCCCATTAGTAGCTGGAACCCAACGAAGAATGTCCCTATGATCAGAGTTAACCACAGGTACTGATAGAATAGATTGAGCAGCATCTGGCGAGAAAATAGTTTCAATGAGAGGTTGGTTCCATTGATGAGTATTGGGGTGCCATAGGTCAGCCACAACAGCAGGAAAAGGTTGGACAGTGACAGGAAGGGTCAAATGGTCATAGATATCGCTCCAAATGGGGCACCACGGGTGGACCAGATAGAAGAATTACCTGTGTGGATTTGTAGGGTGACACTGTCATTTAGGTGATGTCTGACCTGCAAGATAGAAGACCAATAAATTGACTTAGGAGTGTTATTAGGAGCATTCCAAAAGGAAGTGTTGGGGAAATATTTAGCCTTAAGGATACTAGAGAGGAAGCAGGGGTTTTTATCCGTAGCCACATTCCAAGCCGAATGAACCATCAGGCTTTTATTGATCGTTTCCATGTCTCTAATGCCAAGACCACCTTCCTCCTTTGTTCTAGTGATGTCGTCCCACGATCTGTAGTGAATTGGAGTCGTTTCCTGTTCTTCTTGTACACCTGCCCACCAAAACCTCTTGATAATGGTATTAATTTTTTTTATGAAAGCTTTGGAGAACAATACATTAGACATATAGTAAATAGGTATTGATGAGAGGACAGATTTGATGTATTGCAACCTACCAGCATGGTTTAGCTTGTTTGCTTTGACAGTACCCAGCTTGGACATGAACTTACCATAGATGAAATCATAAGCCTTATTCTTATCTTTGTGAGAGAAAATCATTGGGTGCCCTAAATGCATGGTGTGCGGTTGTAGGTCTTGCACAGGGAAGATATTGATATCCGCCCTAACCGATCGTGGTACATGCTTGCTGAAATAAATGGCAGATTTCTGAAGGTTGGGTGTCTGACCTGACCGGTTGCAAAAATCATAAAGGATGAGCTTGAGTTGTTGAGCCTCCTGGGTCGTCGCTTGGCCACACAGAATTAAATCATCTGCAAATAACAAGGAATGTATAACTGGCCCTCCATGGCCTAGGGATATACCTGTCAAGTTGTTAGATTGTAGAGCTTCTTGCAGACGGATGGACAGTTCATTAATAGCTACAACAAACAAGTATGGGAAGTATGGGGAGAGAGGGCAACCTTGCCTCAACCCTCGTTGAGAGGTAAAGAAATATGTGGGCTCATCATTAACCAGGACTGCAAATTTAGGGGAGGAGACACAAATGGGCAAAGGAGAAGCTCTTCCATGTTCAAAAAAAAAAAAAACAAATCGCTGATCATATGTACCTATAAATCTCCAAAGAGCTAATGCAATCAACGTGGAGAAAGAAAAAAAACATAACTGTTGTTAGGACAAAACCAAGAAAACATGGAGGCACAAGAAAAAATACAAACACACCAATAAATTTTATACAGATGAAAAATGGTGGGTTGAATTATTCGATACATCACACGTTACTAAACTATATGCTTCTTTAGCTACACAACACTGTCCTCCAGCTTTGCTCTTCCGTCTTCCCCCGTTCACCCAAATTACTCACAAATCACAAAGTATAAAATACACTTGCCAAGAAGAATTTCAATATAAATACAACATATGCAGGCAACAGTGTCCAAAATGGTGGTCTTGGCCTTGAAGCTAACCACTAGGCGCCGCAATTGGTATGTCTTCCATACTCTTTTGGAACATTATCTCAGTAGGTTTTAAACACCCACGGATGTACTCCTGCCCAAGTTGTGCTCGCTCGTTGTCCCCAAACCCGAATACAATACCCTTATTTGTCACTGCAACAGTGTGATACAGTCCAGTGCTTATTTGGGAAACGTAGTGATCCTGCAGGCTCTCAAGAACACGGGGCCTCATTACTTTGTCTGATGATCCTCGGTCAGGAAACCCTAAACTCCCAAAGCCCATCCATCCAAATGCAACAACTGAGCCCTCGTCTGTGAGAACAAACGTCTTTCTCTTCCTTGCACATACCTGAAAAATAAGAAAAGGTTTCAGACATGGAACTGATAAGTAACACGTGTGAATATCAAAGGGCACTTTAATTAGACCAAGAAATTTGTATCTCATATTGCTGTATAGAAGAAATAACTTAAACTTGTGAAAAAATGCAATGCCGCTTTTATTTAACTGTTGCAAAGTGCTTGCTAAACATCTTCCTTGCCAATAAATGCAACACACCTGCACAGCAACTTGGCCCTTCAAGCTGCTGATCAACTCTGGGCTAGTTTTATCATTCTCATCACCATGACCTAAGGCTCCACAGTATCCTCTGCCCCAAGTATAAACCTGCAAATTCAGACTTTATACTTATGCCTGGAGAGCAATCATTAACAGCATACATGTGAATGCGAACAGGACAATATAGACTTACATATCCTAGTGCATCAAGAGCCACAGCATGCTCATCTCCAGCAGAAACACGGACTACATGAATGTTCCTCCTCTTAAATGATTGGATTGCACGAGGAAGAAGTTCGTCATGCTGATCCCCATGTCCAAGGCAGAAATTTGTGCAAGACCCAAAAGAATGAACTGTTCCATCATCTGTTACAGCAAACGTGTAGCTTGCACCAGCTGCAATCTGCACCACCTGAGTGGGGCCTTCAAACAACTCAATAAGCTTTGGAGTGGCCCTGTCTATAGTGTCACCATGACCAAGTTGGCCATGTGTATTACTTCCACAAGTATATACTTGTCCATCCCTTGTAAGAATCACAGTAAAACTTAGACCAGTAGCAACCTGTGAAAAGTTAACAAGATATCATAAGATTCCGAATACTGAATTATAGTGGCAAAATGAAAGATCTTAAGTGAATAAACAATATATATGAAAGCTCAGAACCAAACCTAGGCAGCCTAGTGAATAAACAATATATAAAGATGCAATATAGATAAGTGTAGAAAATAAATAGCCTCAGAAAGCTTATCCCAATAACACATAGATACATAAGTCACAAAAAAATAACACATAGATACATGTAACACAGTGAATGGGTCTGTTCATTGTTCAATGGGGAGCTGATTTAATAGAACGTATGAAACTGAACTAGCAGCAAGGATCAAAAGATGAGAATCACTTGCCCCATAAAGAAAAACAGAGAATTAGGTGGTTTGCCCTCAGGGCCTGAGCTGTAAGACAGCTCCCAAGATCTGCGCACATGCACATGATTAAGCAGGGAACGGATCATTAACATGGATTTAGTCAGTTTTTAAGTACTGACATATAAAGAAAGCTTCAGGATGTGAGGCATTTATAGATATAAAATCTTCAACATGTGATGAACTGAGAGCGCCTCCAGGAGTTTTTAAAACAACTCCCAATTTTAAATTTTTAGAAAAAAGGAAAAAAATCCCTCCAACAGTTTGATAGAGCTCCTTAAAAACAAAAAGTTGCCAAACTTCATCTTCAACTCATAAGTGTCCACAGTTGAGACTCACTATCCAGCATTTTTAAGGAGCTCCTTAAAAATAAAAAGTTGCCAAACTTCATCATGCATGAGTAAATTAAGAAAATAAAGGGTTCCATACTTCCATGTGAAAAAAAGGTAAGAGAGAAAGAAACTATTAAAAGAGGTTTGGTTGGTTAGAAATAGTTTGGGTTTCCCAAAACAAAATCGTTTAGGAAGCTAACTATTGGATAGGAAATAAATTAAGGTTAGTACTTATTTTGTTGTATCACTAAACTTATTGGTTTAGCAAGTTAATTATAGGAAAGTAGAAACACCTAGAGAGTTGCTCTGATTAACTACAGAATGTGATTTCAACAAGAAATAGAAAAATGGGGATGAGATTAACATATGCAAATACAGTACTCTAGAAATCAATGGAGATCTTCAGAACTAAGTTACAATTTCACAGAAAAATTACAAGAGAGTGGCGGGACATATTCAATTTAGAAAATTTTAAGTATATAAGACTTAGGAATAAGTACAGGAGTATCATTAGAGGCAAAACATAAAAGGATGAGAAAGTTCTGTGGTCCCACCTGCTTGCAGGGAATCCCCTTAAGAGCTTCTACTTGCATTGGTCGAAATATAGTTCTCCCACTTCGCCATGACCGCAGCATAGTGATGAATTATCACCACAGGTGAAAACCTATTTAGACAAAACCCTTCAGAACACCAAGGCAAGGAAAAGTAGCAGTACAGAAATAGGCATAACTGGCTTCAATTAAGGAGATCATCAATTACCTCCCCAGACTCCGCAGAAAAAAAGCAGCATGGTTGTGTGAAGCAGAGATGTTTATAACACGAGAAAGTGATGGGAAGGAAACCTGACTGAATGCCGCGACACTGTGTAGTATCTGGGCCATGACCTAGCACACCACACAAGCTGGACCCACAAGAATAGACAGAAGAGTCATGGACCAAAAGTGTGTGATATCTTCCTGTGGCTACTTGCATCTGGAAAGATACAGGAGGTTCAAATGTATAAGAAAACAATTTGGAAACATAAAAAAATTTGTAGCGGTTTCAATGCCATCCACCATCAGAGAAACCTGTCACAAGAGGACAAGTACATTTTCTCTGATTTGATATTATTATTTCTTTCTAAAAAAAACATATAACATGACAGCTAGCAGTGAGCTCGAATACTAGTAAACTTGTAGTCTTGAAACGATATTGAATAAGCCACAAGACTCGATATAATTAAGATAGGACGCCCAGAACAAAAAAATAACACTCTGGCAGGAATTATATGGCAACTATCATTACAATGAGAAGTTACAACCACATCAATATGTAAGAAATTAAGACATAATTTATATGTAAAGTAATTAGGACATTTGCAGCACAATAGCAACTCAATTTACCAGGATTTCAGCATCACAAACAATCGTTTCCAAAAGGTTTCAGTGTGTAATTGTGCGGTATATTATGAAGTTAACATTGTTTGACACAGGAAAACGCATACCACACCAGCATGTCAAATCAGACACTAACATGTTATAATCAATCTGAGATAAGTTGTTAACTCCAGTCAAACTCGAAACAAGAAAATTTGATCTATATTTGCCTAGCAAAAGAATGTCTTAAATCTGTTTATAATGACTAAAGCCACACATGGTTGTTCTTATCAGCTTCAAATTATTTGCTTCTTTTAAAGTTTTAACACATAAGTGATGCATGATTAAACATGTCTTGGTAATTACTAATTGCAATATTACAAAGTGGGCAGAGTCGAGAGTGTGAAGCGAATATTTCCAAAAACACTCATGTCACATACTGCAAAGTACAAGATATGGAGGAGATTGAATTTTCATTAGGCCTCATATCATAGAGTGAAGTGAAAGGAAGAAAAGAAGGATGCTCACGCTGCCCGATGAGGTCTCGACCGTGCCTGACGACTGCTCGACCGACTGCAGGAACCTGAGCACCTTCTTCCAGCTTCCCCGGCACCTCTCCAGCAGCTCCCCGCGTGCGGCGGGGGGCCCATGGCCGCGAACGCTGCCCGCGCGGCGCAGAGCTTGGACGCGGCGTACTCGGCGAGCGGCCTGAGCGCGCGGCAGGTGGCCTCGAGCCTTGCGAGGTCGGCGGCCGCGAGCCCGCCCGAGGTCAGGACCTCCCCCGATGAGGTGGCCCGGGAGCTCCTCGATGGAGAACGCGCGCGGCGCCTTCTCCCCGGCCATGGATCCACCGCCGGGGCCCGGGGGAGGAGGTGGTGATGATGAAGCCTTGCGTCTCTTGGTCCCGGATCGATCGGAATCATCCAAGGATCCGGCCGCGCGGGTCGAAATGGCGCCGGAGTCCGTCAGCGGGGAGCAGCGGCGGAGGAGGAGGGGAGGGGCGGGCGCTGGTTTTGGGGACCGAATCAGATCGAGCAGCCGACAGGGTATCCGCGGCTTGAGCAGCTCGGAGTCGGAGCGCACCGGTGGTGGCGGCGGAAGCAGCAGCAGCAGCAAGCAAACCCCGATTGGAACGAACCGAACCGAAGCGAATCGAATCGAACGGAATCGAATCGCGAGGGAGGTGGAATTGAGGGAGGAACAGCACCGAATTCCAGCACCAATCGGCAGCACCACCAAGCGTAGGCGAATCGAGGGCGGGTGGTGATGGCCGGTGGGGGATTTGAGGCCGGGGAGCGAAGAATCTTTCCTAATCGGGGATTCCTTGCCTCTCGCCTTTTTATTTTCTTTTTCTTTTCGATTCGAAAAATCGGCGTGCGTGTATTTGCACGCAATTACACGCACACGAACGAAAGAAGGAATAAATACAGGGGGGAAACAGGACTCGACTCAAAAGGCAGCTTTTGCTACGCGAAGAAAAGGAGGAAAGGGAAAAGGAGAGCAGAGCAGGCGGCAACCAGAGGAGGAAAAGAAGGAATTTCTGTGCACGCCGAGAGGAGCAAAAGAGAAAAGAGAGAGACGCGAGTGAATGGGGGAGCGGCTGCTGCAAAGGGAGGTTGCCGCCGCGGCCGGCCCACCAAGGCACCAACGCCTTCTCCAGCTCCACCCACTAGGCCAGGCCGGCGCGTGGGGAGCGCCGGGCATCTCCTCCATCACTGACACTGAGCCTCTGGGCCCCAGACGACGTGAGCCCAGCTGTCGGCAAAGATGGAGCGCTCGCAGCAGAGGCTGACATGGCGGATCGAGACGTCGGTGAACGTGGGGTGGCTTCGAGACGGAGGAGAAGGACGTGGCGGGGAGTGATGCCTCGGACGTGGCGACCACTGTGGCCTCAGGGCGAAAGGTTGCGTCGCCTGTCGCGGCGACGTGGGTGGTCACCAGGGTGCATGGATGGTTTTCCGGTCCTGGGCGGCCGGCCGGCCGCCGTCGAATCGTTTCGCCTTTCGGGAGGAGCCGAGAACCACGATCTTGGGCACTGGGCTGGCTGGCCCCCAGGGAAGAAGTGAGCACGGCCGGTGTGCTGGCTGGGCTGGTTGCATTAACGGCCGGCTTTCGGTTATCCGGCAGTGTCCTGTCACTTGAGAACGTGTTTTCGATCCCAACTGATGTCACAGCGTGGCTATTCTGCTGAAGTACTACCACATCTCGATCTCGTGCGCCCTACGGAGTACTACCCATGCTCGTGATGTCACGATGGTCAAGTGGACCACCGCGTCGTCTTTTTTTTTTTTTTTTTTTTGCTTTTCGTTAATAATTTGGATAGAGTTGTTAGGTACACGTACTTTATGATGTAACTGGTATTAGAAACGGCAAAACTCTTCCAAACTGAAACCAGGCCGTGTATGCTATGCTTACCTTGTCGATTAGCAACTTTGCCGCTTAAGAAGCCCAAGCCCTTGCTTTAAAGTACCTGCATTGCATAAAACAGAGTCAAATGGTCAGTGGATATCACATACAGCTTCCCTCGCAACTTTGATTTTGTCATCATTGAATATCCCCTGTTGTGACACCGACAGAATTAGGCCACGAAAAACAACGCTTCCGTACTACTCATCCGTCCATTATCTCCTTCCTTTAAGCAAGGAAAAGCCGGAGCAAAACCTACTAAACATGGCCTTAATTATTGTAGGTCACAACAGCTTGTAAGAAGTTTAAGCAGAGGCTCTATTAGTACGTTCGGTTGCCCTTCTCTCGGCTTATTTCGGCTTGTTTTAGTTTATTTTCTCTCACACAATACTATTAGATCAAATTTAGAACAAATTCTATATTCGATGAAGATGAGTTGAATATTAATTTAGAAATGTCCACATGAGTGGCAGGTGTGGATGATCAGAACCAGTCGAGGATATACAAGTTTGATGATAAGCCAACATTGTTGTGAGAGTGTTTAGAAAATATTGTATCAAGGCGATAAGGGTGGCGATGAAGTGATGAGTTTACCGTCGATAGCGGCGTCGGTGGTGGCCGGAACTTCAAGATTTGCCGGCCTCGGTCCTTGAAGGTGCTCATAGGGGTAGGGTTTTGCGACACGTGTGTTCATAGGGGTGAGTGTGCGTGCGTGTTGAGCGTCTGCGTTATGCTTGTGTAATTAAAAAAAAAGTAGACAGGGCGATGACCGTATAGAGAGAAGGCATGAGCTATCAAAAAAAAGTTGAACATTGCTCTTTCTTTATGTCATGTCCCTATAATGCGTGATAAACATCTCTTTTTATTCTTGTGCCCTGTAACGCGTGTTGAACATCTATATTTTATTCATTGTTGAACGTACCTTGTAATCATGTTGTTGCAGCTGCTTTGGTGGCACAAACATGACAGAACCATTGTTTTTTATTATTATTTTTATGTAATTATGTCCGAAAATATAATAATTAATTAATGTTATACACTATATAAACACATATATCTAAATATATATTGGTAGTTTTTCATGCATTTCATAGTTTACAAACATTAGAAGAAAAAACTCATTACTAGTTAGGGACGACTCTGTTTCTTATTCAACAAAAAGTTAAATAAGTCACCTGCTTAAGGCCTTATTTGTATTCGCATGTGTTCATCTCAATCCACGTATGTTGAAGCAGATTAGAGTGTAATAATTAAACTATGTTACACTTCAATACATTGCAATAGATATACATGTATTCAAATAAGCCTTAAGTAGGTGCCACCTATCATTTCTCTCTTTTTTTTTTTCCTTTCTTCTTCCTCTTCCTTCCCCCTTTCTATGCAGAAAGCGCCTCTCCTCCCACATCGAGTTGGCGGAGCTTGCCCTCGCCGGAGGTCTCTTACGCGTGCGGCGGTGGGCCAGTCCCTGACTTTGTTTCGGCCTGTTTTGGCTTATTATCTCTAACAATAAAAATCAACTTGCTTATCCTTTGCTTCTTCCTTCGTTAACATGACAACGGTTAGACGATTTAAGCAAAGATAGTGCGTAGTAGCTGCCAACGTACAGCGGAAACGTATAGCAATCCGCCGTATGTACACGTTTATGGGGTTGGTGAACTTCATTTTGTTTGTCACCGTACCATTCTGATGCATGCACGCTGAACCCGCTGTCCCACATGCTTGATCGGAAAAAGACACATGAATAGGGACGAATCTTTCATCACTCATCTTTGTCTGCTTCGATCGATCCATGCGTAAATACTGTACGGGTGAGTGGCCCGATCTCAATGCGTAGAGTGGCCCGATCTCAATGCGTAAAATCCGATCGCGAAAAAAAATCGATCAATGCATAGCGATACCGACTACCACTCTTATTTAGTTGCAGTCCGTGATCCATTTTCCTTCATCCTCCATCCATTCAGGGCATCCAGCCAATACAACAAAAAAGAACACGTGAAAGGCACTGTGGGCAATAATGGCTATGCTCCAGCCAGCGTCAGCGTTACCCTTCCTGCTGCTCCTCCTCACCGCCGCGGCGGCTGGTGGTGGGCTGCCCGGCGGCCGGACGCTGGTCTTCATCCTGGCGGGGCAGTCCAACATGAGCGGGCGCGGCGGCGCCACCAACGGCACCTGGGACGGCATTGTCCCGCCGGAGTGCGCGCCCTCGGAGCGCATCCTCAACCTCTCCCCGCGCTCCGCTGGGAGGAGGCACGCGAGCCGCTGCACGACGGCATCGACGTGGGCAACGTCGTCGGCATCGGGCCCGGCATGCCCTTCACGCACGCCGTGCTGGCCGCCAGCAGCGAGGGAAGGAGTCCCACGCCGTCCTCGGGCTCGTGCCGTGCGCGCAGGGCGGCACGCCCATCGCCAACTGGTCCCGGGGAACGGAGCTGTACGAGCGGATGGTGACGCGCGCCAGGGCGGCCGTGGCCGAGTCCGGCGGACGCGGGGAGCTCGCCGCCATGCTTTGGTTCCAGGGGAGGCCGACACCATGAGGCGCCAGGATGCTGAGCACTACCGGCGGCGGATGGAGACTCTCGTGCACGACGTTCGCGGCGACCTCGGCCGGCCTGACCTCCTCGTCATCCAGGTGACTTCACAGATTCTCCCTCTCGCGTTGTACGGTCCGTGTCTCCATAACAACCAGAGTGTGCGGTCACGTTTTCACTCCTCTCTGCTCTTGTTTTTAATTTCCCCAGCACAGCAGACCACTTGTTGGTTTTGCATTTTCATCAAGCCATTTAATGCTAGCACTAGCGGTTGTAGGCTTGAAATTACTCCAACGGTACTCGCAGCTGGTAGCTAACCGCGGTACGGAAAATTCAAATTTAGCTATGATCCATTCCTGAACCGACCCGACAGACATCTTCACAGTTTTCTCGCTTTTTTTTTTTTTTCTCTCCTTTTATTTTTTCCTGTCTTTTTTTTTTTTTTTTCATGAATCGTTGTTCATAAACTTATTAATTATATAAAAATTTATGTAAAAATGCTACGTTGAAAAAATTGGGTTTTAATTAAAGGAAATTAATATGCTCAAAAATATATTAACAATTATGATCAGAAGTTGTGATTACATCTAGCAAAATATTATGCACAAAGGTTGTGAGTATAATTTTACAACTTTCCAAATAATCGAAAGCTGCGGATATTTTTTCAAAAAGAAGGGACGTTGTAGGGTTGTCGCGTCATTTGCTGATTTAGAATCGAGTGAATGTTCATTCGTTAGTAGGATCTTGTTATACGTATACGAAATTATCTATTTGAGAGCGTTTTTAGCACTCCTACTGAATTTATTATGCAGTGGTCCTATGTGTTGTACGATTACACATGGATACATGTCACATGAATCTATGAGACATGCAATGCCTACGGCTACGGGTATTGTCCCACTGAAATCGTCCTGATTAATTTTTTTTCCCTGTGGGTTGTGGTTCTCTTCTTGCATCAAATTTTAATGTTCGGAGGGATCGATCATATATTTCTTGTCTGCTAACTTTTTTTTGTTTTTATGATGTGTCTTTGTTTGTCTATCAGGTTGGGATTGCAACTGCGCAGTACAATGGCAAGTTCCTCGACGTCGTGAGGGAAGCTCAAAAGGCGGTCAAGCTGCCAAATGTCAAGTACGTTGATGCCATGGGGCTGCCCATTGCAAGCGATCACACGCATCTTACCACGGAAGCTCAAATCCAGCTTGGCAACAAGCTAGCCAAGTCATACTTAGAAACGCTGTAACAATGTATTTCCATATTTTTTTTCGAAAGCGGACTCTTACCGTCTTTGCATTAAGAGGAGTTAGATAATAAAATTAATATATTTCCAGATGAATGAACACATTGTTTCTACCTACATATCACTACCCTAATAAGGCATGCCTACTGTCCTCGATTGGGGAAACGGGCATAGCAATTAGCAAGCAATATGTATATTACTCAAATTATGAATTTACATGCTACTTAAACGGTGCCATCGTGTTAAATTGTTCTCAATGCGCCAATCAATTGGCAAAAAGTGCCACAACCATAAGTACATATATCCATAGTTGTAAGTAGAGGATAAAATCGTTGCTTTATATTTGACTTTTCTATTAAGATCCAAAGATGCATAAAATAGGGTGTAACAAAACTACCAATTAACAAGGCTATAGCATGAACAAAAACAGGTTTTTTTTTTTTTTTTTTTGGTGACAAAAAAAAACCATAGGAAGGCGGTGGCGGAGCTATCAACTTTTTGACGCTAGGGCGCTATCAAAAAAAAAAGTAGCGTTCGATAGGGTCAAATAAGCGCCCAAGACCGGGTTTAATACCGATAGATAACACAACTTATTTATAAATGCATAACTTGACAGAAACATGAAAATGCTTACAAATTACGTAGCTAATAATGATTTGGATCTGCCTCGCCTATCATATCTTCATCAACATCATCATATGAACCTGAAAATACATACAAATTAGCAATGCAATCCATAACTTGATCATTTGACTAGACAAGAAAGGTAGAAAACTGCAACATACCACTTGTCCTTGTGACCCTCCTTGTATGATTGGGGTAGGAGCCGGAGTAAAAAAAAGATTTTATTGACTTGATTCCTTTCCCTGTCCCTGCCTGCTCTTCTTCGTTTGATTCCTACATAGGAAGAGTTTAACAAGGGATTAGAAATTAAAACTATAGAAATTAGAAGGATAAAGAATTACACTTTGTTACCAGGATTAGTGTTCGCTGGATGCCTAGGAACAGCTGGCCCGATCGATTCCTCTCCATGCAAGAAGCCTTGATCGATCCACTCTGGTCTCCTCTCCTCTGATGTGATCTGGTCGGGCAGCGGGGAGCTCGTATATTTCTTGTGATCGAGAGAGAAGGCCTGTATGATGTATCAACCGATCGAGAGAAGGGATCAATTGATCCTGGGCGCACCTGGCTTCGGTCACCGCTGCCAACAGCAGTCAGCAGAGGCAAGGCAACGGGAGGGATATAAATGTTACTGGCTTTTCGATCATGGCGGCAGGAGGCGGACGAGGCGGCGAAAAGGTCGGGGACTCGGGCGTCGCGTGGAGTCATACGAAGAGAGAGGACGACGACGATTCAGCTTCTCGCGACAAAGGTTGCGTCGAGGAGCACATTCTCCGGGCCGCACGGTGAGTAACATGTGCTCCTGGGCCAACTAATTTGACCCAAAAACTAGGGGCCAAACCAAAAATCACAGAATTTACTAAAAGAGTTTTTGGGCCCATATCCGCCCCTAGGAAGGCCGACGGGGTGTCAGCGAACAGAAAAGTCTAGGTGGGCATGCACCTCGGTTAAAAGTGTGATTTATGCTTGCGCGCCAAGTCTCTCTCAGACCTCAAATATGGAAAATTGGAAACAAAAGAGTTGCCTAAAATTATTTTATTTAAAATTGAAAACAAAACCTCTTGTCCTGATATACCATCTGTATTACAAAAAAATATTTCTGTTCAACCAAATTTAATTTTGAGCCAAGTTAAAAAAAAAACAAATCTAGTTTTGAGCCGAACGGGGACGCAAGCCGGCGTGGGCTGTAATCAGGAGACGGGCCAGCGGCCCAGCACCGAGCAACGAACACGCGCGCCAGGCCGCCAGCTCGCACACAGGCCCAGCCACGCGGCGCCAGTCCTTGAGAGCGTACGCGTACGGCCTACACCTGTCTCTCTCTCTCTCTCTCTCTCTCTCTCCCCTAAAACCCCCTTCTTCCGCTCCCCGGCCCTCCGCTCGCTTCTGCCACCCGTGCGGGCGGCGGAGCTGATGAGATCCCGGCCATGTCGGGCCCCACCTCGCGGCTCCTCCTCCTCGCCCGCCGCGCCGACCGACGCAGAGGCCTCCCCTTTCTCGTTCCCCGCGCCTTGCAAGCCGCCCCTGCGACCTCTTCCCCGGCGTTGCCGCCACTTCCCTGCCTCCCCGTCATAACGCCGGTGATGAGGTAACGACAGTCGACAGGCTGATCTCGGCTACCGGTCACCACGGCATAGCCCTAGGTCGCAGTTCTGTTTTAAACTTATTTTGAAGTCGCACGACTCGTTTCAGCTCGAGAGATAATGAAGGGTTGGACCATCTTAGCATCTGGCGTGCACTAGGTTTGCGGATTTGGAATTTCCTAGCTGTAATTGTACCATGCGCCAATTAGTCATTCAATTTATGATTCACTTTGATAGTGTAAACTGTTTTGGATTAAAAGACTGTGTGCAATCCCGGGTCGTCCTAAGTGCCTACTGTAGTTTTTCATGCAGATCAGATCTCCAAAATGACATTATCTTGATCAATCGTCACTGCGGAACATAGTGAACTAATCTATCCTAAATGAATTCTTCACTACAATCTAGGGGGAAGGCAATTTGGTTAACTCATCTTTGGCATTAGATAATTTGGTTTCTCTACTTGAGCAGTATTTATTTCAATGTTTTTTGCAGACGTTTCACTGAGACAGCATGTTGAATAATCTAGTGTTATTTGTTTGCATAAATTATGTTTAGGTGGTTTATTATTATCTTTTCTATTTTGCAGCTACTCAAGTGCATTTACAAGTGTACATGGAGAGAGGCCATCATCAGAATATGCAAAGATCAGAAAGAAGTCACTGGAAACCCAGTTTGGAAGAATCTTGGGGTCAAGTTCACGCAGGATTTTTGCTGACCGTGGCTTTGGTCCATTCCTTGCTCTGTACAGGGCTGCTACCATCTCTTTTCATGTTGTGAAACTCACTATTTGGCATTTGTTGCTCAATGACATGCATAAAAGAGCAGAAAAGGTAGTTTTTCTTGTCTGTTGTTGTTGGTGGCACTCAGCATCATGTCTCTGATTGTCATTTCCTTGTTTCAGTTTCGAGAGACCTTGATACGCTTGGGTCCTTTTTACATCAAGGTATGCCAATTGACATAGATCTATAGAATGTAGCACTGATATTTTGGATTAAATTTTGATGCTTAACTTTTCAGTATGGTGTATCTCCTTGTTAAGGTGAAAGAAACATCAATGTAACATGTCTTATGAGCATCAAAATCAATGCAGATATCACTACGGTTTCGTAACAAGATTATTATCTACCTTGAGCATTCGTACAAAATCAATCATGTTGGTGGTTGGTTGACTGCATCTTTAGTGTGCCATTGTGTCCATATCTTGTTTTTGAACTACAATACTTTGTTAGCTAATATTGTCTTATTACATCTAGGGAATTGATGATATGTTCTTTTACCAATTCTTTCACCATGCAGCTTGGCCAGGCATTGAGCACACGCCCTGATATACTTCCTAGTGCATATTGTCAGGAGCTTGCAAAGCTACAGGTACCTCCCATTCTATATTTTTTTTCTTTGTGATGAAAACAAATTGTTAGATCTAAGAACATGCTTTCTCAACCAAAATTATGAGGTGAATGAGTGTCCTAAAGTTGTGGCGTCAAAGTAGGTCCACTGACATGTTTAAGTCCTAGAAAGGATTCTATCTCAGTTGGAGGCCCCAAAACAGCCATTAGTAATGCATAGTTCAAAATCAGAAGTCTGAGGAGCTTGTACTAGTAGCTATAGATTGCATTTCAATCTTTTGGTTAAACTTTCTTTTCAGGATCAAATACCACCATTTCCAACTCGCATTGCACTCAGGACCATAGAGTCTCAGTTGGGCTCTCGAATTTCTGATTTGTTTGCTGATATCAGCCCAGAGCCGATTGCAGCAGCATCACTGGGGCAAGTTTACAAAAGGTTAGACAGTTCTGATAAGACTTCTGCTACTAACTGGTGATTATCCATGTTCTGTACTGATTGTTATTTACCTTAGCATATATTTCAGACCTGAGTTCTCCAAGTTGAAATGCATTCCTTTGATACTTCAAGTAATGCAGCTCATCTACGCTCTGGAGAGCTTGTTGCAGTCAAAGTTCAAAGGCCTGGAATGGCGCCCTTGCTGACTCTAGATGCTCTTTTGTTCCACATGATTGGAGGACAAATGAAACGATTTGCTAAGGCTCGCAAAGACCTATTGGTGGCAGTTAATGAGATTGTGAGCTTCTACTTCTTTCTGAACTAGACTTGTCGTTCTATGCTACTCTGATAACTCTTGCCCTTATAGTTTTTTTTATACAATTTGCCATGACCAGCCGATCTATAACTTTTAAAGAAAAACCTCACTATCTATTTCTCTTAACATGCAAGGTGTCCACCTCAGCAGTCCATTATCACCCACTATCTCTCTCTTGACATGCAAGGCGTCCACCTAAGCAGTCCACTATCATTTGCAATTAAAAGCAACACCCCACTATCTATTTCTCTTGACATGCAAGGCGTCCATCTCAACAGTCCAGTGACTCCTATCACCCACTATCTATCTCTTGACATGCAAGGCGTCCACCTCCAGCAGTCCACTGTCATTTGCCACTAGCAATTTCTCTTGACATACAAGGTGTCCACCTTAGCAGTCCACTATCATTTTCAATTAAAGTTCACTAGCACAAGAAATTCCAAAGACCACTTCATCTGGATCCAAAATTTATTTTGTCAGACTAGATTAGAATGTTTTTCGCATTTATATTATCAGAGATGGATTAACCTCAGCTTTGTTGTTTCCTCACATGATTCATGGTATATTATCTTTGGATTGTGCATAGAGCATATAATTTTAGTAAGTGTAGTATTTGTTGGACTATCCTATGTTTGTTGCCTTGTTATGGCCCTCTACCTGGTACTTAATGGTCTGACTTATTGTGATTCTAGTATTTTGGGTGCAGAATCTTTGTTCTGATCCTTACTGAATTTTTCTTTTTAACTTCAGAGAGGATTGTTTCCTGAAAATGAAGTTACATAAATCACAAGACTTATTCAAATTGTAGACCTATGATCTTCTCTGTTGACAATCATCATGCCCTCCTGTAAATTCTAGATCATCCTGTATAATTTTAGCCTTTGTATGTTGCATTATATTTTATCTTTGGTTCAACAGGTCAGGCACATGTTTGATGAGATTGATTATAATTTAGAAGGAAAAAAATGCTGAAAGGTTTGCTACTCTTTATTCTCATGGTGAGTTTGGGCTCTTATTTAATTCAATTCTTAATGAAATTATTGATATACTCTATATCCATCCCCAACTATGGCTCACAATACCTGTTCCTCTAAAGTTTACATTCTGCATGCTCAACGCCATTGATTTTCTAGCAGGTTCAGATGGGGTCAATTCTGAAGGTAGTACAAGTATCAAGGTCCCAAAAGTTTACTGGAAGTATACATGTAAAACCATACTGACACTGGAATGGATTGATGGAATTAAGCTAACTGATGCTGAGCGCATCAGCAAAGCCAACCTAAACAGGAAAAAAATGATAGATGAGGTATTGCCACTTGGCTGCTTGAATGTAAATAACATCGCAACATTAGTTCTGTCCTCTCTCTCTCTCTTGTGTTATTGTAATGTAATGTATGACCATATCTTTCATCCTTCTAATACCATTAGCTTGAATTTTTGGCTAGAACATAAAGCGTAACCATTTATATGGAGGTGTTTTACTGTGTTTAGAGTATGTCCTTAGTTCCTTACCCTCCAATGCTTTTGATATCATGCCTGCTGACTTTTATGGACTGATTTTTTCCTCTCTTGTCTCGCCAGGGTCTCTATTGCTCATTGCGACAGCTGCTTGAAGAAGGATTTTTCCATGCAGACCCCCATCCTGGTAATCTAGTTGCAACTGAAGGTGGATCTCTAGCATATTTTGACTTTGGTATGATGGGAGATATTCCGAGGCATTATCGTGTGGGGCTTATACAAATGGTATGTGAGACTGTGTTCTTAACTTAATTCTGCATTCAACTCATGGATGCGAATGGTATTGTTTTTCACTCTTATTGTGGAAACTGGAAAGTTTAGAAAGGTTTAGACTTAGATGTTGTGCTCCTAAAGTTAAACTTACTTATTTTTGTAAGTAGGCTAAGTGTTATTGGTATGGTCTTCACAGAGCAGCAAGTTAGGTTAGCAATTCTGTTGTTTGATTTTCAGAAGTGGGTTAAACTTAAACATGGCTAATCTTATTTCCTGGTCTAATCACATTGTGGATAATTTAACTAGGAAGTCTAGCAAGAAATAATTTGCTGAATGATCTTACTGTTTACTGCACTTGTGGTGTAGTATAATAAAACTGAACTTTGATACGCGAGTCACTAATGCAATATAGTCCTGTTTCTACCATCAGTTTGTGTGAAACACCTGTAGTACTTTATTCACGTGTAATTTAAGCCTCTAGCTGAGTTGGTTAGTGGCTCCTCAGGTCCTAGGTTCGACCCCATGGGAGAGAATTTCAGGTTGTGGTTAAAAAAATCGTCTGTCCCACACCAAAGCATAGGTCTAAGGTTCGGCTCTGATCGTGGTCGTTCTCACATGGGCTACAGTGCACTGTGTATGGGTGGGGCAGGGTTCAACGGTTTTCTCGATCTGTGTGAGAAAGTATTAGCAGATTGCCCGGAGGCTGTCTTACCCCCTGCAGGCGAAGTAATTATTAGCTTTGTTGGATTATTTTTTGCTGCATGAAATTTGTATAAATTAATAACCTTGTCTGCTACCATATACAAGCAGAGGTATTGTAAATTCTGTTTTGTGAAATATGTGGCATAGTAGTTTCATGTTTTAGTTTCCTGATATGTTGGTTTCATTTGTGTTGCTTGGCTTCAATCAGGAAATCTACTTCTGAAAAACTGAATTTACTTGTTTCAGCTTGTACATTATGTAAATCGGGACTCCTTAGGCTTGGCGAACGATTTCCATTCACTAGGATTTGTTCCTGAGGGAACAGATTTACTTGCAGTTGCAGATGCGTTGCGGTTTTCCTTTGGTGATGTCAGGAGGCAATCAAATGATTTCCAGGTTAGTTAATATTTTTCTTCCCAGTGCATGTGCAAAGTGAAATAGTAAGGCATGAAAATAATGTAAGGAGAGGCAATGAAAAGGGACTCGAAAGGATCAAATATGCCCAGAGAATTGTCTTGGACAGGAATGCATGGAAAGCAACTATCCACATGCCTGAACCATGACTAGGCTTTAGCTCCCCTAGATCACTGTTATTGATGCCTTGCAGATATTTATTTATTTTTCTTTATTTCCCTTTTTGTTGGTGGCTCATGACCTCATGTTGGGTTTCAACTCTAGCCAACCCCAACTTGCTAGGGATTAAAATGCTTTGTGGTTGAGGCGTGCATTATTTAGAATTTTTGTTCACCTGAGCTACTTCAAATCTTGTCAATGCTAGCATGTTACGTTTGCACTGAGCTATTAAGCATTTTGATCAGAGCTAACAAACAGAAAGGCACAACTAGATTATTGTTGTAAAACTTGGGTAACTAATAATGATGAAGTTTCAAGCTGACGCTCTGGTGGAGATAGTCAAGATTTTTTTTGTTTGGTAGGGTAGTCTTCAGATTTATCTGTTGCTGAAGGAAATTCGAGTTAGTTTACTTCTTTATAAAAGTTTAGCAACACCCTTTTTATTCACATCTGTGCACTTCCAACAAGGCTGACATTCTATAGTTAAGTCTAATTGAATTTTAAGATATGGTATTTAAATAACTTGTCTACTTGGATCTCTATCTTGTTCCTACTCAGATCATTATTATGGCTTAATTTCTTGCATATGGTTGCTGCTCTCATCTGCCTGGTTTTATTTTCTTTTTTCTAATCTTGTCCAGATAGTATCCTGTGATCCTTTCTGAGTTCATTTGTTCCTTGCCTTGCACCTTGCAGGGTGTAATGAACCATTTGTATGATGTGATGTATGAATTTGATTTCTCCCTCCCCCCTGATTATGCGCTGGTGATAAGAGCACTTGGTAGTCTAGAAGGGACTGCAAAAGCACTGGATCCTGAGTTTAAAGTTATCGAGTGCATATCCTTTTGTGATTGGGAGGCTCCTTGCAGACCCCAGCCCGATATGAGGAAAATATTAAGGGAGCTTCTTATACGTGACGATGGATCCATCAGATGGAATCGACTGGAAAGGCTGGTACATATTACTTAATTATTGTTCCTTCTGTTGCTATTTCATTCTTATCATGAGCCCCCCCGCCCCCCCCAACACACACACACACACAAAAAGAGAAAATAAAATAAAATAAACATATAATATACTCCTGATTCCTCTGTATGCTGGAAACAGTTTCATGGATCTATCCTTTCTGTGAACATGATTACTAATTTGTGGTAGCCCTCTTGATAGACAGAACCGCTAAGGTAGTAGGGTAAAGGCTAAAGGACAACAATAGGTATCCAGCTCTATAGATGTGGAATTATGGACAACTTTTACTGTTGGTTATCTAATTTTTTTGGGCATCCTATATTCGTTTTCTGGACTGTATGATCTGAGCTAGCTCAGCTTGTGGTAATACTCCCCACCACCCAGGTTTGAGTTGTCTTTGGCTTGAATATGGTTGCCCATTTCTTCTTACTTACAATGTGACCTAGTTCCTCCTATTTTGGTTGACTTTTTAAGTTCTGGTACAAAAATAGTGTTTTCTTCACGCCACAAAACCTTGTTTTCAACTCACTTGTAAATTTCAGAAAACGTCAACTCTGTCCAAAGAACCCCTTATCTAAGGACCACTTCATAAACTACAGCTGTTTATGCTCCTATTAACACAAATCAGCAACATTTCACCACCCTGATGGCAGTGCTGATTGGTCCCACCCCTTAGCTGGACACATCAACCATCCTGAGTGTCCTCATCATATCCAGTCTTGGAGGACAGGTGTCATCAACTAGCCATTTGACAGTGTGTTAAATATGTAGTTTTGTGTAATATGGGTGAAATAGTTGTAGTTCTTTGAAACTGGTCCTAGATTGCAGTTTATTTAGGCACACAACATTGTAATTCTGTGAAATAATGTCGTGATAGACTTCTAATTGCATTTCTTAACAAGTTTTTAAGCTATATGCAACAGAGGAGAAATTTCGATAATGTAAAAAATTAAAATATAATAACAGATCAGTCAAACTTTCCTGGAAATGGGTCTTGGTAGATCCTATTGTGGCCCTAATCCTGGTGTTGTGTTTGGGTTAGTGTCATGACAAATTTTGCAGATATGTTTGATCTTGTGTTATACATAGTTTTTTTATTTGCTCCTTCTAACACCATTTGTTTTTCAGATTGCAGCTATATCTGAACAGTCATCAGAATCCTCAAGCGCAGCAGGAGCCGACTCTAGTGAGAATGCCAATGGAAGTCCTGAGTGGAGATCATTTGATATGCATTCTGTGATTGCAGCTACAGAAGACCTATTTGATTTCATTTTATCAAGGAAAGGATGGCGGGTTCGGGTTTTCCTTGTCCAGGATATTGTTAAAGCTTCAGACGCATTTCTTCAAGAAGCAACATTCCCGTATATATTTGACAAGGCGGGAAAGATAGGGGACACAAATCCAGAGGTTAGTTGATGTTCATCATCACTTGAGAGTTGAAACTATTATTTCTTCATGATTTGTAGTTCCTGTGCAATGCCTCAATTCTTTTAATTGTGTATTACTTCAGTCAGAGATCTAGTCCATCCACACATAACAAGGTTGAGTTAGTACCATAGCAGGATGGTCGCAAACCTCAATTCAGGTCGCACGAATCAATTCATGGTTTGTGTGCGAACTGAATCACTGGGAAATTGTGGGTTGGGGTCAACAGGGCTGGGCGAAGCCAAAAAAGAATAGTAAGATGCTGAGGACATCATGGTCACCATCTTTGCTTCTTGTGTTGAAATCTGTCTAATGGTGTGGCTTGGTAACACTGGCCATTGGGAGAGTGGCAGCGGCTGGAAAGCAGGGTGTTGGGAGCATGGGCGGCAAGCAGGAGCTAGACCTGATCATGGTC
Organism: Hyparrhenia diplandra; assembly: GCA_015847255.1. Classification (NCBI taxonomy): domain Eukaryota; kingdom Viridiplantae; phylum Streptophyta; class Magnoliopsida; order Poales; family Poaceae; genus Hyparrhenia; species Hyparrhenia diplandra. The sequence continues at coordinate 180,008 of JADLZK010009398.1, forward strand.
AACTGGGCCTGGTCAACCTGAAGCAAAAATCAGGTCAGGCTTGGGCCTAAATTCTAGCCTATGGGCTGGCCCGGTGACTTGACTATAGGGAGAAAAAGAAACGTAAGCCTGTTCTCTGTTGCAGCTCTATCACCATTCACCATTGTAAAATTTCATCCTCGCCACAGGTGTGCTGATCCAGCCCAGTAGTACACCATGCACGCACGACATGATCTCAGGTGATATTTCCCTGTAACCCAGCCACCTCACATCGTGGACCTATAGGCCAAGCCACGAACACATGATTGCTTCCATCCTGTGTCTCCAATCTAGCAATATCCATCCCCTGTCACCACACACCTGGTTCCAGGTGCTACCAGATCCCTATGACACCACGCAGATGCATCTTGCCACCAACTCTCCAGGCGTCCTCGTCGCACTGATGTTGAGCACCGGTCACAGATGCCTTCTTGCCACAGCAACATCGACGCCGAGCACTGCCTGCCAGTGCATCCTTGATGTGCGAACTGCATCACCTGAGGAGTTGGTTGGGCTGGCCAGCGGCCTGTTGAGCTTGCCATTGGGCGGGCCTGCATGAGAAAAAACGTCGGGTTTTACCTGGCCTGACCCGTTTCGGCATGTGATCAGATCTAGCAGGAGTTATGGGGAAGCACATTACCAAAATGAGTTGTGTGGCCAGCGTACCTGGTAGTAGCAGCGGCCTACTGTGGCCTCCTGAAGTTTGAGGGAGACAAGCAAAAGGGTGGCGGTGCTGTATTGATGAGAGGAAGGAGAGCTTGTGCATTGTATTTGGGCTGGGCTTAGACCTGGACAATCTTTTACTTGCCATTTCCTCCTTTCCTTTCTTTATTTTATACCTGGACATATATCTGATCCAGTAGCTCTGAATCACGAACCTTATTTTGGACTCCTGATTCATGAACCAGAGTACCAATAGTGAACATTACTTTGTTTTAGCTTGCTCCTGTTAATTAATGATTACTCACTCATCTGATAAGCTCCACTGGCAAGCAGTAATACCTACAAGAATCAATGGGTTTGCCTGGTACGAAGTGTTTGCTTTGAAAACCAAAATGACCTCTAGTTGCAAGCCAAAACCAGCTTCCCCAAAAGGCATTTACTTTTAGACTAGAGTCTAGAGGGCAGGTGCGAAATTAGACATTAGAGGTAACTTTTGATCCTTCAAGCGCACTATACTACTCTTTGCTTTGCTTAAGGTTTGCTTTGTCTTGCAGAGAAGTAAGATGATCAGGAGGCTGGTGAATACAGTGCAATCGTTCCGTCAAGCTATCAGTTTGGCTCCAGATGCTTGGGGTGCCATGTTACTCCGTACTTTGTTAAAGCATGAATCACAAAAATTTCTTCTTGATGTGTTTTTGACCCTGGCTAGCCATTCCAGTTACAAGATTCCGGAAACATTCTGGCTCTGTATGTCAAGATTTCTAAATTACTTGGACAAACAACATACGCATTAGGAACAACTGACATTTAATTTGTTTATTACTTGGTTAGTTGGACATCTATTTATTACTTGGTCTGTGATATGATATTCGAGGTTGTTACCAACGAAAGAAGTCACGTACCAATCCTAAATATTCTCTGTTTAATCCTCCATCCCGCACAACTCCCTTTGTTGCTTCAAGTGCCATCATCAAATTTTGCTTTGGTAGGCGATGAGGATGGTGGGTACTGCCTGCCACCATTGCATTGCATTTGTCTCCAAGTAGCTCTTTGATGCTCCTCATCTGCCATATCCGCTACGGTTCCCTTGTCTTCCAAAGATCTTTTTTACATGGTTTTAGGTCAGTGTGATTTTGTATTCTTAGGTCAGTAACCGTCGCAATAATCAGAATAAAGTGAAAGCATTTGCACTCACATTACACTAACAAATGATCATGATACTAAAGCCGAATACAATAATACTGCGTTATACAGAGAATGAATGGTGAAAGAAGCAGCCAAAGTTCCGGTTCGACAATAAGCCAACCCTGTAATACATCCAACAACGAACAGCTGAATGGAACCTTTACCAGAGAGGTGTGCTACAGTGAACGCAAGTGAGCTGACCACGACAGCGTCTCGCCATTTCATTGAAGATGACAAAGCTGTTAAAAGGAACCCACGGTAGATGGTTTCTTCTGATAGCGGAGCAATAACACAGTAGAGAAAGAAACACAGTAGAGTAGAGGCCGGACTACCAGAAAGGATCTCCTTTAACATCGGATCATATGCGTCCTGCAAGGGCCCAAAATGAGCCAACAAACTTTTTAGACCCTTCCTAACAAAAACAAACTATTGTAGTGTAGTAAGAGTTACGAATCGTAACTTAGGATAATGCACAATATGAGAAGAATCAATATGCTCGATGGAAATCTTACCTCAGGTCCTACCAATTTATCAGCTAAGATGGATGTGGTCAATACCAGGGCCATCAAAACTACAAAGCCTAATACAGTCTCTTTGACCCAATTCCGTTCTGTAAAAACCTTCTCAGAAAAGAAAGGTTGAATAGCTTGACCTGGCTTTGCAGTGTACCGGAGTAGCGCTAAGGTCAAAACAAGCTCTGCTAACTGAAGTATAACTGTAGAAATTACCTGCATCCATTGACAGAGTATGTCATTCTATAAAAGGCAGTGTCCATATAGAGCTTCCAACTCAGGTACATTTAAATCAGTGAGTCAAAATTAGTTAACAAAAAGGTTGTCACCTACTGTTGTCATTGAGTCAAGTGAGGAGCGGTGTAGCACTTTGGCAACCACACCAAGCCCTCCAAAGCTCAAGGGGATATGCAAGATGAAGAAATAACCTGCATATATTCTCCATATATCATCAATCTCCCATGGAACAGCTGGAGAAAGAACTGAAAACTCCTGTTTGCCAATACAAGATGGCATATTAGAATGTACGATGATTATGTTGCAACATGTTAGATTTAGACAACTTGATAGCCATCACGGAGAATTGTAAGATTTATATGCTTCACATATCAGTGTTGGAAAAAGAGACACCAATCATCTAGATTTTTTTTTTCCAAAGATCCTGTCATAAATAATTCTGGTAAGCTTATAGCTGGTATGCAAGAACAGCGATTCGATACATTCTTATTAGTATATATGTAGTGTTAACTAATATGATCATCGACACTGTAACTGTATTGTTTACTGTGAGAATTTATGTGGACAGCAAAAAGTATGGTTTTACTCATAAAAGAACAAATAAAATGGTAAAATAAACTCGCAGACATTCCTAAACCTGCATGTATAATGCAACAAAGCATAATTAGAAAGCATAACGTTTTCCAGCATAGACGGTAAAGTAGCCCCCTAGAAGATTAGCTGGGCACTTCGAATCTGAGCATCTGGCTGCCATACCAGAGAAATCGCACATAATCTCAGCATGTGCTGTGTCATTGGCAATTTGACATGGATGAGCTAAACTATCTAATGCAGCGTTACTGTCCACACAGAAATTTGCATCCCAAATCTTGAAAGCTGAAGGGTACAAGCCAATTGCAACCAAGGCTTATTTGTAAAAGAAAAAAAAAAGAAATAGGAAGTGACGTCTCGTCAGCCATGAAAGGAATTACATCGAACAGGCTGCGGGCGCTGCCTTCCCCACCGTCGCCGGGAGAAGGAGAGGGCGAGCAGGAGCAGCTGAGAGTAGAGAAGGAAGAGCGCAACAGTCGCCCGTTGAGAGCTTGGAGTTTGGCGGCGTGGATACGGGCTCCTCCTTGGCCTCCTCCGGTTCTGGTTCTGGCGGGGAGGAGTTGGAGAAGCGGATGGGAAGCAGCGGCTGACGCAGGTAGGAGCATCATTCCGCGAGGTACAAAAATCACGGTCACGGAGGCTCGGACGTCGCACCCCGAGCACCTGGCCTATACGGCTAGCCCTTGCAATCCAGGGAGCCCTTCCCCCTGAGTCCTGAGAGGCCCACGTCGATTCCAATTTTGTTTTTGTAGATATACGATTTTTTATCTGCCTAAAAAAAAAAAGATATACGATTTTTTATGCCATAAGGGCATCCCAACCCAGACTCTATGATAAGTCTATCTTCATTAATTACACCGCCACATAGGTAATTTATTGACGTGGCAGCACATTAATTGAGGAGAGAGAAAAAATTGAAGAAACGACATTTAAATAAGAAACGACGTCTAAGCGGCCATCGAGTTTCTTCGTGGCGCCTGGCAGATCTCGTGTGCCCGCCATCCTGCACCGCGCGTTACAGCGCCCGCGAGCATCCCGCGCTTCCGGCCATGGGCCTCCGAGCCGCCATGGAGAGCGTCGCCGCATCCCCTAGCTCGCTCGTATGAATCACGTCGTCGCGGACTCGCACGGCCATCGGGAATGTCGCGCCGAGCCACTACAGCAGCGCCTCCGCGTCCACCTCTCCAGACCCCGTCCGCCGTCGCCTTGCCGCAGCCCCGACAACGGACGGTTGGTGTTGGTGGTGGCCGGCGTGATATGGAGACCACCCCGGGCCGCGTGGTGCGCGGAGCGTGGTCTTGTGAGGGTCCTGAGCGCAGGCACTATCGTCGTCTGTTGGGTGATTGCTCAACACAACACTTTATTGATGATGAAATGGTTTACAAAGTGGTCATTCAACATGGCGAGTACAAAGGATGTCAGGGGGTATTTATAGTCCCCCGGCCAGAGGTGTACAAAAACACTAAGAATTCTGAAATGGTATTCTACAAAATATTTTCTCCAGGAAGATGTGTTCTTCATCTTCGCGATTCTTCTAAGTCAAGCTCCTTCTTCGCGACGCTTTTGGTTCCTTTGGAGACAACCTTCTAACTTCGTGGCGGCCATTGTGACCATCTTCGCTTGGATCTCGACTCCCGTTTCCCTATTTTGTTCTTGTTGATCTTCTTGGCCGATAACTTGGTGAAGCCACCTTCGAGGTAGGACTTAGCTTACGTTTTATGAATGATTTGATTCATCCACGAAATCTTCAAAGTTTGGGACGAAAGTTTAAACAGAAATCAAAGTTAGATCCCAACGTGGGCTTAAGGCCGACTTCAAAGGCATGAAACCCATGAATCATAAGTTTTTCTAAAAACTTTGTTTCGATCTAGAAACGTCGTCCCAGACTTTGAAGTTGGACTTTTGATTTTTGACTTCGTGGATACCTTTGCTGATTTTTTTTTAACGGCTAGTTTGACCGTTTGACCGAAGGGGTCTATAAATAGCGAAGGACCCCCCTGTTTTCTTCATCTTTTCGAAGAGGGGCCACCTTTTTGAAAAATTTTCTTGTGTCGCGAAGTCAGAATTTCCTTTCGAAGCAAAATTTCCTCGCGAAGCAAAATTTCCTTGCGAAGTCGAAGTTTCAATTTGTGTTTAAGCCCGGTAGTTTTCTTTGTTCAGGTATATTGTCTTGCAAAGTTTGTTTTATTACTTTTTACCCTTGTTTTGATGTTTTTTATGAATCCTTACCTCTGTTTTTACTTTCAAAAATGGCTGCTTGTGATGACAATGGTCCTATTTCTCAAGAAAACGAAGTTGAAGAAGAAGAACACTCTCAGAGTGAAGAGTCTGATGACGGATTGTCAAATGTGTCTGCATCTGAGTCAGAGTTGCTTCCTGATGACAGGATTTCACTTTATTTTGGTCATAGCAAAATGACTGATGCGGATTTCAAAAAGATGGTGAAAGATGGGATCTTGAGAGAAGGTCAATATAGACCAGCGGAGCCAAATGAAAAGGTTCCGAAGCCTAAACCCGATGAATGTGTTGTTTTCAAAGATTTATTTACTGCGGGCCTTTGCATGCCCCCTCAGAACTTTCTTGAAGAAATATTCAAGAGATATAATATTGAGATGCACCATCTGACCCCCAACGCCATAGTGAAACTGTCAGTTTTCATATGGGCTGTGCGAAGTCAAAGAGTTCAACCAGACGTTGATGCATTCTGTGCCTTACATGAATTGCACACTCAATTTCGATCCAAGAAGATTGATCAACGTACAGTGAAGCTTTATTTTGGATGTTGCAGTTTTAAAACTGCCCGGGGCCAGAAGCAAATATCTCCTACGTCGAAGAACAAGTGGACCGAGGGTTGGTACAACTATTGGTTCTATCACAAGGTTCCTATGGTGGAAGAGAATCTTGGTAGAAAAGGTGTAGTAAAAGTTACCCTCGCGGCCGCGTATGCATAGGGAAAAGTTTGAATGCAAACCTAGTTTTACCAAGTCTCGTAATTGTTCGTAATGTTTGAAAGCTTTTGAAAAGTTGTGTCTCAACAGTCTACTCGTGACTTGGTTGAGGAGTATATTCTTTGTTGGTGTTTGGCCACTCCGCCTTGGATGGGACTTTCTTCGTTATCATAAGAAGAAAATTAGGGAAAAGGATTACATATTTCCAGATAGAGACACTGTGATGCCCTCGAAGTATAAATCCGAGGAAGAATTTGTTTCTGCTGTTGAAAGGAAGGCTGTTGATTTGCTCGGAAAATACCTTCATACGGAGAGGAAGTTGATGGATGACATTATTGGCACGGATTATGTTAGGCTGAATCGTATTTTTGATTTGGCCAACATAACTTATAAAATTCGGCCACCTCCTGCTTATGCCCGTAAGAAGGAAAAGAAAGATGGTGATCGAGATTTGAAGAGAAAAAGAAGTGAGAAGACGAAGCCGTCTTCCTCAGCGAAGACACCGGCCAAGGATGTCGTAGTTAAGCCTCGGAAGAAGAAGGCTAAAAAGGTGGTGGCATCTTTGCTTGACAATTTAGACTTGACTGACAGTGAGATTGATGCTTCATCACTTGACGCTCAAATGTTTGATTCATCTCTTCAGGATCTAGAGGTGAGGGAAATGTGTAAGGCTTTTGGTTCTACCGGTCTGACTCCGGATTTCCTTACTCCGCTTGCTGAATTTTTACAAAATTTTAGGTCTTCGCAGAAAGTGGGTACTTCCGATGGTGGTGAAGGCTTGGATAGTGCCATGAGGGAATCTTCACCTGCTGGTACTGTTTCTCCTTCTTCGCCTAGAGTTAGGCTCTCAACCCCTAATTTTTCAGCGAAGCTAAATGTCACAACTTCTGCTTTATGCGATGATCATGATTCTCTAGAATTAGCTAAGTTAGCTAGAAATATTCATACGAGTCACTTGTTAGTGCACACAGAAAATCCTTCCTCAGTTCCAGAGACAGAAGTTCTTAAGAAAAATGAAAGTGTTGATGTCGGCTGCGAAGTCGGGTTATGAGAGCTGTTTGAGCCTAGTAAGGTCTCGAGGTTGATCTTAAAAAAAATAGCTGGTATGCATGGCGAAGTTGCTTTTAATATGCGTACTTTCTTTTTGAGATTTGCCCTTTCTTGTTTACTATATTTTTTTGTAGAACAATCTTTAAAAGAAAGAGCTCATATTGCTGTTGAAGTTGTGAAAGAGAAGCTCCAAAAGAAAGGGACAAGAACTGCAAATTTTTCTTTCGATGATTTTGATGATGTGGTAGATGATGAAGCTGAAGGTAGCAAATGAGCCGTTTGTCTGAGTCTCCGGTGAATGTTGAGGCTCAATGTAAGATTCCTTGCCCTTTGAAAGAGGGAGAGAAAGTTGGTAAGTTTTTTCTTGTTTCATTAAGTTATGTTATTGTATGCTTTTTGTTCTTGATAAAAGGATTTTTTTAACTTATTTATTTTGTGTTTAGCTCAATTCTTCCCTGGCGCTTCGATCTCATCAAAAGAAAAGATTATTGATGTTGGGTCCATGAGGGATGTTCTCGGAGATCAGCCGACTCCGCAAGTGGCTATCGATACACAAGAGCTTTCTTCCGAAGCTGTGTCGAAGTCTCTTGAAAATACCTTGAAGTTTTGCTTGGATAGTGGAGTCAATTTGGATTCTTACAAATTTGTTGGAGTCGGGATAGATAAGCTTCGAGTCCTTCCGAAGAAGCCAGAAAAACAATTGTCTAAGTGTATTGACGATGCTTTTCGGTTCCCGATCTTTGAAGGTTGAATTGGCGAAGATGAACCCCGAAGGCGGCTAATCTTTGGTATAAATTTGATGTATAAGGTAAATCTATTTATTTGTGAGTGTATCTTTATGTACGCGGAGTTGATTATTTATAATCTCTTTCTGACTAATTTGTTTTGTATGTATAGGGTGCTCTTGTCAATCGCGGGCTTAGGAAATCTCTTGAGGATAGTGCGGTTGCTTTCGCTGTTCGCGAGAAATCTCTTTTGAATGAGATCGAGTCTTTGAAGACTCAACTTGCTGCTAAGGAAGTTGAACGAGGCAAAGCTGTTGATGACTGGCATGAACTTGATAGGTTGTATCATGGGGCCTCTGATCTGATTAAAGAGAAGGATCAACAGATTGAGGCAGCGAAGGCTACCATTGATACTCTTAAGAGAGAAAAAATATCTTTGGAGAAAAAGAAAACTGAAACTGATGAGCTCATGATGCGAAGGTTCAATAGGACTTGGGAGCTTTGCAAGCAAGCTTATGAGAAGTGGGGTGCTATGCCTGAGGATCCTTGCTGGGATCTTGGAGAATATGACCCGTTCTTTAGTTGGCTCTGCAGGCAGTATGAAGATCTTGGAGTTATGGTTCAAGCTGCCTCAGACACTAGTGTCATGTATTCTACACGGGCACTTCTTCATTTGATGAAAGAAGCTAAAGATCCTTTATATGACACCTTCGATGAGGAGTCTTTCAAGTTTCCTGGAGATGCTGTTAGCAAGATTTCTCCACGCACACACTTGTTATGCAAGAAGTTTTTTGAGCAATACTGGTGCAACTGTGGTCGGGAGCATTGTCTTGAGAAAGTGAAGGAGAAGCTGAGAAGGGTACTATTCTTTTCTTTTCTCTCTTTTCTATTAAGTTTTGTTTTCTTTACTTGTTTTATCTTCTCTTATTGTTTTCCCAACTTTGTCTTTTAACAGATTGAACTTGACATCTTACAGGAGGAAGAGCACTTAAGGAAGCCGAAAGAAGAGGAGGAAAGGAAGGCTCACGAAGTTGAAGAGATGGAGAAGAACAACGTTAGTGAGCGAAGAGGCTAGCTATTCTAAGGATTAATTTTTTATTTTGAGTGTTTTGAAAGGAGAAAGAAAACTTGTTTGGCTAGAAGTGTTGTAAATTTGTTAAATTAATGGTTTGCTTAAACTTATGGCTTATGACTCTGCTTGTTGTTGTTATTATTGCGGTTATATGTTATTTTTATGTCGGATTTTTGACTTTGGAATATCCTCGCGCGGGTTCCTCGCTTAAGCCCCTGCGCAGCAGATATTGTTCTGCTTTTGCCCCTTATGATTGCGAAGATAATTTCGTTTTTGAGACTTTTGGAATTTTTGGAGGCTTCCCGGTAGTGCTGATATTGGTTGTTTTGTGGATAAATGCCTTGGGAAATCCAAAGCAAAGGATTCCTATAGGATGCCTAGAGTTGTTGATTTTAGCAATCGTTGGACAAGTAAAATCTGTGTAGCCAAAATTTTTATTTTGCTTGGACCTTGACTTTTCTTAATTCCTAAAGCATTTTTGTTTCAGTCATCATGCTCGAAAGTGTGTCTCCAAGTTTTATCTTTGGAGATATTTTTCAAGATACGGCGGATCTAAATAATCAACGAAGTTGTTGAAGATATCTTGAGCTTAAGCCGCAACTAGTGTTGCTTCAAGAATTTTGATTTCTTTTAAACCTTGTATATTCATGTTGTATGTAATCTTGAATAAATGTTTTGTATGATGTATTAACATCTTTTGTTAATTAATAAAGTTATTGTTTTTATTCGAAAAGTTTGTTCGATTTTATGATCCTTGCTATCATTCTCTCTTTTTTATGAAAAATTTTTAAACGTTGTCCCCTTCTTTTTTTTTTGTGAAGTGATAGCGAATACTTAGATTTGAAACCAAAAAATTCTCCTTAGAGAAATTTGAAAACGTCGTCCCCCTTCTTTTTTTTTTCAAAGTAGGAGTGAAAACTTTGATTTGGAGTCAAAATCCTCCTTAGAGAAAATTTTAAAAACGTCGTCCCCTTCTTTTTTTTTTTGCGAAGTGGGAGCGAAGACTTCGATTTGAAGCCAAAATTCTTCTTAGAGAAATTTAGAAACGTCGTCCCCTTCTTTTTTTTTTGCGAAGTGGGAAGCCAAAATTCTCCTTAGAGAAATTTAGAAACGCCGCCCCTTCTTTTTTAGAGAATTTAGCCAAAACTTAGAGAAATTTAGAAATCGTCCCCTTCTTTTTTTTGCAAAGTGGGAGCGAAGACTTCGATTTGAAGCTAAAATTCTCCTTAGAGAAATTTAGAAACGTCGTCCCCTTCTTTTTTGCGAAGTGGGAGCAAAGACTTCGATTTGAAGCCAAAATTCTCCTTAGAGAAATCTTGTAGGTAATAATTTTAGTTTTTTACTTAAATTATACCTACTTACTGGTTATGTTGTGAAAACCTTTTAGCCGATGCTAAAGCATTTTGCTTTTCGGCTCCGCGTGAATGAGAATGTAGTGTAGAATGCACAAGGTTGGGGAAACTACTTTCTCATTTATATTTGATATGACAATTTACAATAGAGTCTGCCTCGTTAGAAAACCACTCACCCTGCGAAGGGCTTCCCCTGAGTGGAAAAAGAGTGCAGCTCTTGATTGAAATGAAATGCTTCTAAGGAATTGAATCTAACTTGTTTATTTACAAAGATTTGAAGAAAGAAAATTCTAGGGATAGTACTTGCGAAGATCCCTAATGTTCCATGTGTGGCTTAATTCTTCTCCCTTGAGGTTCTCCAAGTGGTAAGAGCCTTGCTTGTTTGACTTTGTTATGATGAAGGGTCCTTCCCATTTTAATTTGAAACTTTCCCACAAAGTGTCTTCTATTTCTTTTTCCTCTTGAGCACGAAGTCTCCCGGTTGCGATTCTCTTTTCACCACTTTCTTGTTATACCATTTGCTTGTCTCTTCTTGGTATTTTCTGAGATTCATCACAGCTTGGTTTCTTTCTTCTTCGAGCAAGTCTTTGCTTGTCTTTTGATCCTCTTCGCTTGTTATTTCGACATTTGTTCTTGGACCTTCAAATTATATTTCTTCCGGAGTCATTGCTTCGTCTCCATATAATAACTTGAAAGGCGTAAACCTCGTTGATCTTGTTGTGGTTGTATTGTGACTCCAAACAATCCTTGGTAATTCTTCAACCCATTTTCCTTTTGGAAGTCCCACTAGATTTTTTGATATTCCCACACATATTATGCCATTTGCTCTTTCAACGGCTCCATTTGATTGTGGGTATCCGACCGACGCGAAGCGTAGTTTTATTCCCATATTTTCACAATAGCTTCTAAAGTCTTCGCTATCAAATTGAGTTCCATTATCCAAAGTTATATGTCTTGGGACTCGAATCTCTGCAGATTATGTTTTGCCAAAGAAACTTTTTCATTGTTGTTGATGACATGTTTGTGATTGGCTTCGCTTCTATCCATTTTATAAAATACTCAACTGCAACAACTGCATATTGATGATTGCCTTGAGCTGGAGGAAGTTTTCCAATTATGTCTATTCCCCATCTTGCAAGTGGCCAAGTTGGTTCAATGTCTTTGAATTGGATTAGATTGGGCGCTTGACTTGCTTGCTGAAATCGGCAATTGTGACAAGTTTTCACTATTTCCTTGCTATCTTTTTTGAGCTGTTGGCCAATAGAATCCTTGTCTAAATGCTTTTCCTGGTATGGCTCTTGGGCCTGCATGATTCCCACATACTCCGTTGTGTATTTCTTGCAATAATTCCTTGCCTTCTTCGCTTGAAATGCACTTGAGTAGTGGTTCGCAAATGCCATGTTTGAATAGTTGATTATTGATGAGCTTGTAATTTCTTGTTTTGTGCTTCATTCTTGTTTCTTCGGCTTCGCTTTCTGGTTCATAGAATCCTCTCAGGAATGCTATTATTTCTGATCTCTAGTCTTCGCTTTCAATGATGTGGATATATTTTGGTTCTTCAATCTTTGTCTTTATCGAAGATTCTGAGAGTACTTGATAGAATACATCAGGTGGTAATCGGCTTTTTGAGCCGCCGCTTTTGCAATTTCATTTGCTTCTTCATTGTTTGTTCTTGAGATGCTTCGCGACCGTGAATCCTTCGAAGTGTTTTTCTTGATCCCCGACATTTTGCAAATACTTTGCTAGTTCAGGATCTTTTGCCTTGTAATTTTTCTCGACATGACCTGCTACAACTTGAGAATCTGTTTTGATTAGGATTTTTTGTACTCCCATTGCTCTTGCCTTGCGAAGCCCCAAAGAATCTTGCCGTACTCCACGATGTTGTTTGTGCATCAAAATTCTAGTCTTCTTTGCGTATTTCATTTTGATGGGATGGCAAAGTTATTATTCTTTGCTACTCCGGCCCTGCGGAGCCCCATGCTCCATCACGGTTTATTGTCCATTCTTGACAAGACAAAGTCCATTCTTGATGATCTTTTTGGTCTTTGTGGCTTGTTGCTGGTGTCCAATCTGAGATAAAATCTGCCAATAGTTGAGACTTTTTCTTTGTTCTTTTTTTCGAATTCAATGAAGTATTGCGAGATTTCAGCTGCCCATTTGCTTAGCCTTCCTGATGATTTACAGCTTTGAAGGACATCCTTGAGTGGTTGGTTTGTTGGGATTCTCACTTTGTGTGCCAAGAAGTGATGCTTCAATTTTCTTGTTGCCATGAGCACTGCATATGCTATCTTCTCAATTTCTGAGTAGAACATTTTTGACCCAGAGAGGGCTTCGGAAACAAAGTAGATTGGTTCTTGCTTTTTTGCATGATCTTTCTCTCTTTCTTGTACTAGGACTGCGCTTACGACTTTCTCAGATGCTGAGATGTATAAAACTAACTCTTGATCAACATTTGGTGTTGTTAATGTTGAAGGATTGGAAAGATACTTCTTTATTTCTTCAAAGGCCTTTTGTTGCTCTTCTCCCCATGCGAAGTTTGTCTTCGCTTCTTTGAGTGCTTGAAATATTGGGAAGCTTTTTTCTGCTGACTTTGATATGAACCTATTTAGCGAAGCCAACCTTCCTGTTAGCTTTTGAATGTCTTTGATGTTCTTTGGAACTTCTGTTTCCATTATTGCCTTTATCTTCTCTGGATTTGGGTCGATGCCTTTTGCCGAAACTATGCATCTGAGGATTTTGCCTTTTTGCACCCCAAAGGTACATTTCTCAGGATTGAGTTTGAGATTTGACTTTCTCAAGTTTTCAAATGTTTGCTTCAGATCTTTTATGTGGTCTTCGCGTTTCTTGATCTTTACTATTATGTCATCAACATATGCTAGCAAATTATTTCCGATTTGATCTTTGAGTGCTACCGAAGTCATTCTGATAAAACTTGACCCTGCATTGCAAAGCCCCACCGCCATTCTTTGAAAGCAGTAAGTTCCAAATGGTGTGATGAAACTTTCTTTTTCTTCGTCGTCCTCTTTCTTCATATAAATTTGATGATATCCACGAGAAGCAATCTAGCAAGCTTAGCATTTCACTTCTCGAGGCTTGATCGACCAATGTGTCGATTCTTGGTAAAGGGAAGTTGTCTTTAGGGCAAGCTTTGTTGAGATCTGTGAAATCTATGCACATCCTCCATTTTCCATTGCTTTTCTTCACCATTACAATGTTTGCCAGCCAAGTTGTAAATTGAACTTCCCTTATAACTTTTGCATCTAGCAATCTTTGCACTTCATTCTCGCGCCATTGTTCTTCGGCCATTTTTGGCTTTGGCTTGATATTTGGGTCGATGTTTAGGCGGTGCTCAATAATGTCTCTGCTGACCCCTTCTAGGTCCTTTGCTGACCATGCGAAGACGTCTTGGTTACTTCTCAAGAATCTTACCAACTGTTCTTCTTCTTCTTTTGCTAGATTGGCACCGATGATGACTTTTTTGTCTGTTACCATTGGGTCTAGCAAAACTTCTTTAGTTTCTGCCTTGGAGCATGTCTTTGCTTTCTTTTGTGACTTCGCGTTCTCTGTCACGTTTTCTTCTTCTTCGATTTCTTCTATGGCCAAGACATTTCTTTGAGCTGGAGTTGAATCTTTTTCAATGTTTCTTGCTTTTGTTTGATTTCCGTGGATTGATATTGGTCCATTGATTGCTGGAACTTTCATGCATAAGTAGGAGTAGTTGATCACAGCTTCAAAGATATTCAAGCTTCCTCTTCCGAATATTGCATTTATATGGCTATGCATTTCAACAACATCAAATGCTACTTGTTACGTTCTTGCGTTGTTTTGTGTCTTGAAGGATACTTGGCAAAGTACAATCCTTCCAATTGAATTTATCCTTTTGCCGCCAAAGCCGACCAATGGATATTCTGCCCTTCCCAAATTTTGTCTTTTGATTTGCATTGCATCTAGTGTTGATGCGAAGAGTATGTCAGCGGAGCTTCCTCCATCCACTAGGATTTTTGTAACATCCCATCCATCGATGTTTGCTTCTATGACCATGGCGTCCATGTGTGGATAATCTTTAAGTTTCATGTCTTGTTCTGTGAAGATGATTGGTTGGTGTGACCATCTTGTTTTCTTGTAAGGTCCCTCCATTGTTATTGCATTGACTCTTCTAAAATAGTTTCTTCTCTCATTGTTTGTTGCATGCTCTATCTTTGTTTCCTCCACAAATTGTCATTATTCGACTCGCTTCTTTGTTGATGCCGGTGAGCTATTGTTTTGAATGTTTGGAGTATTGTTTGCCACCGAAGCTTCGGGTTGTAAACTTTGTATTTGTCCCCATTGTGGCGGAGCCATCGCCAATGGTTGACAATTGTATATCGGGGGTGACCTGGTAACACTTGTTGGTTGTGGCTTTGGTCGTAATATGCTTGATTATGCGAAGTGCTTGCTTGGGATAGGAAGTTTATGGATCTCTGATTTTCCATGATTTTGCTCTCTTGTTGTAGTTTGTTCTATGCTTTTCTTTACCATTGGGCACATCTTCGATGTGTGGCCAGCCACTTTGCCATGAATAATGCAATACATTTCTTCAGGCTTTAGTATTTTTCTTTCTCCAAATCTTGCTTGATTGAAACCTCCTCTTTGGTTGTTATTGAAGTTTCTGTTGTTAAATTGACTTCGCTGGTTATTTTGTGTTTGAATATTGTCTTCGCTCTGGTCATTGTTGATTTGGTTCACGCGAAGTGGCGGCTGATATTGATGATGGTATGGCCTTCGTTCAAAATTTTGTGGCTTGAACTGATTGTTTGACTTCGCTTGATTTCTTTGTGCATTTTCTTCTTCGGTCCTTTTCCTGAAATCATCGTCTGATCTTGCATATTTTTGAAATTCTTCATATAGTTGAGCAACAGTTGTTGGGCTCTCTCTTTTGAGGTGCGAAGACAATTGTCCGGCTCTAAGTCCCCGATTGCAGCAATGATGACGACTTCCTCTGTTACATCTGGAATTTGGGTCTTCATTTGGATGAACCTTTTGTAATACTGAATTATTGGTTCTTTTGGGTATTGCTTGATGTCGAACAAATCATCACTTGTTAATCCTGTATGCTGGAATCCTTGGAAATCAACTAACAGAGTTGTTCTGAGTTGTTCCCAATTTTTGAGGGATCTTGGCTTGAGCGAAGCATACCATTTTTTGATTTGGCCCTTTCATTGCCATGATAAGTGCCTTCGCTAGTGTCTTATCATCTCCTCCTCCCGATTCAACAAATTTGCTTCAAAGCTCATCAAGAATTGTCTTGGATCTGTCAAACCTTCATATGTGGGTATGATGTTGAACTTGAAGCCTTTTGGCCATTTTGCCATTTGTAAATCTACTAATAACGGAGATTTTGGGTCTATTGTGACTATTGCCTTCTCGTTGGCTTGGCTTGTTTTGTTTTCATTTGTGATAATGACTTCGCGGTCTTGATTGTTGAGTTCTTCATTCAATCTTTTTAGCTCTGCTTCAGCTTCCTCTATTCTTTGCTTCAATGTCTTTTCTCAGGTTCTGGCTTTGCAAGCCTCAAGTTCTTTCTGTTTTTCGACCAATTCTTCTTCTAGCTCTTGCAGCTTTCTTGCCTCTTCGCTTTGATCTTCGTGGGGAATGACTTCTTTGGAGGTATTGTCTCCACTTGTTCTTGGTACTTCATTTTCTATTGTTGTTTCCTCGGCAACACTTGCCGACTTGTTCTTGGGAGGTCTTCCCATGATTTCTTGATGGCCGTGGGGTAGATCGTTGCTCACACAAACGGTGGGCGCCAAGATGTTGGGTGATTGCTCAACACAACACTTTATTGATGATGAAATGGTTTACAAAGTGGCCATTCAACATGGCGAGTACAAAGGATGTCAGGGGGTATTTATAGTCCCCCCTGGCTTCGTAGGTGTACAAAAACACTAAGAATTCTGAAATGGTATTCTACAAAATATTTTCTCCAGCGAAGATGCGTTCTTCATCTTCGCGATTCTTCTGAGTCAAGCTCCTTCTTCGCGACGCTTTTCGTTCCTTTGGAGACAGCCTTCTAACTTCGCGGCGAAGCCGTTGTGACCATCTTCGCTTGGATCTCTGACTCCCGTTTCCCTATTTTGTTCTTGTTGATCTTCTGCGAAGCCGATAACTTGCGAAGCCACCTTCGAGGTAGGACTTAGCTTCTGTTTTATGAATGATTTGATTCATCCTGAAATCTTCAAAGTTTGGGATGAAAGTTTAAACAGAAATCAAAGTTAGATCCCAACATCGTCCCTGTCAGTGTCCTCGGCGGTCTTCGAAGATGCCCAGCCGTACGCGCGTCGTTTGTGCGGGTCCTGCATCTCTCGCAACGGACGACGGGGATGAGAGCTCGTCAATGCCAGGACAGCAGAGGAACGGGGCTGTAACACCTGTGTTTTTGCATCATCTTAAAAATCACTAAAAATTTGAACTTTTTATAATTACAACTAAAACTTGATTTTTTTCCGCACAACCCCAAAACCCGTTTTCGAAAACCTTGCAATAAAGCTCACCATATAGAAGTTAGGGCTTGTTTGATTGTTTGCTTGCTCGCTTGCTTGCCTCGCTAGAGTTTATTTTGGCATCAAATAATAAATTCCTTGATCACCCTTTACCCAAATATTCCTCCTTCGACCTTTCCACCAAACACCTTCCTCTTGACCTTATCCTTGTCATCCTACACCGAATAACCCCTTGACCTTTCCTCGACCAACCAAACCACCATCTCCAACCAATATATACCCCTTGATCACCCCCCCCCCCCGCAATGGGTCGGCTACCAACGCGCGCGCCCCTGTGCCCTTTCATCTTCCTCATGTCGGCTCCTTCGGCGTCCCCCAACCCCTCGCCCTCGCCGCCCCGTGGCGGCCCCCCTTCTTCCTCTTCCCGCCCCACGCTTCCGACGCCGCCGTTTCTTCTCCCGCCGATGCACCCGGGCTCGCTCTGAGCTCGATGCACCCGCCATGGCGATGGCGAGCAAGACGCCCGCCCGACCGGGCCCGAGCCGCCCCTATGCCGCCAACCGCATCTAAGGCCACCCGACGACCATTCCCACCATCGGGCCTTCCTACCTCCCCCGGTCGGCCGGACATTCTATAGCCGGGGTGGGAATGGTTGGGTGAGCGGGGGGTGGCGTGAGGAAGACGGCGACGACGAGCTCGGCGCGGGGTTAGGGTTTCTGGCGCGGTGGCGAGCTCGACGCGGTGATGCGAGGAAGAAAACATCGTTGCCGCGTCCGTCGTCGTCTTGGGCCGTCATTTTTAGATGCTTTGGGCTAGCAATGTGTTGGGTCAGCCCAATTGGAGGGGTGGTCGGGCCGGTCATCCGGTCCGACTAGTCGGATCGGATGATTTCCGCTAACATGCCCCTCGGACGTTGCAACCCGACTCCCGAGCACCTGGTCTATATGTATGGGCAGTGGACCTTGCAATCGAGGCAACCCGTCCCCCTGAGGTCCAATTTTGTATTTTAGATACACAATTTTTTATATGAAAAATGGGTCAGCTTATAATTTAGGATGGAGGAAGAAGTTTCTTAAGATCTTGGTAACATGTCATTGATGCTTGTGTACCTTAGAAAAACTAATTCTTCTGTTCCAAATTGTAAGTCAATCCAATAATCTTCAAGAGTCAAAGTATTTTAAGTTTGAACAAAATTTGTGACATCAAGTAGTTATGAAAATATAATTAATGAAGAATCTAATGATATTTAGTTGACATCAAGAATGTTATTATTTTATCATATGAATTTAGTTATACTTGAGAAACTTTGACTCACCATCTTAGAATGACTTATAATTTAGGATGGAGGGAATAATTTAGATCTAGGGAGCCGTTTGGAGTTTCACTAGGTTTACGGGTAAATTTCATTCTGAAGGACCAATGACTAGGAAGAGTGCGCTACTGTGATATGAGTTTTTTTGGTGAGCTATTGAGGTATTGGTTGTTCTATAATCTTGGTTTTTACACCAAAAGCAGATCATCAGCAAAAAACTGATAGCAGGACCGTATTTGTCTTCATGATTCTTGTCTCGGGTAGTTTCTCAAGGCGAGCGTGTGTGGTGTGCTTAGCAGCAGAGAAAGATATTGATAGGAGGGAGTTCTTTCAAAAAAATGATAGGAGGGCCGTTAGCTGCTATGGATGTAGCAGTGACTCTAAGTAGAAATAAGGCTGTCAATTTAGAAGTTGATATTACGACCAAGAGTATAGATTAGGTAATGCTGCCAAATGAAGAGTGATGGCCAAATTTGTAGGTTCCCTCTGGTTTTACTTTTTTTTTAAAAAAAATGGTTTTTATGAAGTATGCCACAAATTTTATCAAATATGTGACCACATAATCAGTTTTAACCCAGTGAACTTGCACCATGGCCCTTGCCTGTATGGTGCCTCTTCGAGCAGGATGTGGTTTCTAGGATGGGATAGTCCCTACTCTATGTGTTTGGTTGGGGATGGGGCTATCCCTACTCTGTGTTTGGTTGTAGGTACACACAGCGATAGTATACATCACTATCTACACTTCATTAGACTATCCGCACTCATGTTTCTCTATTTACTTCCTCTATACATCCTGGTCATCAAGATTCACTCCTTTACAACACTCTCTCCCGCACCCATCTCTCCTTTATATTTCTACTCTATACCACCTACCAATAATGGGGCCCACCTATAATTTTATCTAAATATATCCATGTGAGATCTAGTTTTCAAGGATTTATTGAAATGAATTCAATGGTGTAATTGAAATTTAATTTGATTTTTTAGTTTATGAGTTATAACATTTTTTAGATATTTAAAATAGTGGGGCCCGCCGCTCTCTCTCCTCCTTTTCTCCCCTGTGCGCTGTCAGGCCAGCACTTGTTGTTTCCTGAATGTCCCTTTTCTACGCCATACTTCTTGGACTGAGGCTTGCCACGTTGTTTACTGAAGTCTTTACAGTCCCACGGTGCAGTGATTTTATTCGGTACCAGCTACTCTAGGATGATGTACCGGGCACCGCTGCGGTCAATCTTACACATCCATTAAAGTTGGACCCACATGTCATCCTTAGTTTCTTCTTCATCTTCCTCAATGGTTGAGCTCGCCTGCGGCTGGCCTCTCAATGGCTGGGCTCGAAGCTTCTGCACGCCCACTCGTGCCATTGTTAGGGTCAAAACTTGGTCACAGGAGGAAAAAAAAAAAAGGAAGAAGCCACAGACGGGAGGAAACGTCTCCAGGAAATGAGAGGGGACGTGTTGGTAACTAAGATTTGGAGGGATTTAGGGGATGACATCTTAGAAGAATATTCCACTCTGGGGGCGATTCCATCCCTCGTGTATCCAAACCAAACACTGAGACAAAGTGGGATATCCCACTTCCTCCTTGTCCCACCCTGAACCAAACACTATATAAGATAATGGGAGGAGAAATAAACATTGCAGTTTTAATTTGTATAGGAACATCATAAAATTTTCTTCAATCCAAATAGGAAACAAAGAGTTGACAGAGATGACAAAAGGACTTATAAGAAACCGGTCACTAGGATGTCCTAATTGTGTATTAATGACAAACGGTTACACTGATCCGCAAATAACAAATTGGCGTCCCTTATCAGGTTTCCTTGATTGAAGCCCCAGCAATTGTGCTCTTCTGATGGCACATCATTTTCCTAATGATCTTGTCAACTTATGGAACATATGCTGTCAGTGGCATTTCATCCTTCAGAATCTTAACAGCAAACTCGATGCACGGGTCTGGCATGGAGACAGTAGAGAGTGACGCTAGAGCAGATTGTGCTGACGAAGTATCAAATTTTCTAGCTCCATCTTCTAGATCCTGGTTTGGGATTGTTGCAAGATCAAACTTAGTATGGTTCTCTTTGACTTCATAAAGGTTGATAACATCGATTGTCATCATGAGACCATTGACAACTGCATCTTTACTCTTCTTGAAATCAGTCCAATTGTTATCCAAGTCATCTGTTGTGACTGGGACACCACTCTGCTTAGAAGGATGTTCATTTGCATCTGTACTAAATCACCCTTTGGAATTTGGTGATGTATCTGATTTGGGCACACTAAAATGCTCAACAGCATTTGCATCTGCTACACTGTCCTGGACCTTATCTAAATTAGCAGATTTAATCTGGTTACTTGCATCACTTCCACCACCAACACTCTTCTTTCCCTTCACTCCCCTATTATTCACGCACAACTTGGTACCTCTACGAGTTCTTTTCATCTTCTTTGAGCCAACAGCCTGATCATTCTGACATGCCCTTTTCACATTTCTGAAGTTAAACCCAAGTAGTTCTACCCATGGTGCAGAACTATCTCTCCTTTGCCGGGTTGAACGATTTCTGCGCTTCATAGATTGCACAATCATGGTGATGTCTAGTTTCACTCTAGATTCTTGTTGGTTCACTGAATGATCGTCTGTAATTTCCTTATCCCACTCTTCTTGTATCTTCTTATCTAATTTCTTGCTCAAGTTACTACTATCTACAATTCCATGCCTTGCCTGCTGTGAGGAGCACCTAGTTGGAGCTATATTAACCAATTTCTTTGATGATTCAACAAACCCGGATATATTTTTGTGGCTAGTGTTAGTTTTTTGCCTCAGGTTCAGTATCTTTCTTTGCTCCTGCCAATAAAAAAGGAAACTAACTCCTAATTAGTTGTTGTAAAAAAACTCCTAGTCGGTCGGGATGAAGGGTGGTATGCATGCAAATTGCAAAAAGATCTTACAATGTATTACTCCATCCATCTTAAAAAGACGCAATTCTAACTTTCTATCAAGCCTATCTATCTCAACTTTGATTAAATGTATACAAAAATATTGTTATGATACCTAATAACTATAATTAGGTTCACCATTAAATGTATTTCCATTACCTATTTGGAGTTATAAATATATAAACTTAGTCAAATCTAAAGAATATTGACTCATTGCATACCTAAAATTGCACTCTTTTTTTGGGACGAAGGTAGCACTAACCAGAGGTTCTAACTCTCTAGAGACATGTTGGGAAAATAATTCTGGATAAATATCCAACCACTTATTTGCTAGACTCTAATCATCAATGAAAATAATAACCATTAGATGTATTCATCGTGCGTAGAATATTACTCACATTTGCCATTATTATGGAAGATATGAAGTAACACCTAAATCTACATCTAAATAACCCATTTATTCCATTGAAAAAATAAAGTAAACTAATCCTATATGCATTATAAAAGTTAATCCTTTGTGACAACACTAAATCTATGGTACCCATCTCTAACACTATGAAAATAAGAAAACTTGTAACCTACATATGTATCAAGATTACCCATATCTAACTTTTCTTAATAATACATATTTGTTTAAAATCGCTCCCCACGAGGAGTCAAATCTAGGCCTACTAGGTGCTACTCAGGTGCTCTAACCACTAAACGAGACCATTTCGTAATTTTTTCGCTTTTCGAGGAGTCAAACAGTTTTAAATTTGGCTAGAAATATAATAAGAAAAGAGTTTCGATTTTTAAAATAGTGAATAATATGCAATATTTTTTTACACAATGCATATTTGGAGTAAGAAATGTTAATAAGGGCACTCACAATGCTAGAAACTATCATGGTTTCTATAGTCTTGGACATTGTGTCAAGAAACTATCTCCCACAATGCAATTTTCTATCATGATATCACATGACCCACTTGTCACTCTCACAAATTGTCTTGGTTTTACGTGAAGACTGGTTTCTTAGTTAGACTTGGTTTCTTGTGTTTTTCCTCTCTCTCTTCAATAAATATAGCGCCACATCAGCAAAAAAGCAATAAATAGAGGGGTAATAAATGAGGATAGAAACCATGGTAGAGTCTGCATTGTGAGTGCTTTAATGGTTTCTATAAACCAAGTCAAACTTTAGATAGTTTGACTCGGTTTGACCCTATAATTACACGTGACTCAAATTACATAATGTTTTGTGAGATACCATGTGGACCACGTATACTAGCAAACATGAGTGATAAATATGTATTTCACGGTTTAGCAATTATGAAAATTGTTTCCTTAATGAATCACATAATAGTGACACTAATGATTTATTTTAGATTTTACTAATACTCCATGATAATAATAAACTATATACTTTTAATGTTAGATAGATTTGTATATTTGACCAAGAGTTTATGATATATAAATTTACTCCAATTCTGAGCATTCTATTCATACAAAAATATACAAATGAACACATAATTCTTAGTGAGAGAAAACCCAACACCTAGAGTGTTGAAACAACTATTTATTCATAGTAACAAAGATGATGACTGAGGACATATATTTTTTATTAAGATACAAAAAGATAACTTATTAGGATAAAAGTCTACAACAAAAATAAGTTATTCAACTAAAAATACGGTTAAAAAGCTACAAGAACTAACAAGATCAAACTTGAACTAAATTCATATGACATATAAGGTACAACTAGAGCTAATATAGCTTAAGCTAAGGTTTCAACTAGACACATCAAAATGCGGCACAATTGGAACATTATGAATGTGCCTAAACACATATATATTAATTGGTAAATCTATAACGATCTAAAAACGATTGTGGAGTATATAGATGCTATGTAACAAGTGGGTAGAGATATTACAATTAGTTGTAGGCCTTATAAGATTATAATACGCAAAGAAGCATAGGCTAATGGAATAGTATACATAACACAAAAATTATGAAACACTAATAAGAGTATATAAATTAATGTATCAAAATAGAATGTGAAGCTCTACTAAAATAGAAACATTAGGTACATGATTGCACAAGATAGAAATAGTTTAAAGAATGCTTAGGCGCATAGATATGTATTCTTGCAAAAGAAAGCTATTAACCTCCATAACTGAATTTTGCCATGAAATTCCTTCCCCAATCTCTTTGAATCTTCATTCCTCTTTGTTTCTAACACTTATTAAACCGTCCTTTGCAAAAAAGTAAAATAAAATGATATATTAAAATAAAAATAAATAACTATTATTCTAACCACAAAAGAATTTGTCATGGATTTTCTCAAAAATGTACTTTAATTGGCGCAGATTACATTTTCTAGGTTTTTTGATATAGAAACATGACATTTCTTTGTCACCAAAACAGTAGTAGTAATATGATAGAACATATACATTTAATAATTATATATGAAACATGAATATAATGCTGCTTTAATTTTACAATGTCAAACAAGCTTGGACTACACAATTGCAAAGAGACAAAAAGCAACTTTTTTGAAACATCGCTCTAGTTTAACTCACTAGCTAGTTGGCTTAAAATAAACAAAACATTAATAATGATGGATATAACAAACATAACTCAATACCTTATTTTCCATGGATATATATTTTAAAGAGGCAAAAGAGTGTACAATTAATTATTTTTTGAATATTATGGACATGGCCATCAATGAACAACACTATATACATACCATATAGTAGCATCTGAACTATCATAGACAAGAAGATACGTTTTTATGGTTTGCATGAGTATCAATTGCCTGACTCCAAGGACCAATGCTATTATAATAATCGGCAGAAGAATTTGTAAACAAGAACATTGGCAACATGGACAAAAAAAAAACAAACTAAATTAATGAGAGTAACTTGTAATTATGAGATGCTTATTTAGTGAATGGGTTATTTCTAATTAAATAAGAAACAACAATACACACAAATATTAGAGATTTGCAAATAAAAGAAACAATTCCTTTGAAATAATATGAAATACTCACAATAAACAATGGGCCTTTGCACAACTAATTTAATTGGGTATCTTTGACTTTAGAAACCATGATGATATCGTTTTGAATCTAAGACATTCCGACCTCTCTCAACAACACCTGAGGTGTACAATGCAAGCAAAAGCAAAGATACCATCGGTCTCACTAGGCAATGGAAAGGAAAGAACACATTTTCCTATGTGCTACATCACTAACTCTTCCCCCACGGTAGAGTTCACTGCCTACGACATGTTTGGTTCACTTGACTTTTGCCACACTGCACCACACCTTTGGCATGCTTTTGGTTCATGACATAAAGTTTAGTGTGGCAAACGAATTGTTTGCCACACCTTTGGCACGACCACAATAGTCTCTTAGTGAGCGCTGGCATCGACTAGACAAGTGCAATATCCATTGTTGCCAACAACCTAGATCCCCAAATCTATTGCTCAAATGGTTATTCTAGTACCCAGATCCATTGTGTACGGCCCTCCCAGTGCATGACATTATAAATAACACTAATACATGAAAAAGTAATGAAGTTGGAACTTACCAAATGGGTGCGTCGATATATGAGATCAAGGTTGCTCAGATTTTTACTAAGATCAAGACACCTTTATGATGAGTTCGAGGAGTGTAGATCCGATGAGTTGGATTCCTCAAGGACAAGGGAAGTAATGATTACTTGCTATAACTTGATATTTAATTAGATCGAAAAGAGAGCCAAAATATCTAAGGGATGTAATAAGGATTATTTTATATAGATAGAAGAAGATAAGGATGAGAGAGTCATATCTTCTAGATAGAAAGGCAACTTTCTCAAGTCACGTCACACCAATCGTAAAGTTATAGGAATGAGTCACATGTCACATGGTCCCCACCAGCCCACCCTTCAACACATTTGTCTCTCCTAAGAAGCATAAAGTTTTCCCCTTGAACACATTTATCATGCCTCTAGTGTGCCACCTTGTATGCCAATTTAAGTAAGGTTTGCTCCTTGAGAACATTGAATTTTCACTAAATGTCATATATACAATGTTCATTGTGGCAAAACACTTCATTCATAGAATGCTCCATGAAGGTCACATTCACATCCTAATCAACATGAAGCCTTAGGACCAAATTACTAGATTAAAAACACCATATCCTAAGAGAACCAACCAAACTATCTTTTAGACTTCATTGAAGTTCCATCTAAACAATCCATCTTCAACAAAAAAGATCCATTAACCTTGAAGAAGTCCAAGATGTTGTTAACTGTTCGCACGACTAATATACCAATTTTACACTTTATAGAGGTTGAACATTTTTACCACAAGTTATGAATCCTCCACCATCAAGGATGCAAAGAGTGCCAAATATGTACCACTGACTTAATTTCATTTTCAACGAGTTGAAGGCTTTGGGATTCAAGGTGGATGAGGAGGAATTCTCCCATAAGTTGTTGTGCAATGTTTACCCCATAAGTTTAAGATCATTGTCATTGTCATTTTGAATGGAGGCTTGAAGGATCTCACTCCCACTCAAGTACTTGGGGAGTATTGCATGGTTTCATTTTTTATCCATAGCAAAAGCGATGGATAAGACTATTCATAGATGTGGTACCTATGTTATATCACAATTAATATTCCAAAGTATAATGAGAGTAAATAATGACAGACAAGTAATGTGACACATAACTGAAGTATAAATCAAATAAAAAAGATACAAGTAACGAGTGAGCACAAAGTTTCCTAAGATTCATCTCTACATATGTAGTTCTAACTTAGCTAGACCAAGTTATTATATCTAGCAGTAACATAAGCATACACAATTTTACATAAGTTCACTAGGCTAGTTACCAACAGAAATGGGTGAGAAGTGTGCTCAGCCTCCTAATAAGGGTAGACCTATGTTCTAATAACATTCCCAAATGTGGTGAAATGCAGAGATCAGACAGGGTGTCACAACCTACTGACTACAACAACAAAAAACATGGGGCAAGCCACAAACAAATGTAGGCATATAGTAGTCTACACACCACATCTACACCACATCTTTCTACTCTAATTTTTGCAACATAGATCATTATAAACTAGATTAAGAGTAGTGATCAACTACAAAAGTATACTACCGCTATTCTAACTAGCATACAACTAGGACTACGTTAAAAACTAAAGCAACAAAACAAGGTATGATGCATTGAAGTAAAGCTCTAAGGAAAAGTAGAAAATATATAAATATAGACAAGTCTCGATCTTACAAAGAGGAAAGTATACAAGAGCTATACTAGACTTCCATGAAGACTAAGTTACGAAACATGAGACTAGCTTGACTCACTCTAACTCCAACAATAAATTTACCTACTGATACTAAGAATGTAGTGGAGATTATGTCTCTTCTTCTTATGTGTCTTGTAAGTGAGGGGGTACCCCATATTTATAATAATTAGAGATGGTCCCATGGATCCAATTGCTTGTAATCTCATCGATCAGATCAAACTAACCTTAAACCCACAATGGAGATCATCCCAAATGTGCTTCTTTGAATTGTTAACAAAGGGAAAGATGGTAGATATTCCTGGGGAGGTTGGGCAACCTAGAGGGGGCAATCGACCCCCTCCTAACCTATGTAGCATCCTCAACTATTGTGAGTCTTTGTACACTTGTCATTTGTCAATGTTTCTTCTAGGACATGTGGGTTGAATTGATGGTGATGAATAATGGAGATGTGGCCTCTTCAATCATGGTGGTAACAAGGTGTGTCCATATTGGTCTTTGGATTTCCATTGATGTTGAATGGACATGATGTCTTCTTGTTTTGTGTGAAGTTGTGAACACATGGTTGTTGATATGTGCCCATGTGTGAGTTATGACCGATTGTCAAGGAGGTGATTAGAGCTCTCTCTCTCTCTCTCTCTTTCTCTCTCTCTCTCTCTCTCTCTTTCTGTGTGTGTGTGTGTGTGTGTGTGTTTTTCACTAACCTACACACGAATTGTGTGTGCAACATGTCTCTTGGCTTATGCATGTGCAAGTGTTGAGCATGAAATGGCAGATGACAATGGAGAAGGTCGAGCAAGAGTCCATGTGCAATGGAGTAGGAGTGGTGATGGGTAGACGTGAAGGCTCAGACCAAGGGACCAAGGCCTAAAGGATACCATGGACAACAAATACTTGGGTACATCAATGAGCAATGGCGCATGCAAGACGACAATGAAGACAGAGTCAAGGATGGGTTAGGTCAAGTAACAGTAAGGCATAATGAACACTTGGTGGACCATCGGGCCGAAGACATGGAAGTCAAACATGGGTAGACATTAGAGGCTTTACATAGCGGCTACACAACACAAAGGGTTTCATGGTTCTGGTCTCAACACCACAGGCAAAGTGGTTCTAGGTCTCGGATCATCATGTGTCATCATTCTTAGGTCAATATGGTTGACTATAAGGGGTGAATAGTCATTTCTAAAACTTAATCATGTCAACTAGCCGAAAATAATGTGGAATTAAAGTATTCGTCTAGCCACAACTATGCCCTCTATATATTAAAACAAGCACCCTATAAAAGATCCTATGCAAGGTAAACTAAGTGTTGAGCTAGTGGGATCTCTCCTATACAATTCATGTTAGAAAAGTTACATAAGCCTATGCAAACAAACAACCAGGATCTCTTACACATACTAGTTAGCAAGCAAGCACTAAGCACAAGCTACACTAGCACTACTCAACTAGTTACACTACACAAGAACAACTAGAGAGTTAAGCTACTTAGGTAGCGTCTGGTTGGGTGTTAAGGTAGGGTGGGATGTTCCCAACTCTGGTTTTTGGGATAGGACATAGATGGGACGAGTCCAATTTCTATTTATTGAAAGAGGAATGGGACACATCCATCTTTGGTTTGGTCTCGGGTCATCAATAGTGGCATTACCCACTGACAAGTAGGGCACATTGTCAGTATTTTTTACTTTTTTTATTTCCTTCCTCCTTGCCTTATCTCCTATCCTCTCCCCAATCATGTCCTCCGCAGATGAGATCGGGTGCGTGTGTAAGGTCCTAGATGGCTAGAGGGGGGGGTGAATAGCCTATAAAAATTTTCTACAAGCTCAATTAACAAACCGATTAGTATAACAAAAGGCGTAATCGCGGTTTGCACTAGCTCTATTGTCTTGCAAGCCTCTAGTGACACTTCTAGCAAAAAGCTATGATCTCTAAATCAAACAAAGGCTATGTCACTACTCTATCTAGTGAGCAAACCTAATATGGTCCTTATGCTAGCAAGAACAACTACACAAGGCAAAGCTAGCTCTCTACTCAAAGTAAACTAGGAAGGTAAATACAAGAGTAAGAGCGATATACCAACACGTAGAGGCTATGAACCAATCACCGGGAAGAGGATGAACCAATCAACACAATGAGATGATGAACCAATCACCAAGACAAGAGACACGTCGATGTGTTGACCCGGAGTTCGCTTGTACACCGACAAGTTACTCTCCGGTTGTGCCGACCAACACAAGGATGGTGTTTGAGCTAGGCGGTGCCCTTGCTAGCCTCAACACACCACTCACAAGTGAGGTACCCAAGACACGAGCAATGTATTCCTTGCACTTTGTCTTCCCGACGAGGAGTGCGTGATCCTCTCACAATTTCGTCCGGAGGTGGCCAAGAACAATCACCAACTCTTGCCAACGCCTCCACCAATTCACCAAGCCGGCTAGGAGCGGTGTCTCCAAGAGAAACAAGAAACCAACCGGCTCACAACGATCCCCAAGTGCCTCTAGATGCAAGAACACAAAGCAAATGCACTTGGATCACCTCTTCTCTCAAGAATGAAGCTCACAAGCAAGAATGAGAGAGAGGGAGGGTTGTTGCTCAGCTCTAGGATGTTAGGAGTGATTCAAATGACCAAGAGGGAGAGCAAGAGGCAGCCAAGGGGGTATAAATACCCCACACCACGAAATGTGGCCGTTGGGAGGAAACCCACGCCGCGCGGCCGGCGGGGCGACCGGCCGGACTCACCGGTGAGTCCTGGGTCGGTGGGTCCGCCACAACCGACAACCCCCGAGCAAAGGATCTGGACCCCGGCCGGACCGGGTCCGGTCGCGTGTCCGGTCATGCTTCCGGTCAGCACCGGAAGCATCCGGTCGATGCGTCCGGTCGGCCCTCGGCCGAAGCCCCGGTTTACACCCTTACTGGAATTCTGACCGGACCCGCCGACCGGTGCGTCCGGTCGGATTCTTCGTGCTTCCGGTCACCGCGTCCGGTCACGCCTGAGCTGCGAATTTTCGTCGTTTCGTCGTCATTCCTTCGCCTTTGCTCCAAACCGACTTCCGTCACTTGTTTCTTGTTGCCGACACGTCGAAGAACACCTCGACACCATGTGTTAGCATTTTTGAAAACATTTTCGACAAGTGCGGAGTTAGCTCTTTAGGTTAGAATGCATGCATATGAATTTTGAACCTAAAGGCACATGAGGACCGATATGTACGATAAGTTTCCCCTCTTTATAGTACGGCTTATCGATCCTATAACCACTCACACCCTCTATGGTGTCTTGAGTGTGAAATCAAAAGCCCTATGGTTATACCTTTGCCTTGGGGTCAATTGATCTCCGAAACTCCACCGAGTTGCATGCTTGATCAACTTTTGGATCACCTCGATCCCTCATCCATGATCACCACACTCCAACTCCGGCACGACCAATCTCCAATCTAGTCAAACACTTAGCATCGAGAGATTAGTCCTTAGGTGTCACTAATTATCCAAAACCATACTAGAGATCTTCAGCGTGTCACCCCGCGCGGTTGTACTTCCTCTGTCGGCCATCATCGTCCCCCCTCCGCCGGCGTGCACATCTCGTCCCCTTCTCTATCGCCGCGTGCAAGGGAAGCTCACTAGCCCAGCTACACCTGGAACCATATCTCTTCTTCCTGATGCCTCCATAGGTCTGTTTCCCTATGTCTTCTTCCTCGGTGTGCCTGACCGGGTGCGTCCCACCCCATGCCTCCTTCGTCTGTGAGGATAGTCGCATGCCATGTGCCCCATAACTACTCATTTGTCCGTTCGTTGGTGCTCGCCCACCTACCTGTCTCTGCATCCGTCCGTCGAGGGGCATGTGTCACGCCATCGTTGAACGTTGTGGCCGTGTGACCCCGCCAGTGGTGGATGCCCCCTGTCGCCAAGTTCTTGGGTATGTCACCCGCTCATGTGCGCCTTTTCTGCGAGGAAGAAGGAGCTCGACCTCGGGCTAAGAAAATTTCTATTATAGGACACTAAAAAATTGGCTTTGTCATTATAGGACATCAATCGTTGACTTTGCTAAAACAACCTTTGAAGTGTTGGCACATTGTTTTACATGATATTTGGTCCTTTAATCACTTTTCTTATCTCATATACATGTATTTTGCCATCTTGTGATGACCAAATGTCATGTATAACAAAGTGCCAACACTTCAATGGTCATTTTTGTGAAGTCGATGATTGAAGTTCTATAATAGCGAAGCCCATTGTTTTGTTTCCTATAATAGCAATTTTCTCGTGAGGCGAGCACCATCCAAGAACGAGGATGCCCCCGTCCATCAAAAAAAGAGGGGTGTAGCATCAAAGAATCTAGAGAGAATATGCTAGGTGATATGTCCCTACCTTGCCCTGACTCTTATCCAAACAACCTGAAGCCTGGGTTCCCATCCCTACATGTCCCACACCAACCAAGCAGATACACAAGCTAACTAGACACAAGAGAAACTGCACAAGCACAAGTATATGACAAGTAAATACAAGCTAATGTAGTGGATGCAAGAGTGGGACCAAAGATATGACACCGTGATGATTTTTATTAGGTTTGTGGCTTGGCAACCACTTAATCCATGTTGAGACAAGCCCCAAGATTGCCTCCAGTCCTCTTACTAGGTATCAAGATCGCAAGCTTGTAATCACCCCTCGAGGTGAGCTCCAGCATGAGCATTAGCACTTGTTTTTTCACGATCCCCTATGAGGCGACGACAACACCCCTCACTCTGAAGCACCGCACAATATTTATAGCACACATGAACTCATGTGTGCTACAACATAACCCCTTTGCTACCAAGCTGTCTAGAAGATGGCAACCTCTAAGAGTATCAAGCACTTAAGCTTGCTAACCGCCCCTAGTGTCACACTAGATGCTATCTCGCTTAAGCACAAACACTAGATCACTCCAACTCACACTAAATCGGAATACCAACTATGCATATGTGAAGGGAGGGCTCCCTTGGCTCGACTAATAATCGGGGAAGTAGATTACTCCAAAACTAGCCCATGGTATGTACAAACACACTTGGTATGTTCCTCACTATACACCTGTCATTTAACCGGTTGGAGGTCTATTTATAAGCTCCATGGAGAAAGTAGCCGTTGGGGCGAAACCCACCTTTCGAACACGCCGCTCATCTTGATCGGACATGCCCGGCCAAAGCCGACCATTTGTGCACGTACGTTGATTGGACTCTAAGCCGAGTCTAGTAACATTGATTGGACTAACATACAACCGACACGCCCGCCACGTTTAAGCGGCTCGGAACTTTTTGGAATCGATCGGATGCTAGGAAGAAAACGCATGTAGGTTTTCAACCCAGGGGGGGGTTCTGCACATGACATCCGATGGGTGATAGGAATCCTGCCGGGAAGCAAATTCCTGGGTACAGTTTGGATGTCACGGGGATACAAACCGGGCCCGGCAGAAAAAATATTCAAAAGTAAGAAAAAATGAAGATTTCAAAAATACAAGCTGCAAAATTGAAAATCAGTAACATGAATAATCTTTCAACGATACAATACTTGAATTTGATAAAAAAATGATCAATTACTTTACTAATTCAAGGCACACATTATTCATCTCATAGGGTAAGCAAAAAGATGAACATTGTTCTTACAGAAAGTTGGGCATCAACATTGGTTTCAGAGGAGTATGTTAAGCAATTCAAGAAAACATACAAGAGCACAGATGTTAACAACTTTCTCAGTATAACTGCACTACAATCTATCCCTCACAACCAACATCAGCAAGCCAAAGCATATAAATGTAATATTTATAAAATTGTGCAATGTAAAACTAGTCCGATGCTTTTTTTTATTGGCAAGTTTCATGTCTGGAGAACAAGGATGTGCAAAGTATCATATAGCCAAAAGTATCATTCTTAGAAACTTTGCTTGTACTATATAGGTTCATACAGCCTTGATGCAGGCTGCACTCATGTGTATCTTCCTCGTTGCTATCAAGTTTGTTGATATATCGTGCCACTTCTTTTTGAATGAAACTGGTGGATGGCCCTGCCCCTATAGATTATACTAAAATTTGGGCCCTGCTGACTGTATGATTACATATGCATCAGGCTTAGGTCCTAAAATAACTTTATGATGCATTCCCCCTCTTTAAGATTGAATATCACATACGTTTTGACATGGTTAATTTGAGGAATTAGGCTTACAGATCATATGGATTGATGTAGTAAGGGAGCAGATCAACTAGGCTGAAATGTGTTTGGTGAAATGCCAATGTGGATAATTATATGTTTCAGAGTTTTAGACTTTTACTCAGGTTTGTGTTTCACCACGTCGGTTACTCACAGACAGCTCCTATCACGAACTGGTTTATGTGTCACAGGATGAAATAGAAAATGGAAATAAATATATCTCTGGAATATATTGGATGTTGCATTTCATTCCTGTTTTGCTGTGTGCTGCAACAATCCGTGCTCATTGTTGTTCAAGGTCAGTTTGAGGTCGCAAAAGAGGTAAGTCTACTTAGTGACTCAGATATCTCTTGCACACTAAAACTGAATACTCCTAAAAAATTACCCAATGCTATACGAGCTACCAAGAAAAACATGAAACTGACATTTCCCAATCAAAAAACTGGACTGCATTTTTATTAAGTATATATGTACATTAGCACCAAAGAAAAAGCATGCCTAATCATAGCATAGTAACATTACTTGGGTATTGAAGATTCTTAACCTTTTACAAATACTTGTTTAGCACACACCAATTCTAACACCACCAATTTTCATATTTATGTTGTTGTACCAACCAATATAATTTAGGACATCGCCGTAGAATAGTTCCTTGTGCCAAGCTGCATGCTACTCTTGAGATGGCTGAAACATAGAAGAGAGATTGTTTTGTCAAAGATAATACTGTCTTGCTTTAGTCAAAACAATGCACACATTTATAAGGATGATTTGGGGAATAATACAATTGTAGATTGTGCTTAATATAGTTGATTCATTAAGGAGGAGAAAGGAACTTACTTGTCAAATGCCTGCCACATAGACTTTGTTGTGCTGTAACATATGAGCCACAGGAGAATTAGGACAATAGAGTCTATATATAGTGAGTTAAGGTGAGACAACGGTACACAATAAAATAAATATAATACAACCCATTACTATTTTAATTTTTTGAAAAGGAAACAATTAGGACAACGAATTAATTAGGATCATCGGAATACTGGATACATCATAACATAATTTATTTAGTGTCATGGACAATATATATATTCTTTTCTATAAGGTTTGTCAAATTTATAGATAGTTTAATTTTAGGTGATTTAATTTAGTACGAAGATAGTAATAGCTTCAATAAAATTTCCCATATGTAAATTTTAAAATAACTGCTTTCAAAAGTAATACGTTTGGTGTTGTATCTTTCTTAAAATTTCTAATTTGATCAAATTTGTATCGAGGTAACAAAAGGATAATCCCTCCAAACATATTTACATGATGTTTTGAGACCAACAAATTCGAACCGCATGCAATATTCTTTTATTGTCTAATAAAATGTCATGTAAAAGTGACAAGAGGCAGTAGCACATACTGTACCATCTCAAGCAGAGCCTAGCAAGTAGCAAGATATACTAGTAGTCTCTGTTTCCTGGTTGCGCCTTAATGACCCACCATTATAAGCCGGTATTTTTTTCCCCATTATTTGACGTGGGAGTATGGAACTAAGCCACTAATAAGGTGACAATTGACTGCACTTGTTCAATATGTTATGCGGATCACAAGTAAATATCATTTCGGCACACAAGCATATAAAACCTGTAATAGTTTTATAAAATAAAACATATTGCAATTAGTTTGTTTGGCTGATGTTTTCTATGCCTATATGAGAGAAAAGTAGTATACCATGGCTGATAAGTTTAAGTGAACAGAGCAAATTACTAGCTAACTCAGATCAACAAAAACACAAATACTTTAATAGCGCACTGGTCAGTGTGTGTGGCATCTCGTGCGTGTGGCGGCTGTAGGCCGGTCAGTGTGCACTGTCAGATTTCTTAATCATGAGCTTTATTTTTTTTTTCTCAGTCTATCCTCATTACCCCACCATTGCACCTATTTAATTTAATCTGTAGCTTCCTAAACCGCCACATCAGCAAACCAAAGGTGACCTGAGCACATGGAAATCAGGAAATGGAGCTCCTACCAGCTTCAATGATATGGAGCCAAATTAATCAAACTGTAATAAAGATTTAAAGAAAACAAAGCTCGGTTCGCTTAAACTTATCAGCTCACCTTATCAGCTACAATGTTTTTCTATCACATTAAAACAATATCAGCTGGCTTATCAAAAGTCTGATCCATGAAAACGACACAGTTGATATGCATGCTTTGTCATCATGACATATACGGTTGCCAAAAGTTAAATGGAAACCTGTATCCTGCACTCTGTAGTACCCAAAGGTGTAAATGCTAGCCGACTCAATGACTCATGGCTATGTAGGAGAGAAAACCCCCAAAGAAACTAAACCCAAAACGCAAAACAAGATCTATAATAATCTAGTGAAGAAATTAGGCATTTTGTTTGGAAATAATATGGAGGATACTGAAGAGGTATCGCTCCCACCAATCCATGGCGTAGAGGCCGATGGTGACGTTGTACAGGAACAGCTTCCTGCTGATCCAGCTCATCTCTTCTCCCGCCCATTGCTGCTTGCTCCCCATGCTATATATGCAAGCTCGATCGGAGCTCCTTGAACAGATCGACAGCTACAAGTGAGAGTATTCGCAATGCTTAACTACAGTATGTATTTGTTCTTGGCTTTATGATCCAAGAGCCTTGCTAGCTGCAGCTGGTATTTATACAAGGAAAAGCCACACACACTCACGGGAACGTGAGCTAAAAACGAAGCACAAGTGGACTGTTTGCCACACGGCACGGCTTGATGGATGAGAGGAGGTCAACTGATAATAATTTATGCGATGGAAGGGACCGACGACGTGAATGCAGTCCGTGCCGCCCATGCAGATGAGACGATCACTCCCAAAGTCAGCGCGGGCTGACGGCAACGTTAACTGTCACCTAGTAGTAGTATTTTCAATTTTCCATGCCGGCTCCCTCCTTATTTTCAAACAGAGCCACAAATTTCCATGCCGGCTCCCTCCTTGTTTGACAAAATCCTTCTCGTGCACGCCCAATTAATGGACGACGATTTACGAGCCAAGCCACCAGGCCCTTCGTTTCCGTTTCAGACGACCTTATAGCGCTCCGTATAGTCCGTACGTACATACTACACAACGATATGCAGACCCAGGATAAAGACAAAGGAGGGCTAAATAATGAAGGTATAGCAGCTAAACATAAGGCCTCGTTTGGATGCTGGAGTCTGGCACGTACAGTCGTCCACTTGCCACATCCGGTCAGTGCTGAACCGTTTGCCGCACTGATGAGGTGTGTCCACACAATCAATCGTGTTCGCTTAGTTGTTGAACTGAAAACCGATGCTACCCTTTCTCTTATTTCTTCGCAACCTATACGCCTAGCTAGCAAGGTTCCAGACTTTGCCTTGTGAGTCTTCTATTGAGGTCTTTATGTTGATCATCAAATCAAAGTCCAAAACATTTGCAACCTATAGGATTAAAAATATACATTTTAAACCATACATTTGATTATGTTGATCATCAAATCCAAAGGAAAATGGACCTACCATACACCACTTCTAATATATATATATATCTATAAATGAAATGTTCATGTCAAAAAAATGTGCATGAATGAAACAATGGTACACACCATATAAAAATGAATTGAAACAAAGGAAACGACATTGTCCGTCTCCATTCACCTGTGCGGCTATGCTATTAGCATCCATGTTTCCAAGAGTTCACACAAAAATCAAACGTTAATAATACACATCAGTTTATAGTGGGTACTGTAGTCAATCATGGCGGTAAGATGACTTCTTGGCACAGTATGAGATCTGACAAGGTCTTTCCATGCCGATCTATCCTTCTCGAACAGTTCACACCACCATCCAGGGATATTTCTAACCACAACATTCAGGGAGCTTATGCCTGGGACACAGTAAATTTCCACAGTGACAAGCTCAAGCAGATTGTTTCGATGCTGAATAGCTCGCTCATCACGAAATGAAGACAAATCAAGTAGAGGTGACACAGCGTTCTTCACCCAATGCGGAGTTATGACGGACCTAAGCAGACCAATGTCATCAGAGAAGTGAGGAATGACAGAGAAGTTCATATCATTCCCCTTATCACCGGCCCTGCTGTGAGCTACATGGTAGAGAGCAATCCTTTTCCCAGGTAAAGCAGGAACAGGGGATGCTGGGGTCTTCATGCTTGCATTGAAGTGTTGAATGCCCATTGTACGACATGTTGGGTTTTGTTGTGCTTGTGAAGTACGTATTTGACCTGTTCCAGAATATGTAGCATGATTCTGTAGGAAAGGAATGCTTGCCTTCTTTGCATGTGATAGCCAGAAGATGCTTTCCCGATCAACCTGCGCAAATCAACACTATATCATAGAAGCTATGTACGTTGCATGGAGACAGTAGATGCACACTCTATTGGTCACATGGGACCATTCATAGTGATCACCGTACCAGCATCTTTTGTAGAATAATTTCCTTCCTGTGGCCAGTGCTGCAAGCATCAAACAAGGACGTCAGATGGGGTAAAATCAACTTATGGAGTAAGAAAAAGGTCCATTTGATATAGTTCATTGCAACTGATACCAGTTTTCATGAATTTAAAATATCTAATAAACTTGTATACTGGCCATCTGTCCGTGTAATTTATGAAGCATATATCTGCAGTCTGCACGTGCATATTTATCCTATATTGAACTACAACGCTTCAATACCAAAAGGTTAGCTTGCTAACACAAAAGGAGCATCGAAATCACTTGCCAATACCTGATTCCACCACCACCAGCTGGACCATTTGTATATAAAGCAATAAATTCTTCAACAAATTGAACAGCATGCTCTTCAAGGTCAAAGAGACCATCCATCCGAAGCCTTACATCCAATACTTGCTTGGCCAAGTAACTATCCTCATTACCTTCAATAGCTTTCAAACTATCATAGCCCATGACATATGAAACAATTTTTTCATTAATGCCTGGGTGCCTTTCGCCTATCCAAGACCTTACCTAATGCATGAAAATGTTTACATGGAGAAATTATCTTCTTATCGCTTTGTTTGAAAACAGATTCCTCGATTCTTGATGCTGCCGAAGTTAAAAAATGGAAAGCATGTCAATAGTATTTATATGGACTTACGAGGTATTCTGCTGCCTGGGCACGCTTTAAACATTGATGCCCCCCATATGAGATCTCTCCCCAGCCTTTCCATCCACTTTCCTAAATTAACATGTGCAATGCAAATCAATCAGTATCTAACTAGGCCATCCTGAAAAATACATTGGCATCGACAAATAATCTTTGCTCAATACATTAGACACTTCATCTGTCTGAAGAAACTTCAGTGTTATCAGTTATTTAAGACTACAACACCTACATTCTATAGACCTTGGCTCCCTCGAGCAATCTTGCATCATCTCAATAATGAAAGAGAAAATATGTTGCATGAAGTAGAGAAAAAACAAATATTAGAACCAAGGGACAAATAGATGTTAAGTGATCTGTCTGTTCCCACCACATCAGGTCCACAAGTCACTATAATATCCTGGTTTTGGTTTATCTAAATAGTAAGTTCAAAAAAATGCATTGACAAGTCTTACAATACTGAAAGGACAGAGATTTTAAAGAAAATATTTCAGAAGATCTATATGTTCAATTAGGAAACAACAGATACCAATTAGTTCTCAGCTGCTTACTGGGCATGGTATTTTGAAAAGGAAGAATTTTATATCCCTGATAAAAACTATGCTTCTCATTATGCAAGCCTTTGTGGACACAGATCACAATCAAGTTCTTTGTTGGAAGAACTAAAAGATAAACTTAGAGTTTGTACCAATTCATTATCAAGGAATACATACAGAAGGAGATAACTGCAGGAGTTTCTCAGGGCAAAAAGCATTAGATGGTTTTGCTCCATCACAGCGGACCTTGTCTTTTGATATTTGTTGGAACTGTACATTACAGAAATCCACAACCTGCTCCACCAAAATATAATCAATGTTTTGATAAGAAGCTAGCTACAATAACTGTAATTGGTTTTTCACTTCACCATATCAGGAGTTATGTAGTTCGCAGGATCTCCAACTTCATAAAGAAGCTGTTCAGCACATGTATGGGGATTCAAAAGGCCTCCACTGCCATCTGCCTTACTGACAATGACTTCTCCTCTATAACTAACTTCGGCAAATGGTAGAGACAAATCAAGAAGTTGTTCAAAAGGAAAATCCCTGTATGCATCTCCTGCTTTTTATGACATCACAAACAGACCATACAAAGAACACAAATCATGGCTATGGTTAAAAGAGAAGGTCTAATTATTCTGAAAGGAAAGAAAAATGTACCAGGGTGCATGAAATATCCTCCAGTGAGTTGGCAGCCACACTCTAGAAGATGGCTTGCTAATGTTCCTTGTGCCAACTGCATGTCATTCCAGTTCCAACCTAATTCATAGATCTAGTGTTGAAAAGGGAGGTAAAAGAGATAAATCATTAACTGTCACATGAAAGAATTTGTGTTCAGATGTTCTGGATTAACTTCATTATTGGTTCTGGATTAACTTCATTATTGTGTCCAATAGCAATAGCCCAAAGCGGTGAAGAATAATATGATTAGTAGAAAAGAGTGCACTTGGTCCAACCCAAACTCATGTTCTGACAATCAAATATATAACTTGAGCTGTTTATTCTTATATAGTGTTGGAAAGGGATGGAAAAGAGATAAATCAGTCACATGAAAGAATCAGTGGTCAGCGATCTGGATTGACTTCACTAATTATATTGTGCAATCTATGGAAACAAAAGTAATATCACAATGCCGTGAATAATACAATTGTACATGTTCTGACTGAAACTCACATTCAAAAATCAAACATGGTATAACTTGAGCTGGTTATTCTTACAAATCTAGTGGTTATTTTGCAAAGTGCCCTAAAAAAAGTCTGTTTTCCAAAGAATCAGAAAGAGAGCAAATCTGGCCCTGCTAATATATTTGGCTCAAAAATTGCCTAGTCACAGCACTTCTAATTCAGGCATATAACAGACATTTGGTTAGATATGAAGGAGCTATATCATCTCATCAAGATTTTTCAATACAAATATGCATATGATCCTTAAACAGAACAGTGCTCAGATTAGGGAAAAAAAATAATGATACTCAAACCAAGAAGGAAAGGCAAATGTAGCTTAATATCTGATCACACAAATTCATCATGTTCACCATGCATAAATAGTATTAACAAAAAGGCCATTACATCTATAGCAAACAAGAGAGTGAATGAGACTTGAATACTGTACCATAGGTGCTAAGAAGAGCGAAGCATCAGCAACCCGTGAAGTAATGACAACATGTGGTTTATAGTTTTCCAGGCAATGCACAATTGAAGCTGCCCCAAGATATGTGCTACTTCCCTTTACATAAAAAAGAAACAGTAAGATAAAATGTGACAGATTATAAATCCCTGGCACCAAGATAAAACAAAAAATAGGTATTAATCAAAAGATACAAGATTTGCATAATTGAGGTAGAATTGCTTAAAAGTATCCAGGACATGTAATTGGTACTTTCTAATGATAGTTTTATTT
Source organism: Hyparrhenia diplandra (assembly GCA_015847255.1). Classification (NCBI taxonomy): domain Eukaryota; kingdom Viridiplantae; phylum Streptophyta; class Magnoliopsida; order Poales; family Poaceae; genus Hyparrhenia; species Hyparrhenia diplandra. Next base: position 220,081 of record JADLZK010009398.1, read on the forward strand.
GATGGCATCCTACAATGACTATGTATTGGAAACCTCACATCAATGTTATTTGTGTGCTCGCTCAAAAAAAAAAATGTTATTTGTGTGCAGAATGTATTGTACAATTAAAAGATATATACCTACTACCTAGGCATAGGGTCACTCACTAAGAAAAACAGATACCATAGATGATAAAGGTCACTTAAATGCAAACGTGGATACAAGGATAGTTATAGTATTCATGTGAAGTGACAGCAACAGGTGGCATAATATGGTAAAACATAATTGTATCAAGTGGGATGTTAGTACTTTCATGTCATGGAGTACCCTGCACTAGGTTTAGGCTGGTTGGTTGCTAATCAGTAAGCTAGTTAAATGTGTGCAATTCATTCACTATTTTTGAGACACATAATTCATTTGTGTGAAGCAAATAAAAGTTGGGATTCTGCAGATTGCATTACCTTACATATGTTTTTAGGATGTTTTTGGATTGAAATCAAGACCATTCCCTGCTGCTCACAGATACACAAATACATTTACATGGGCTGATATCCTCGGGCACACATGAAGCCTGGACAAACATTTTCTGACTTGCATATCTTGATTTTTATTGTATACTAGACCCTTCTATAGCAAAAATTAACCATTACATTTTCTGAGTTGGACCTTTCAGCAGCACAAATAAAACTCAAACCAGATTTCCCAAAGGCTTTTTTATCTTGCAAATAGTAAGGAGAACATATAGAATGGAAATAGTTTCTTTGATCAAGGGGCCATAAGAATAGTCATTGAATTGTATTAAACTGAAGTCAAGCACATGAATGATAATTGATGTTGAGAGGATCTCAAGTGATCAGTAAATTACCCCTCTCCCTCCTGTTGATTCATCGGACAATACAGGGCTTCCTACAAAAACAGGTAAAATTAAGAAAAGCAGTAAGAGCATATTCAAAGTTGATTGCCTTTTTGAGATATCATCTGATCTTGATTATCAGTTTCCACATACAAATTTTTAAGATTGAAAATTTTTAAGAAGCATACAAATGTAGCACCTAGGGCTTCATGTTTTTTGGCACTATCAAACAAATGAAGACATACCTTGAGTTTTAAAGGATGATTCATAAGCTACAGCAACTGTTATCTCCAGCCCCAAGATAGATGCCAGGTTCAGTATTTCTTTCTGTGCTCCAAGAGGATCCACTGACATAACAGGAAGAAACAGATGACAAAAAGTGAAAAAAAAAAAATCACACGCTAAAGTTACAGCACAACCAGAAATATCTTACTTGCCCCCATGTTAGTTATGATGCAAACTTTTCGTTCAAAAGCCAAGGGTAGAAGTAAAGACATCCACTCTTTCACTGCATAGTCATAAAAGGTGCGTGATTTGGTAATTTGAAAGTCACACAAGCACTAAGGAAATAACAGGTGTCACCTCCACTGAGCAAGAATTGAATAAAGAGCATTAGAAGCAACATTAGTCAAAAAAGATACCCCTAGGGTCATATCCTTTGCCTCCTGACATCGAAATTCGGTACCGATCCGCCAGGGTTCGCTCTGCCAAACACTCAAGAACTAGGTAGTTAAGCTCCTTGACTCTCTGCAGTAACTTAAGAGCAGCCATCGGCCTGTCTCCACCAAACCCAGCCCCACAGCCGACATACACTTTATCCCTGTGCCGCCTTGGATTGCTCCGCTGTCCAGTGGAAGTAGAAGTCAGATCGAAGCGACCAAGCCATAATTCACATGAGAAATATGAAGCTCTGCAAAGCACTAACCAGCTTCATCACACAGTTTTGAACCTCTTCTTCCATTGTTGCAGCAGCTTACACTAACTTTAGATGCTTCCAATCACAGCATCTGAGGACTCCCGTCTGCAGGCATAAGTTCACAAGGTTTCATTGATCCGTTAGCTGCACGGCATCAACAATAATGAACCAGACGTACTGGAAACATATGGAAATTGATCAGGTTTATCTTGCGAAGAGAAGCTGAGAAACTTTGACCCACAAAAATATTCTACCTATTTATTATATTATTATATAATCTAAAAGAAACTCTTATTTATGCCACGCCTGTACAAGATTGGGGAAAAAAGAACTAGTGTAATAATTGGAAACTTCAAGAGGATTTTGCAAGCAATCCTCCAATTCACCAATTACAGACGTGGATGAAGTAAAAGACAGGATGTGGGTACTAGCATCAGAGGGAGAGGAAGCCTAGCGAACAGACGACGCGAATAGCTCGGGCGCAATTCCAGGGCGATGGCGCGCCTCAATCAATCGACTCGGGCTATGGGTAGTACGACGTACCCCTTAAACTCCGGGCTAGCAGGATCTCCGGTGGGGGCGGCCACGCGACGGGCAGACGGCTGTTTGGGCGGTGCCGGAAGTGAGAACTGCGACTGGCTCGGCGCTCGAAGTAGAAGGGGTACTCCCCAAGCGGCGGTTGTACCGTAAAACTGGTGTGTACTCTGTTATAGAGTGGGACCCATGCTATAAGCTAAAGCATGTTCTTTTCTTTACACTTCGGGTGCGACAAAGGTATTTATTGGGGGATGGAGTGAGTCAATTAAATTGATTTATGGTCTTGTTTAGTTACCTTCAGATGCAAAAAAAGATTCTCTATTACATCGAACTTCTTGTGATACGTGCATGGAGTACTAAAAAAGGATAAAATCAAAAACTAGGTGTACAATTTGGTTCTAATTTATGAGACGAACGTTTTTAAGCCTAATTAATCAATGGTTGGACAATAATTATAAAATATAAACGCAAAAGTGGTACAATGTGCTACATCATATTTTGACACTCTTAAAAATCCGGAACTAAACAAGGCCATGTGGATCTATTGGAAAGATCAGGTTGTTGAATTATTAGGCATATTACAAGATATATTAACCCATAAAATGCGACATCATATTTTGACACTCAAGTATGCTAATTGGAACATCATAGGCACAAATAAACTAACCATGCTACGAGATAACTAGCATCATAAGCTAAGCCTAGTACTTTCGAACAGTAAGCAATAGCATGAAGAGATTCAGTTTATACCCTTGGGTGATTCCGTACTTTCGAGCGATAAGCAATAGCATGAAGAGATTCGGTTTATACCCTTGGGTGATTCGCCGGTACTGCGGCGCAGAGCACCACCAGCCGGTCGCAAAGGCGTCTCGGGAGGCACTCCTTGTCGTCGGCGCCATTGGTGCAGCGGAAGAAGCAGTCGCGCCCGAGAGAGCGCTCCCCAAAAACTTGACTTCATGAAGGCGGCGGCGGCTCGGTGAGGGAAGACAGGGTGTGGCCGCCGTATTTATAAAGGGTGGCTAGGGCGCACACCGCACAGGTGTGTTTTACCCTTATGCCCTTTGCGACCGTTGCCTAGGCCATTTAGCTGTTGGGCCGTTCTATGGTTCAGCCAGGCCCGTCGCGCGCGCGGGGCGGCAAGACGGCTCCCCCCATGTTCCCTCTCACTCCTCACAAAGAGCATCAACTAGCTCACTATTTAAGTTAAGCACAATCTCAGTGAGTGTACTATGTGGTATTAATCCCACTCCACTTACCATAAATATGTGGACCTTTGGAGTTTCCTTGATTAATTGCTAGTTAACTAATGGGCTAAGCCCAATTAATCTAACAGGTCTCGTTTGTCCTTTGTAAAAAGCGTCGGCGTCGTGTTAGGACCTTCCCTCTCCGTCTCTCATGATTACGTAGTAGATGAAAGATGTAGAACAAGTAGACACAAGATAGGGAGACTATTCTTTATTCATCCGAATAATGGTAATTACAACATAGAGCTCCCACGTATATATAGTCCCCGCCAAGGTCTAAGAGTTTCGTGAAGAGCCCACATACGAACGGACTAGGATTAGGATTCCTCCCTCTCCTTTCCTTCTAGGAAAGAGTCCGTGTGTTTTACAACACTCCCTTGGGCGATTACCACGATATGCATATGCCTCATCAAAAACTCCATCCAAAAACCCAAAGTGGGAAAAAACGGTTCTTGGAGAAAAGAGTACATCGCATTCGTCAATTGCATTGCACATGTTGTCTCATTAAAAACCTTGTACGAGAAACCTTCAAGTAAAAACTCACGTAGGAAAAAAAAAGAGTACAACATTTAACCTTCTTGGTCATATATTCTTCAGGATATTCTATTCTTCATGAATAGATATTGATCTTCATAATTTATGCATAAACTTGAGTTGTTTTAACAAATATGATCTACTTGATCTTTATAATTCTAGTGGTTTACCTTAAAGGCGCATTCAATAAAATATGCTCCCCTCATAAAGCCAAACTTTGAACTTCATTGTTCAAACCACACTTTTTTTCATAAACGTGCGTAAATAAAAGTTGGCTCATAATTCTTCTATAAATTATATGAGAGCAATATGCTTCATGCATAATGACCACCAATTAGTCAGTGCAAAAACAAATAAATATTATCCTTCGTGAGAAATAGATCCTTTCGTGAGGATTATGGGGGTAAATAAATTAATATTCAATATCTTCAAGATAGTGTATCAAACTTATACTAGAGTTTGAATACTTATAATTAATCCTTAGTGGATTTTCAAATTATATTTTATAAATCTTGAGATTTTAATTGTACAAATCCAAACCTTGCATTTGGCATTTAGGGGGATAATTCAATTGCCAACCACCATTATTCTCATACCTTCTATGGTATTGTTAGAGGATATCATTAACTTCATGTTAGCTTTTCATATACCTTCACACAAGTATTTAAGATTCCTCATTTCTTTCTCTCGGGTCTATATTCACTTGTGGATGAATGGTGTTTATTTAAAATTGACTGGTAAATCCCTTTATGGATTAATTTCTTCAAGGATGTACATTCATTCTTAATGAATTAATAATTCTCTTCTATGAGATACATTCTCTACTTGCATGAGAGATGAGTGATATACACAATGACATAGCATTATTCACTATAAAATCATTTAATGATTTCAATCCTTCTAGGACATGCTCTTCTTGAGACTTGAATATTCATTCAGAATATATATGCCTTAGACTTTAATACTTAGTATGAGATTTCTACAAGTTGCGATTTATATTCTTCGAGAATTATATGGATTTTCATAATCCACTATTAACTGCATATTCGATATTCATTCGTTTTATTTGTCGAGATATGTCGAACATTCATTTCTTCTTAATAGGAGATTCAACCTCAATTGCTTTTTCTTCATTGACCCAATATAATCGCTACAAGCGATTTTGCCATGGACTTTATTTTCCGGATCCGGTTCTCATAAGAGAAACATTTGCAATTAAAGAGGTAGTTTGTCGACAATTATTTTCTTTCTCCCGATACTCTCACAATGTGAGAATATTCTATCTCTGTCATTTCCCAAACCGTAGATGGTATATTGTTCGCATACCCAACACTAGTGAGGTGCGCTTATTGTGTTGGATGTCATCTTCATGATGATCCTCTTCATGAGGTGCTTAACCTTCTTCGTGAGGCGTTCTCTTCATGAGAATGGAGGAGTTCCATTTCCTTTCTATTTAATGTGTATACGCTAAACTAGAACCCACAAAGCGCCCCTCGTAGATTTTAGATATAGTATATAACATTTAGTTTACTACTAGTAAACCCAACTTCCGGTTTATAACTTCAAGTTACTCCTCTCATTTCAAAAATATCCGCATATGCTGCTCAGCTTCGCAAGAGCATTAGTCAAACTATTTGTATGACTTAGTGTGTGATACTATTCCCTGCTTCAAGCTCCAAGGAATATTTTCTCTTAAGATCATTTTCCTTCTATGGAAATAATATTTGGCATTTAAAATATAGGCTCTCTCTCCCCTAATGCCAATATTAGATCATTAATAGCATACTTCACAATATATCCCTATCATGGGCTTAATTTAAATTCATATATCTCCAACTACAAGTGGAGGCCCATTTATGTATGCTATGATTAAATTTATGGGAAATATTCACACACATATTTCAACATGGGGATTATTATTCACTATGCAAATGAGCTAGATACTTAAAGTGCATTTAAGAATGTTCAAGCATTCCTATAAATTTCGAGGATGTTCTCCCCTAATATGCACAAAACATAGTTTAGAAAACTATTTTATTCTCTAGCTTCTTTATTAAACAAAGCCTAAAATAAATTGATCCAAGTACTCATAAAAAAATGGATCATACACTTCAAATATATAAAATATGCAACATTCAAATTCACATGGAATTTTCTTCTAGAATTTTCTAATTGCCTTTAATGCAAAAATCCCTTGATGCCTTTTATTCATAAATCCCAAATCATCATAATTTTGTTATCCAATATCTTAGTTCCACAACTATTCATCCCATCAAATGGGTTAGTCTCCATTAAGCAAAATTTCATAAACTCACTCCCCCGATCTTAGGTCGCTTGGCCTTAGACCAATCTATTGCTTATGCATATGATGCATCGAAAGCAAATCATTCCTTAGTTCAACGGGAACCATATAGACATAGCGCCCCGACTAGCCAATTTGATTATGAGGGAAGCACAAAAAGTACGTAGCTACTAGCTACAATTATAATCGTTATGCTAATATTCATGCAAGAGTGGAGATAGTTGCGGCTCAACGACACACATGCAGGTGTAATATGGAATGTTAGTATTCAGTCTAACATAATAGATAACAACAAAATATAAAGCTACGAGCTTAAATGCAATTAGTGCAAGAGAGAAAGTTAACTCGGCCGGAAGGGACGCGGGCGGAACTTCAAGTCCCGATACATGCACTTAAAGATCGACTTAGGATGGCTATGCCTATATATTATCCACATCTTTTATGCCTTTACCCAAAATTCCTCCCCCGTTTTCATGCCATGACTAATTCAAGTAGTGATTTGCTTCATGCATCTTACGTGAATAGTCACTTCTAATGCTTCATAGAATCCAATTATACTTCTAGTATTCATTGGTTATGGCACGAAATTCACATATCTATTGTACTATTCAAAGTGTATAACAATAGATTCAGGGTAGGATATAACTTCTAGTTCATGAGATAAAATATTAAAAACTTTTTAGTTTATGGATTATACTATTTCTAGGCAAAAATTTGTCCTTCTAGGAATAGTACATATGCCAAGATATAGTCCAACCGTTTATGTGCTTTTAGGAAATTCAGTTTCCCTTCTACCTACATGGTAGTGATGCACAAATAACTATAACCTTCATGGTTTATTGAGGCTTCTTTGTGGATAAGTTAATTCAAAATTTATTTTAATAGGCAATAGACAATTGTTTATATGTAAAACATATAAATCTAATTTATTCCATGAGAAATTCTCACATATTACTTCAAGTAACAAGAATTGCAACTAAGAATATAAAGTATTTCATAGTAGTCTTCAAGCTAACAAATTAACCATTCACCACTTAATTCAACGGGAATTAAAACTTAATGCACCACCTAACACTACTATCAATACTTCGAGATATGAATTTCAAAAAACAATAAGTCTATAAGCACATGATTTAAGTTCTTCTTCAAGAGAAACTTTATATGTTTCAAATAATATACATTCTCGCATGTCTTAACTTCTATACTTGACAAGCGGTAGCTTCATGCTTTATATTTAAGAGTTATGATATACCGTCACAAGCCTTCAAGGAGTGTAATATATATGCAAGCCATATATTCAAAATTATTGCAATCAATAATATCCTCGTTCATAAAGTCTGTCTAAAAATTTCAACTCAATTTCCATGAGTAATTTCTAATGGTAAAATCAAATACTTCAAGTATTACATTGCTCTTTGGTATTCTATACACAAGAGACACTTCTTCAAGAATGTAGATTGATATAATCTTATTTACCATCTTGTCTTATAGACATTTACAAAGCTTCGAGCTATTGTTTATAGAGCAAGCGTTAAGCATACAAGCTTCAAAAATTTGACTTTCAATGCAATATGATATTCTATAATCATAATTTGGGATTTTACTCATGCAATGAGTCCCACAATGCATTTGTTACTTCTATCGCCATATACTCATTCTAGAGAGTAATTCGAGAAATATATGTACCGAAGTTTACTACACTTCAATGGTAGCAAAATATCCTACATGGATTTAATAATGACCGTGAACAAATATTTTTACTTTCGGAGTAATTTTAGGATATTGCTTCTTCTTTTTAAGGCATGCATATTAACATAACTTGGATCATGTGCAGATAAGTTTACTACATGTAAACGAGTAGTAAGGTGCAAAAAGATAGTGGATGGTTGCTCGAAATATTCTTAGAAGCATCCTAGCACTTTTCAGGATTATTGTATATGCAAAGCTTCGTAATAAATAGCAAAGCATTCATTTATCCAAAAAAATTCATTATGCTAGGAAAAACAACAATAATTTAAACTAAGGATTTAAGGTTGCATACACAAGTTCTTATACATGCGGGTATAAGATATATAATATGGGTTCCAAGGGTAATCAGTTACCAGAGAATAAAGACACTATTCTGCAGGAATACTTAACCAGTGGTTAAATTCTTCAAGAATCATGGTCTTGTTCATAAATTTCAGATTTATTGACTCAATTCTAAATATTTCTGGATTTTATGAAATTTCGGTACCACAAGATTTCTATTGTGGGCTAATTCGGCCCGTTTTCTCGTACACAATCATCCTTACGATCGGCATCACAAGTCCGAAGTCTTGCTCGAGACCTCGAGTTTTTTTCTTGGTTTGAGATGAGTGTCCATTAGCGTTCAAGCCATGGTGGACGACACATGCTGGTGGTGCGCCCAGGAGGGGCGGCAAACTCAACCGACAGCTTCAAGCCGAGGATGGATTTTCGAGTTGTGGTGTGATTCAAGGTATACGCAACAACATGAGTTGAGCCCCGGCACATGCGAGCCATACAGCGGGGAGGCCACGGCAGGACTCAGCATTAGAACAAAACACGTGGGCATGCAGGCCCGTACAGTTACGATTGCATGAAGAGTTGAACCCCGGCAAACGTGTTGTAAAACGCGTCGTCGGCGGTTAGGACCTTCCCTCTCCGTCTCTCATGATTACATAGTAGATGAAAGATGTAGAACAAGTAGACACAAAGATAGTGAGACTATTCTTTATTCATCGAATAATGGTAATTAGAACATGAGCTCCCACGTATATATAGTCCTCCGCCAAGGTCTAAGAGTTTCGGTAAGAGCCCACATACGAACGGACTAGGATTAGGATTCCTCCCTCTCCTTTCCTTCTAGGAAAGAGTCCGTGTGTTTTACAACATGTCCTACCATTTAGAGTTGCAGAGTAAGCATTTTTTTTTCTTATTCAACCTTTGCTGTTTAGTTGTGTAGGTTGTGTTCTCGTTTACCTTGTCTTGCCATGGGAATGATCTTTGTCGCCATTGAAAGGCCCGGTTGTCACCATTTTCGGTGGTAGGTCACCTTTTCTAAAGTGCCATGTCAGTCCTATTTGGATCCACCCATCTAAACTTTAGCCAGCTAAAAACTTTATTGACAAACTTTATTTAGGATGTTTAGATCCTCCAGCTAAAACTTTAGCTAGTGTCTTCTAGTTGAGCCATTGCACTTAGGGCCTGCTTTGGCGGGGCTTTTCCTAGCTCCAGCCACGGATTCCTAGCTCTGGCTCCGACTCCGGAGCCCTACCAAACGGTGAGAGGAGTCGTTTAGAGTCGCTTTTTCAGTAAAAAAAGAGGAGCCAGAGCTATTTTATAGGAGCCTCATTTTCGAGTTTTTTCAAACGACTTCAGCTCCTCTAGTGAAGCTCCCCTCTCGAGGCGCCCGCCAAACACCCCTTAATTTAGTCTGCTGAAGCTTAGTTGGGGTCCAATCAGGTCCTAAAAAGGCGTGAGAGTGATGAAATGAAATAAAATCTAATCGTTCGCTGGGTTTGGATGTCCAAATGTCCGGTTAATGTTCTTGCACAAGGTTTTGTCCAGATTCCGCTACGGATGTTAATGTAAAAGTAACTCGTTATAATCACAGAAAAATTAGAACCGAGAGTAAAAGTGAAAATATTAACACTCATTTTCTATACACTCTGAAGGCGTGCAATCAGCTAGAAATTCTCGGTGTTCAACACCTCAGTACCTCACTAGAATACAGGAAACGTGCATGATTACCCACAAATTAAACATTCAGAGTGACCACCTGAACCGGGCTATCCTTATCAACAACAAACGATCTAGCTACCTTGCCTGAAGGCGTGTCAACTTCCACGGTGTACGAACCATGGTAACCTCTGAACTTGAACTCTCTTTGGCGATCGACGTTGCCGTTCATACGGGTCAGCCACTCTTGTTTGAGAGCAAGGTACCTTCTGCCAGCCTCGTTGATTGTTCCATCAGCGTCAACCAGATGTGCGTGCTCTCGAAACATAAACATCTCCCAGAATCCCCAGAGGATGATTCCCCCCACAGCAGGATGTGCAAATGCTTCGCGGAGGAACACCTCTAGATCATCAGCTCGTATGTGTTCATTCTCTGCTGTGACATCCAATTCAGTAATCCAGATCGGGAGACCTAGTATGGCGAGTTTGTCCAGGGAATCACATATAATTTCTCCCACTGGATGGCTGATATGACCTTGCACACCGATCCCACCAACTGGGGCACCCCGTTCTTGGAGATCGACGACCTGTTCAACGAATTTCTCAGGGGTGGATTTTGTGTCACATCCATCTTCGACGTTATAATCATTAACAAACAGGACAGCAGAAGGATCAAGCTTATGTGCTTCTCTGAACATGTAAGCTCTAATGTCCCTTCCCAATCTATCTTCATAGAAGGACCCATGTAACATCTCATTGTTTACATCGTGATGTCTAAATCGACCTTTGTACCTTGACAACAGGCTTTGCAAACGATTTTGGATGGCAGTCATTAAGTGGTGGCCTTGCAATGACCGAACCCAAGGTTGGACAGCATCTTCTACTTCCCAGAATAAACAGTGGCCACGGACCTGTATCTTATGTTTCTCGCAAAATTCAAGCAACTCATCAGAATCTTTATAATTAAGCCGCCCTTGTTCTGCTTCTGTATGGTACCATTTCAATTCATTCTCAAATACAGCCCAATTGAAGTTCTTCACAAAAAACTCAGCAAGGTCCTCGTTCTCAATGTTGTGTCTTGAGATGCATGATCCAAATGGAAAGCTATTCTCTGTCTGTTGTATCCTCACAGATGAACCTAATAGATTCACTGCATTTGATCCTTGGAACTTAAGAACAACATCACGCTTTCTCACCTGTCAGAAGAATCAAGAAAGTTCATATATTATAAATTTAGCATACTGGAGGCTTAGTTCCACAAAACCTCAGTTTTTTGGCTATGGTACAGTTTCATGCTCTAAGCCTTCATAAATTCCAAATTTCTTAGCTAGTGACACCAAGCATTAAGTTATTATGGTCAAAAGGTTTCATAACAACCCACCCCCACCACCTTCAAGGATAGACTATATCAACAAACTTAATTCCAATAAAAATAAGTTAAGATTAAGGGCAGCTAAGCCATTATTTGGTTGTGATAGCCACATATGAATTGGAAAAACACACATCTCAAACGTGAAGTGCATTAAGGTTTACCTTGTCTGTTTTCTCCTTCAGATACTCAAACCGTGCTTTTCTATCGACTGGATATATTTGGAAGTCCATAACTCTGAGATCAACACCTGGAGGAGGGCCTTGAACATATGCAGTAACTTTGGATGGCTGCTTTTCAAGCTTGAATGCTCCTTTGATTTCATACCATTGATCCCCATCAGCTTCCACTTGCCCACCATTGACCCATTGGTTGTCATCCACAGCAAGACAGACATTTACATGGTGACGTCCATGTCCTCCAGACCCAACTCGTACCCAAGCAGATACTCTGTAAGTGACATGCAACCTTAGTTTATCAGTTATGACCTGAGAAGGACCCATCCAAACATCTGTGCGGTTCGTAGCAAGGATATAACGACCACTTATATGTTTCTGACTTGCACGATCCTTCAAGATAGAAGATAGCATATGGGGCGCTTCAGTCTGGATACTCAATCGACATGAACCCATAGGACTCCACCCAGTAAGCCCACGAGTGAAGGCATTATTTTGCAAAAGATTAGTTCCATACAGAGCGTTCTGCAATATTTAGTAAATATTCTTGAATTAGGGAGGACACTTTTACAGTATCCTGATAGATGAAAGTTATAAGAAAAATAAAGATTTCACAAATCTCAAGAGTCAGGATTATTTACAAGCAAATAATCTCAGGCTGTATAAGCCATTAGCCTACAAACCTCAATTTTTGGGCATGGTGCAGCTTGTAGCTTACTTGCTGGAGATAAGACAAGACCATCTACAAGAATGTCAATTCCAGCAGGGGGCCCTTCTATGAAAATAACAGCTTTGGTAAAGGGAGCATGAAGGAGGAACTTTCCTTTCAAATGTGTCCATTGCTTATCAGAAGTCTGGTTTCTTTGATTACAGAAAAAAAAAGTAAGATAATAATGTCATTGGCACCTAAAAAGAGCATTGTCAACAGAGAACAAGAGGCGAAAACAACTTACTTGGCAAGTCCCACATATCGCTCACGACCATATTCTTGTACCCACAGTGTAGCACGCACTTCAGTATCATTGGTACTCCCAAATATTCGAACAGCAGAACTGATCTCATAAAGAACTTTCCGCTGCACCCTGCCTGTGATCTCTTGCTGGATGCCATTCCAATTGTGGACACGTCCAGTTGCAGAAGCAAAATAGTTGCCATTTAAAGGCCGAACATTCCCATACGCAGTGAACTCATGTCTGCAGATATTGCATCCTCTTCCTGACCAATTTTTAACCCATCTTGAAGTGAGGATTTTTAATTATTGTCTCGGCTCCACTTGGTAATTTTACTTCCTTCAATTCAAAAGGAATCATTAATCAGCAAAAGTGGGGCTGTAAGAGTTCATGCACTTTTTTTCCTTTCAAAAAAAAGGGGTATATATGTTATGCACCAAGTTAAATATGAAGCACATGGTGATCAATGTAACAGAAAGTTGACAGTAAAATCTTGTGCATTGTATTCCTCATACCGATTTCATTAGAACTAAATGAAAATTGAGCTTAAAATCTATTAAAAAAATTCATCACTTCATGAAAGATCAGGCATAATAAATTAGGTTAAGTTCTGATTATATTTTCATTATACTTCTGAAAAAATATAAAAGTGCATAACAAGATATTGATTAGAAAAGGAAATCAAAAAATTCGTTGAAGAAAATATTACAAAAAAACACATAGGAACTCACTTTTGACTGTTTATGTCTCGAGCTAGTAATAGTGACAGAATCAATGACAAGATCCACACCAGCAGGAGGTCCTTCCAGGTAAAATACAACATTTTTTGGCATGTTGGTCAAAGAAAAGGTGCCTTCCAGTTTGTTCCAGTTTTCTTTTGAGGCAACCACACTGTTACATAAAATTTGGTCATCAATCAAGGACAGTGTCAAAAAGAATTTGACTGTTGAAAACTTTTGAAGTACAATACCTTCCAACGGGATTATAATGTGTTGATCCATCTGCATTTTGCAACCTTAGGGTTCCTTTGACTTCAACCTGGCCTTGGACATTCCCATCAACTCTAACAAAAGCAGAAACTACATAAGCAGTGCCTTTAGACACTTGATTCGTAATATCTTGTTCAAGACCCTGCCAGTGTTCTGTTCTCTTTGAAACAACAGCATAATTCTCTCCTGAGTTCCCTCTAATACCATCAAGGAAACCAGACCATTGTGATGCCACATATGCATGGCAGCAGATGGGATTCCAAGGATGAAGGCCTTTTGAAAAATCATAATTTACAATGATGTTCTCTGTTCCACCAATTGATGAAGCTGACCCCTCTGTTTTCTAAAGAAAATCTATAGTTAATAAGACTATAAGGCAGAGAATCTAGTAGACCAAATTAGTATCTAAGTCAGGGATATGTTTAACAAAAACTAAAATGCAAGCTGTCTCCAGGGCCATCGAGCAATTGTAGACACACAAGCAAGCAAGAGATCCATTGAATACCTTGTAGGAGATGGTGACTGAATCTATGAGCAAGTCCACACCAGGAGGGGGACCTTCAAGGTAGAACACTAAACGTCTTGGTAGAGTTGTTAGACTAAATGAACCTTCCATCTTCTCCCAGCGTTCTTGTGAAGCCAAAGTCCTAGTAAAAACTGCTTAATGATAAAACAGTGCTGATGATATATTATAAAACACACTGAATGGTGGCTTATGGTCGAAATACCTTGCAACAGAAAGATAGTTGGTAGAAGACCCCTCCTCAAGTTTGAGAGTGACCTGAACTCCAATGGGCTCATGAACTTCCCCATGAACTCTGACATATGCAGCAACAAAGTACTCAGTACCAAGGGTGACCTTTTCTGTAATGTCCTGCTCAAGCCCCTGCCAACTCTGTGTGCGATGAGTAAGAACAGCATAGGTTGACCCTGAATGTGGCCTTACACCATAATGGTAACCTGATCCTTCAACGGCTACAAATGCATGGCAACTATTTGGTTGCCACAAATGTAGACCCTCAGAAAAATCACTGTTTGACAGAATGTTCTCCATGACAACTTTGTCAGAAGCACTGTGCTTATCTACTGCCTGCTCAACATTGCACAGGAAACAAAATGTTAATGTGCCTAGCATCATGAAAGAGGGCATAACCTGGGGAGCCATGGTTGGCAAATAATCTAATAGACATAATATATTAAGTTATACAGAAAAGTTGATCTCGAGGAAACCACATTTGCTCAAAAAAGTTTCAAAGCTTCTAGCAGACAACAGAAAAATGGAGAATACATCTCCTAAGAAGCCACATGGTCTTTGTTCAGTTTACTTTGCACAAATATTTGCTTAAAATCATTTTTATTTTCATGGTTTTTCTATCTCGTGGTAATACCGTAAAAAGGGAGAGGGCGTAATTATGATGGAACATGGTTGCAAGCATGCCTATTATTTGCAGACATTGGTTCAGTCGATCTTGGATTTTGTGCTAACATCAAAGAGGTACCTTAAATTAACAATTAAACAAAGAAATTAACATCCCATCATTAAATGAAAAGATAGGTCTAAACCCCTGACAACATCTGCATCGCATAGCAGACCTTTCTGATCGGGGAGGATAGTTGTGATATTTGAAGCAATAGCTGTGGCACATGCTTCAGCTAAACATATGAAAAAGTTCTGTATGATCTTCTCAAAAGTTCTGAATGATCTAATGTACTGGAGCGCCCAACATGTCTCAGAATCTCCCAAACCCAATATGTTGCATTTGGATCTAGGACGCTTCACCAGTATTGATACGGACAAGATCAGCTGAGTGAGATCTACTCCAAAATGCAAACAGGCAACATCAAATTCTCAGTGGTTGCCGTAGTTTCCCAAAAATAAACCGCGAACAAAGGTATAATCTGTACAATGGATTCCAGCATACGCATTTGAATCTTTGTTTAGGCCGTCTCCAACAAGAGCGCCAAACTCCAAAAATACATCTCCAACAGTGATTTTGCATACTAAAAAACGTCCTCCAACAGCTGATGCAAATACCCGAGTCATTTTGCCTACGGGGCGAAGAAGACGCGACAAAAGACTACCCTCTCTCCTCGCTAGGCAGTTCCGTTGGTGGGCCCTCCCGGCCGACCACGCCTCGCCGCCCAGATGCTCGTCTGCGCGCCGGAGGAAAGAGGAGGAGTCACGTGGTCACGGCAGCCATCGGAGGAAATTGCGGGCAGCTTCTTCAAATTTGCCGCTGGGGGAGCAAAGCGGCCGCGAAGCCGGGCCGGGGCGAGGAGGGGTCGGCGGGCGGCCGGAGTTACGCCGGTAGCCTTGGCGTGGCGTCGGCCGGGCGGCGGCGCCGCAGGCGCCAGGCGCAGGCGCAGCGGCGGGAGGGGCGGCTTCTTTCGGCGGCGCGCTGAGCAATTTGGCGGCGCGAGCCGTGTCTTGGCGGGAGGGGCACCTTCTTGCGAGATTTGAGCCGCGGGCGGCGAGTGTGCCGCGACCGACGGGCGATTCCGTGATGAGGCGAGCGCGCCGGCGGGCGAAGCAGCGGCGGCACGGCAGTGCGCCAGGCGTGGCCATCGGCGGCGTGGCGTGGCGGGCGTGCCGGGCGCTGCGGCGGCAAACTTGCGTGGTGCGGCAGACCAGCTCGGGCAGGCCGGCGAACTTGCGTCTCTTCGGCGGCTTTGCATCTCCACGAGGCGACCTCGCGCGGCGGGGACGGGACCTCGGTGGTCGGGTGGCGCCACCAAGGCGCGGGCGCATCGGTGATCGGCCTCGCCGCTGACTGGACGCGAGCTTCGCCCGTCAACGTGGCGCGCCCGGCGGGCAGGCGGTGGAGAGGATGAGGACGAGGTGGACATGCCCGTGGTGTGCCCGTGCGAAATGGTCCTGCCGATGGAGGGCATGCCCACGCTTCTCGCGCGAGCTCGGTGATTGGGGCTTGCCCTTTGCGTTCACCGTTGAAGCAACGTTTGGATGCTACCATTTCACCGTATGACACCCAAACTTCCGGAATACGCCTCATTTTGCCCGTCTTTGTTGGAGTCAGCCTTAGTGGGAAATCAAATCAACAGCTGATTGGCTATGCTAATGAAACCACCAAACGATCCTATATATTGCAAGGCCTACCCAAACAATCAAACAAACAAACACAGCAAGAAAGTATCCAACGGCAGTTGCTATACCTTGGGCTCAGAATCGGAACCCTGTGGATCTGGTTGCGGGAGCGCGCGGCCGGGCCGGCGAGGGCGGAACAGAGACGAGAGCCAGCCGCAGCGCCTCCTCATCTCATCCGACCCGCGCGCAGCAGCAGCTAGCTACCCGGCGGATGGCAAGAAGTCAAAACAGAACAGGGGAGTGGAAATGGAAAAGCCGCGTAAGGTAAGCGGTACCTTCCCTCCCCTCACCTACCTAACTGGCTACCGTCCTACCGAGGTGGTGGCACCGCCGTCCGCCGACACGACAGCTTGGGACGCAACGGGACGGCACGCAGGAGGAGATGCGCCCGTGAATGCGACAGCGGCGCCGAAGCTTCTTCCACAGGGAAGGAATGCCGGCGCGCGTACCTGCGTTGCTTCCGGAGCGATGGAAATGGAATCGGATGCGAAGAATGCCGCGCGAGGAGGATTACTGGATTAGGAAGGCCTAGGTTATCCTACGCAAGCTCGTCTCCTGGGTCTTCGAGGCATAAAGACGAACACCTTCTTCCTCTAAAGCCAGACGAGTGCACGGAGGTCAGCAGTACCTCTCTGCAGGGTCGACGGCCCCTGGAGACGGCGGAGGCCGCGCCGTGTCGGTGTTCGGCGAGCAGGGGCGGCGGCGGAACAATCGAGGAGCAGAGGACGCTGCGGTTCGCGCCGTCGATCGGAAATGACAAGAGCTGAGGGCTGGGTGAGGAGAGAAAGAGGAAGGAGGATCCAAGTGAAATTGCTGCGCAAGCTCCTTCATACTGTACAGTACAGTACATTACAGATACCGAACATTTGAGCAAGTCAACGTCGTGAAAAGGTGACGTGTCCATGTTAGAATGATCTCGGCTTACTGAGTCACAAGGGTCTCCACATACCATTGCGATCATACGGGTTATCAAATTGGGATCCCTATCAAATTCACATAATGCACATCCAACGACCAACGACTGAGATTAAGTCAGGCGTTGTGTATTCAACAGTTAACCGTGTGTTTGGTTGAGTCACTTCATCCTACATTATAGGGAAAGCTCCGACCCTTCTTATGTTTAGTAGGTTAGCTCCGTTCCACATTTTTGTTTGGTTAGAGGAATTTGGTTAGTGGCTCTCACGTGTCATTTCGTCTCGGCGACGGACTCGGGGACAGGTTGGCTCCGTCCCTCATCGTTGGTTCGTTATGGGACCCTAGCTTTGGGGGACGGAGCCGCTTCGCCCTTTGTTTGGTTCTAATCTTGATTTTGGGACGGAGCGGCTTCATCTAATGTTTGGTTGTAGGTATTGGGAACGAAGATTCCTGACATTTTGCATCACGACCCCAAGAGTTTATTGTAATTCACCAGGACCGGATCTGAAAACTCTCTACTACTTTTACCTAAGCAACCTTGACCTTGAGAGTGAAATAAAATTCCGTTGAAGCCCTTTTCTTCCTCCATCGGAGGCGCAGACTGACCCCTCAGCTCCCAACGGATCTCGCCGCCGGGGCGGAGCTCCCAAATGTAACTCACTAGTTTCGGGCGCAATGCTCATGGCGGAGCTCGTGAGCGGTGTGGATACCCGCGGCGGCCACGGTCGGGCACGAGATCCGGCCGCAGTGGAGTTTCGGAGCTTGCGAGCGGGTGCGGACTCCCGCGGGGCTCACGATGGCCGTGAAGTCCAGGCGCGCGGTCGTGGAGCGCCAGGCGCATGGGCTCGGCACGGGCTCCTCGTTCTTCACGCCATGAGCAAGGCGGAGACGGGCCACGAGCAAGGCGGAGACGACGGAAGGAAGAGAAGACGGAGCACGCGACCGCGATGGAACCCAACTGGATTCGCCCGTCGCCCGCCGTTTCGGCCGGATGGAGCAAACCCGCACCGGATTTAATATTCCTCCCAAGGGACTAACCCAACCCACCTCGATCTACAACCAAACACCCCAAAAGTAGGCTCTAACCTCACGGCGGCCAACCCGAATCTCAAGTCCCTAGATTGATAGGGTTGAAGATGTGAAATAGATTCTATGAATTCTTCTTCTCTAACTTAACTTCACTTAACAAAATCTATGGGTTATTCTTCTACAACTACTATTAATTTATACAACGAATTGGAATCTAGACGGACCTTTTATAGATTTTAATAAAAGAATTTGGGTTGATTTATTTCTTTTGATTTATTATTCTATTAACACAAAAAAAGTAGAATAAGGTCAATTTAGGGTCCGAAAGTATAGCAAACGTACCCCTAAACAAATAGTATCATCTCTCTGTCAGCCGCCGGCCGCGACGTCTGCTTTGCTTTCGAGTGGCGCGAACGCATTGATCCTTCCTTCCTTTCTCGAAACTGGACTCTCCACCGTCCCGCTCCCGCGCCTCTTTCCCTAGTTCCAGGATTCCAGTTGGCAGTTGTGCTGCTTGTACAGAGAGAGGCTGGCGGCCGGGCCAGGTCGGCACACGTGATCTTCTGCCGTTCTGGAGGCGACGGTGGCCGCCGCCCCAGGTTGCTTCGCCAGCGCGCCATGCCGGCGGGGGAGATGGCAGATTCGCGCACCTTATCGCCGCCCGCCGAAGGAACCTCCTGCGCGTCGCCCGGACCCGCGTGTTCACCAGGCGCTCGACCTAATGCCGCGGCGCCCCCTCGGCATTCCTCAATCTTTATATGAATGTTAGTTTTTATATGAAGGAAGAACCGTACACCAATCCAAGCCGAGTTCTGCCCCGAGGTAATCATGATCCTCTCTTTCATTCTTGTTCTCGCTCTAATGGGTGCCACTGAAATCGCATGGGGGCACAGCATCGCATCCCAGGAGCCACTGCTGGTTCTCGAAATCGGGTGGTGCAAATAAGCTTCTTGCCTTGAGGCTTAATATACAGCTTCTTTATTTGGGGAACTGTAACATGCTTCTCAGGATTGGTGGCTACTACATTCTTTTATTGCCTTGTTCTATTGTAGTGTCCCTTAAGCTGTAGCAGTAAG
This sequence comes from Hyparrhenia diplandra, assembly GCA_015847255.1. Lineage (NCBI taxonomy): Eukaryota > Viridiplantae > Streptophyta > Magnoliopsida > Poales > Poaceae > Hyparrhenia > Hyparrhenia diplandra. Next base: position 239,733 of record JADLZK010009398.1, read on the forward strand.
ATGTCCCTCAGCAAGACCGTGCAATTCAATTGGAATTGCGTACTAAATTCGTCAGCTGAGGTTTTCTAGCTGTTTCTGCGGGCCAGAGAAGAATCATCATAAGAAAATAAAATGAGGGCATCAGTAGCTAGTGCTTATCTTGCCTTTGTTGTTTAAAGATGAATTTTTGCTGCTTAGGTATGTTAATTATTACGACACTTGTCAAATGGTTGTTCTATTATGATTAACTGTTGTGTTATTTCTGACAACTGTAGGTTTCCTACTCCCTCCTTGATATAGGAACCTAATATATTTTATGTCACTAAAGAGTAGAATAACTATTTGGACCGTTATTCTAGTTACGCTATAGTCAACTGTATACCCATTTTGTTGGTATATATTTTCATTAATACTACTAGAAATATTTGACCTAATATCGGGCTATATAGAATTACAGATAAACAGCCTTTTTAACTTTCAGAGATTAATGTTTGGAATTTAACTTTCGGGCAAAATGACCATATGTTGCACAATTTTACTTAAGGGTACATCCGTATCCTGTTTACGTGTGTTGTATGAGATTCCCATCCTAACTATTTGTACATGTTTAAACCAAATAATAGATACTGGAATGCTAAAAGACCATAATGTACTCAAGAAGACCAGTACTATGTCTGGCAATACAAGCAATATGTTCTGTTCCTTTATTGAGGACTTTGATATCAAATTCATAGCTTCAGAATTAATTTATTGAGTTCCTATTTGAAGCGTATTGGCACCTCTTTCAAGTACAAAGCAAAACTCCATATCAAAGATGAGCTTCAGATCCATCGAACAGTTACTTAGGAGGAACAGCAAAACCAGAATTTTCGCAATATTGTTGACGGTGTCCATGACCAGAAGGAAGAGCAGTTAGTGCAATCCTTGAGGGAGTTACTTCTTGCAAGCAACCAGCTCCTAGATAAGTTTGATGACTACTATGTCCTTTCTACGGTACGCCCATTTTATTTATTTTCTGGAAAATTATGTTATATATTGTCCTTAGACTGACATAATCCATCAAGTAACAGGGTAGGAGATGTTTTATTCTACAATACTTCTATAGGGTGCCTGTTTCCTTCCAGTTTTGCACTGAAGAGATTATGACCTCATTGCTATCTCATCTTGCAGCTTTCTTAGGATGAGAGGCTTCAACATCTTAAAAGCAAAAGAGATGTTCTTAAATATGTTAAAATGGCGTGAAGATTGTTCTGTTGATGCCATCGCAAGCGTATGTGGTGTCTTTATTGTGTGTTACATTTCTTTTTATCTCTGGTTTGTTACAAGAATTTATGCTTACTGTTATCGTGGAATTTTGCTTTACCTGTACCGTAAGCATTGTATGTTAGAATATATATACTTTTATTGCAATATCGAGCTTATGACTTGCGCTGTGCGTATCAGCTTAGCTGGAATTTTATTATGAATAGAGCTTCCTTCATGTAAAAGAATTGAAATATCAAGCTTAAATGTCTGTTTCTATGCTACAGGATTTTAAATTTGAGGAGTATGATGCTGTGAAAAGATGCTATCCTCATGGATTTCATGGAGTTGACAGATTTGGCAGGCCTCTATATATCGAGCGGGTTGGCTTGGTGGATCTCAACAAGCTCATGCAAGTGACTAGTATTGATCGATTTGTAAAATATCATATATCAGAACAAGAGAAAACTATATCCTTGAGATATCCTGTTTGCTCACTTGTGGCTAAAAGGCACATAGCCTCGACAACAGCCATATTCGATGTGAAAGGACTGGTGCGTCATAGCTAAATGAAGCGCTTCCCTTTAATAATGTTTTATATATTCCAGTTCATAAGAAATAGTTGCCTAAATGTTCAGCCATTCTTCGTTCTCTAATACTTTGACCCAAGTTTCATGTTAGAACTTAGAAGCAGGTAGTATTAGAGAATAGAGATGCTTTGACTTATTACTGGGGCAGTCACAAAAAAAGACTTATTACTGGGGCTTTGCTCACAGATATTTTATATGTTAGTTTTTAAGTTCCCTATCTGGCATATAATGAAATTATTTGATCTGTACGCAATCATATATTTTGTCTTGGCTGCTGTTATCCAGGGGTTGAATAACTTTTCAAAATCTGCAAGAGAGATGTTCGCAGAGATCCAAAAGATCGATAGCAATTATTATCCAGAGGTTTGTCTTGGTCATGTCCATAATTGAACATCTAATGTGGCTTTTACACTAGCCACAGTCTGCTCATGTGTATCTTTCTTTTTGCTACAGACATTAAATCAACTTTATATAATTAATGCTGGAACTGGATTTAGAGCACTGTGGAAAGTATTGAAAGCATTCATGGAGGCAAGAACATTAGCAAAGGTTCAGGTAGTATATCTTTTTGTTTGCCCTATTATTGTTTGACAAAATATAGTGAATGCTTACCTTTATGTTACTTGTTAGGTTCTGGGGACCAATTACCTTAACACAGTATTAGAAGCCGTTGACCCAAGGTAAAAGTGCATCAAGTCATGTGCAACGTTTGCATCTTTAGCTGCTTGAATAATTGCTCCTTCTGCAGCAATTTACCAGACTTTTAGGCGGAACATGCACTTGTCCAACAGGAGGATGCTTACTCCAAGATAAAGGACCCTGGACTGACCCAAAATGGTTCGTGCTTCTAAGGTAAGGTATGTTTCTTTTATAGGTCATTTGAAATTTTATGGGAAGCTGAAATAAAAATAATATAAGGTGATGGAATCTATCTGTGATTTTTAGGAAGCATTTGGTAAAGGTCAGAAGTCTTTCAATGAATTGACTGCCACAATTGCCTGTGAAAGCTTTACAGGTTCTCAGGTATTATTTTTCTCGAATACGGTTCTCAGGTATTATGGTATTGTTCTTTGCACTTTAGCTTCAATGATCAAGCCTTTATTAGCATAGGCCTACTCCTACTGGTGTGTGGTCATCAGCCATTGATACGAGTGTATTAAGCCTTTTTGAAGTGTTAAACACTCAGCACCTTATCAACCATGATTGTGAAGTTTAGAAGCCTTACTGAGCATCCGTTGTTCTAGTTTATAGAAATAGATAGTTGGGCTTGGACCTTATAGGCCCCTCGTCACATCTATTTTTTTCTCAAACACAAGAGAATTGTGCATCATTTCATTAAGAGAGAAATTGTCACATCTATGATCTACCTTTCCTCTAATAGAACTGATCCCATCTTTCCGTACTACCCTTGCTCATCTCTCCACTGAGCTTTGTTTTCTTATCCCTCTTTATGCTTTCCAACCACTTGGTTTTCTTTTCTGAAGAGATATAATTATCACACTACTTGTGTGCATGCACACTACCTTGCCTTACCAGAAAATTATAGTCTGAGAGAAAACAATCATCACATTGTATCTACCTGTTTCATCTTTTTTGTGTCCATGCATTTCCTTTCCATCACTTAGTGCCATGCCCAAATGAAGTTGGCTCTCCTGTCTTCTCGTTCTCCTGCATTTTCCTTGCCAAAGAATCATCATGGATTCTTCATTCTTTCGTATTTTGTTTGCAGGAGCCTTCCACAAAACAAGTAGATTCCACTTCTCGTAAGAAAAGAACTCTTGGCATGTTGTTAAAAGATGACCAGGTCTTATTTGTGCCATCTTCTTTATTTTCAAATTTCATTTCTATCGAAAGTGGAATTTCACTTCATATCTGGGAAAAAGTGGTGCCAGTAAATAATTTTAAGCTCGAGGAGCAAGTAAAGAAAAAAATATGTCTATGCCAGTTCAGCCAGTACTCCTTGTGTTATGCACAAAGTCGCATTAATACTGAATTATCTATGGCACAGGTTGGAATTGATACATGTGAAAATATTCTACGGAAACAAGTCGATGAACAGATCTCCGAGAAGATCCGAGAACTTGAACACTGCGCTGCTCAGAGTAAGGAGGTGAGCAAAGGAACCCAAATCCAATAAATTGCAGCCAAGAAAATATTCTACATAGCAACTGAATGTAGTTTCTTTGTAGTTCAGACCCTGCAGACACTAACACGTAAGCAACAAGAACTCACCGACCACATCGAACAGCTGAGGAAAATCCTTCAGTGAGAATGGCACCCCTCCTAGTTCATTCATTCCTTTAGTTGCAGTCTTGCATAGCATTCAGCGTCCCAAACTAAGAAGACAATCTCTACTTTTCTTTTATTTTCCCAATACAGGGATGGCATGGGTGCAGATATGAAAGCCAACATACAGAACTCAAAGTAAATTAGAGCTTGCCGAAGGTGGAGAAAGTCAAAAGGGACAAGAACGAAGCCATCGTTTTAATGCAATGAAGAAGAAATATGCACCTTAGATAGTTTTCTGTGACTAAACTTTAACCCCTATGAGCTGTTAAAACACTCAGTTGTGAATGTCATAGTATTGTACACCATGATTATTCTGGCAACGTTGTCTACGGCTGTCTAGACGCCCTCTCAGAAGTCCTGTACGACCATCAGACCATGTTAAATAAGGGAGCTTATCCTGTACAAACCAGTACCCCTGTGCAGCCGTATAAACTTTTCATCTGGATTGTTTTTTCTCTCGATCGGGCCATTCATCCGTTTTTCATTTTAAGAGGAAGGAAAACCGAATCCAAATACAAAGACTAAGCTGTGATGCAGTGGACATCAGCTGTCGGCCTCCAAAGAAGAAAAACCAAAGAAGTCCTAAACTCTGGATCCAAATTTAACGATTACATGGCTAACCAATTTGCGACCTAGGACCTAGCACACTTTCGGGGTGTCGTCCCGCGGTGGGAAGCCCCCTCCGCTTCTTTCCGCGGAGAAAGAACACCTCCATCGCCTCCCCTGTTGGCGTTAGCGTCGGGCCCGATCAAAGGCGGCTGAAGTTCGTCGAAGGAAACCTCATCCGGATGCTCCGCCTCGGCGTGGATCCCCATCTTCTTCAATAGCACCTTCCTTGCACGAGCCTCGGCCTCTCTCCTCCAATGCGCACTCTTCGCGCAAGCGGCGCCGACTGCGCTTTGGGGATGAGGTCATCATCGGTCGGCTCCCTCCGCGGACGCGTCCCGCCCCTCAACTGCTTGGCGTGGGCAGGATCGGAGGATCCAGCGGCCGTGAACTTCGCAATAAAGTCATCGCGAGACATGGTCGGCGCGAGGGCTTCGGCGTCGCCCGCGGCGCCCGAGATCAAGGAGGCGGCATCGGACTCACGGGCGTCGTTCACGGGGGGCGGGAGGATGGTCCTCGGTGTCCACGGGTTCTTTGGTCGCTTCACCCAGCAACTTCGCCCACCATTGCCGCGGCTCGAGGCGCCACAATCTCCCCATCTTCGGATCCCCAACAAGGGGGTGCGGATCGGGGATGCAAACCTCCGGCAACACACAAGGCGAACACGCCGCGACACCATCCGATGCCCCAATCTCGACCCGAGTTCGGTGACGAAGGTCGGCGACGCTTCATTTGGGACACGGCGAGCGACCACCCGACCGGGCACATCGGTGGCCCGGATGGTCCCAATGTCGATGCCGCAACCTCCATCAACATTGGATCTTCCACCAAGTCACGATCAATATGCCCCGCATCCATGCATCCAAGAACATCACCGTCCATAGGGCGGCAAGGATGGGAGCGAGAACTTCCGGCAATCGACGGGCGACGAGGGAGTGAGGCCATAAGCTCCACCAAAGATCGGATCATCCCTCAAATCCCGCCATGTCCAAAGATCCAAACGTTGTAAGAGCAACATCTCGAACTCGAGGTTGGCGGGGACCATATTAGCGATGGCGGCGAATCGCGAAGACAGTCCGGCATCTTCGCCTCCGCCCGCCGCCCGCCCACGGACGGATCAAGTATCCAATTTGGACACCAACAAAGCATCCCGGACAGCGGCGTCCAAAACAGAGAGGGTGGGGTGCGAGGGCACCGTGGGTGGCGGCGTCGGTGGTGTTGTCCACGAGGACACCCTCGTTGCGCCAAAGACCGGCAGCGCATGGTGACCCTCCTCCCACATCGGAGGCACCGAACGATTGCGACAAGCGGCGGCGACATGGTTGGGGGCCGCAGTTGAAGCGGCGCCCAACCGGTCGGTGGAACTCGACGGCGAGGCCTCGCGTCGGCCGCCAAGCCTGCGACAACCACGCCACTCGGGCCAAAGACCTTCCTCCGACCATCGGCGTTGGGTGCCCGAGACACGCCACGGCCGCCCGCCGACGCCGGTACCACGGCACCACGTGCACCATGGAGCTCGGGAGACGACGTTGCTTCCTTCCTCTCGAACGCTGGAAGGGCGGCGTTCCCCCGCCGTTGGATAGCCTCCACCAGCGCCCATCGACGCAGCAGAAGTCGCATGTCGCCGGAGAGCCCGACGGACGGCGATCGTAGGACGCCCGCACGCGTCTGTGCCAAAAGCGCAGCTTCTTCAATCGGAGTCGGAGAAATCGAGTTGTCCACCACCGTCACGGCCTTGAACGCCCGAGGGTACCGCCGGGGACGAAACGAAAGCCGCATCCGGGGGCAGGGCTGGCCCGGCCGCGACCGCTGGTCGGCGTCTGAGTAGGCAGACGCGGCGGCGGCCGTCGAGACGACAGCTCTCAGGCAACCCTCCGAACATGCATTTGTCTCCACCACCGCCGTTGAAGTGGAGACACGGTGATGGAGCCGCAGCCCCACCCAGAGCAAAGATGGCCGACGACGAGAGAGGTCGTGGCGACGGCATCGCATCGCGCCGAGGAAGCGGCACCCTCCACCGGAGCCGAGCTCGTCACAAAGCACCCACCGGAAGGTAGATCGAGGGAGGGACGAGTCCGGATCCGAAAGATGGAAGGAGGATTTCGGTTGGATTTGGGGGTGTATTTGGTGGATTTGGTAGATCGGGGAGGCGACGAGCGCTCGAGGGGAGCTCTAACGGCTCCATCCCGCTCCAGTCCTCCGCTCTCTCTCTCTCTGCAACTCACTTGATTCCCCGCCTTCATCCGGATTGTCGATCCACCATCCGATGGGCACGGCGATAGGCAATGAATTTTACAAAATAACGCCCTTAACCCAGCGTTTGGTCTTTGCGGGGAACATAAGGATGGCGTTGAGGTTCGGTTCGCATCGATGAAGTCTCGTACACCTAAAACCGAAAACACTAAGTTGAAACCCAAACCTAAAGCTGATTTGGGTGGAAATCCATCACCAAAACCAAACCCGCGGATACCAAAACCCAAATGTATACCCGAAACCTGAATAGATACTTGAGTCACATATTCACTTTTATAAACAAGATGCAACAAATAATAAATATTTTCATGAGTCAAATTTGAACAAATTTAATAATCTAAGTAAACAACTTATTATTAACATATTATAAAACATTAATTTTAATTCCAAATGATTTATTTCGGACATCCATTGAGGTAAAAACTAAACCCCAAACCAAACCCGAAACAAAAACCGTGGGCGAAAAACCAACACCAAACACGAAACCCGAAAAACTAAAACCCTTGAGATATCCGCCCGAACCCGACACGCTACAATCTTTACACACGCGCCCGGCGAGTACATTAGTTTTGACGATGAAAGGATCGAGATGCCCAAGAGGGGTGGGGGTTGAATTGGGCTAATCTAAAAATTTAACTCAAATAAACAACCTACTAGCCCATATTCACCCTCTTGTGCCTAAGTGTGTTTCTAACAACTACCGCGACAATTTGCACCCTAGGTTCCAATCCTACTCTAGCATGGCAATTCTAAGAATGTAAAGACATGAAATAGAATTGCGAAAAGTAAATGCGGAAAGTAAAGAGAGGAAGGAACACGGCGATGTTTTCTCGAGGTATCGAGGTGTCGCCACACCCCTAATCCTCGTAAGAACTAAGTGCTCTCTACGAGTTGATTCTTCGACACTCCGTCGCGGTGAACCACTCAAAACCGCTCACAAGCTTGCTTGAGCCACCCACAAGCACCACCGGGTGATCTTCAAGCCATGATCCGCCACCAAGCCGTCTAGGTGATGGCGATCACCAAGAAAGAAACAAGCACAAACTCTCACTTGACCTCTACAAGCCTAATGAGAAGAGTGGATGCACACTTGTAACTCTCAAAGCACTAAAGAGGTCCTTAATCTTGCATATGACCACCTCAATAGGCTCTTGCACTCTCTTCAACTCTCAAGGTGTTTCTTCAATGAACAAATGAGCAAGAGAGAGAGTATGGGACGAGCCAACCAAGTATTTATAGCCCAAGGCTCGAAATCCAACCGTTGGCTCAAATCCCCTGAAAAATGCGCGGCGCCGGACGCGCCCGGCGGCTTGCGCTGGCGCGCCCGGCGCCGCACAAAATTCAAACTTCGCTCTCACTTTTTCCACATGGTCGACGCGCCCGCGCAGCGCGGACGCAGCGCCAGCGCAGCGTCGGCCTTGATGTAAAACACCGCCCGACGCTTCTCAATCGGCCGGGACGCGCGGGCGCCTCGAGCCCGGCGTGCGGCGCGGTGCAAACCGCCCCGGTTCACTTCAATTCAACCACTTCGTGAACGATTCAATTCCAAACTTTTTGGGGACTTTTTCAAGCTACCTAGTGCTAGAATCAACAAGTGTGCACCACAACTCATCACTAGACTCACCTAGGTCAAGCTACCCATCTGTACCCCCCTTAATAATACGGCCAAAAGCGAAAAACAAAGTCCTACGACTAATCCGATGTCTCTCAACTCCATCGACAATCGGAACTAACCGTCCTTAACCTTGTCATCCGTCTTTTGAAAACCGAAACGATTTCCATCGCCAGAGGGCATACGAGACACATTCCCTGAATCCGTCATTACCATGACCTAACTTGCCTTTGTTTACGCAAAACACACGTTAGTCATGGTAATATACATATTGTCATCAATCATCGAAACCACCCTAGGGGCCTAGATGCTTCAATCTCCCCCTTTTTGGTGATTGATGACAACCTCTAGAGTATGGAGATGAAATTTGAGGTTTTAAGCGCACTTGTTCACATGAGCCTCTATCAATAAGATCAAAAGCGTTAGGGTGGCTCATGCGACACAAGATCAATATATGTACTCACAGAATCTGCATGAAGAGTGAGTACGACAAGGATAGCTCATATGGTTCAAAGAGTATCACAAGTAATAATCAGAGTAAACCATAAGTGCGGAAGCATAGACCATATGAGCAAAAGCATGACATGATATAATATGATACCGAAGTAGAGAGCACACATGTCATAAAGCGTATCATGATGCATCACTAATATGTACAATGCTAAGCATGAAAGTAAACATGATGCATGAGAGTGTATCACAACAAAAGATCCAAATCCATCTCACAGACTCCCCCTAAGGGTCGGCGGGAGGTGTAGAAACGACGAGTCGGTCATTGGAACACGAGTGCGCATCACGCATTGCTACGGATCATCGAGGGCTCGTGGTGGGGAGTCGGCCCGACCACCGATGTCAAGGGCCCTTTGACCGGAAGTTGTCCGAGAAGCGGTCCGGGGCTCGCTCCGTGGTAGCGTGAGGGCGTCTCGGGCGTAGTGGCACCAATGGTCTCGACCCGAGACTCGAAAGCATAGCCGTGGGAAGTAGTCGGGTGGGTGCCATCCGTGAACCGCCGCAGCTCGAGGTGGACACAGGAGTCGAGAAGGAGTCCGGGCCTGCCGCTGGTGAGGAAAATCGAGCCGGCGAGCGTTTAAATCGACGAGAGGAGGTACCGGGCCAGAGGTTCCGCAAGGAAGGGTGAGCCGGTGATCTCCCCGGTAAGTGGCACTAAGTCCCATACCCGAGCCCGGGAAAGCACCGCATCCGAGTGATCGAGACAAGTCGTGAGCTGGTGTCCCCCGAACCCGCGCCGGGAGGTGGGTGAAGGAGCAAACTCGAGTGTATGCCCCTCGTGCCGTAAACGACAGGGACCGGCCAAACCGAGTACCCCGAGTGGACGGTCCCCGGGCCGAAACCGAGGAGCCCGAGTGGACGGGCCGGGAAGTCGGGCGGTAATCGAAAGAGGTGCTCGTGTGGAGGCACTCCTCGAGACCGAACAAGGTGTGCAATAAGCCCCATGAATTGTGCCTGGTTTGCGGATGGCGTCTTTGGTACTCGCTCGGGCCGACGCTGGAACTCGAGCCGCCGGCCTGGGGCTCAAGCCGCCGCCTCGAACTCATCTTGACGAGCGGAAATCGCGGCAAACCGCGCCTGGGCGGCATGCTCCGAACGGTCAAACCTATCAAGTAGCCGGATAGCCAAGCTCTACCGCTAGCCTCGCCGCCGTGCCGACGGGGAGGAGGAGGAATGAAGTCCTCGCCATCGCCGCTAGTAGTGTCAAACACAAAGTCACGGCGGGTGACCCGCGCCGCTCCCCTCGCCGCCTCTCCTCTTCCTCCTAAGAACCTCGGCGACCGCGCATCCCCGCGGGCCGAGCGGTCTCCCTCAGACCGGGCCGCGCCCTCGAGCTCACCGGCGGAGGGGTGACAACCCGAGCATTCCTCAGAGCTGAGAGGCATCGTAGACCCCAAACTCAAGCCGAGTGCCTGCACGCTCAACACGAGCCTCGATCGCTCAACACGAGCCTCGGGTGGAACCGGGAGCACATAGCATGTAGATAATGAAGGTGAGCCGGTGTGCATAGGACATCGGGCGTGTAGTAGCAAAGCTCCCGTAGATCACCTCCTCAATGTCACACAATATCACATCCCAAATATCAAAGGGCTCCTTCCTCAACAGATGTGCTACTATCCATTCTTTGGATCCCGTGAAACCCTCTCACGAGAAACCCATCCTAGGCAGAATGGTGCGGCGAACAATAGCATCAAGAGCCAGGGCCATCCCTGTCATAGCTGACGGATCTATGCTAGAACCCTCTCCAAAGTCCGGACCAAAACAACAGCGGACGAAGTCAACCTCTGGAAGGATCCCTTACGTGCTTGACGGGAGAGGGCGTCGGGGTAGCACTCACCGTGGAACTCGCCCCAGCACGGAAGGGTATCCACGAGGAGCTCTCTCGCACGGGCACTAGTCAACTTCCACCTCGACCCTTGAAGCTCAAGTAGAGCTCGAGTGGTCGGGGGGTCAATCCGCATCGTGGCGTAGAACTCATGGATCAAAAGACTCAACATAGCCGCGGCTCTCGCGGATCGGATCAACGAACCCGGAAGTGCATCTATGTAACCTCGAACGCCTCTCCCAAGGTCCCGACAAACCGGCCGAAATAAATCACCTTGTGCTTTGTGAAGATGCCGTAGGCCTCATATATGCACCGGTAGAAGTCCTCGTGCAAAGCGGTGCGAAGAACTCAACTCGTGTCGCCGCTCATCCGGAAACCATCGCCGACGGCCGGGTCCTCATCCCGTAGATCTGTCTCGCGGTCTTCGTGGTGAGGTCGCCGAGGAACAAATGGAGGGCGCCTGCGTGCGGAAAGTGGTGTAGGAGCGGCCGAAGCCGAGGACGGAGCGCTCGTCTTGGCCGCCTGCGTGCAACCCGCAAAGACCGACGGGCTGCGCAGACCACGGAGGTAGAGCTCTCCCCTATTCGTGCTAACTCAGCCTCGAGGTCGATCCGCTTCGCCCTCGACTCGACTCGGTCGTTCTTGGCCGCGGTGTCCCCGATAGCCAAACCGGGCTCGACCGCCACCACGAAGCTGGTTATATCGGCGGCCCGAGCAACCAACAAGGCGCGCCGGGCCTCTGTCGAGAACCCTCTTCTTCTTCTTTGTCTTCTCAATGGCCTTCTTCTTCCCTTTGAGAGCCTCCGGAAGCCTAGGTGGACGACGCCGATCGTCACCACCATCACCACCGCCACCTACGGTCTTGACCCGGGCATAGTGAGCCCGACACGGCACTGTTGCAAGAAGATGAGCCGACACCTTGTGAGGCTTGGCCTCAATCCGCACTAACGGGCTTGGCCCCGAGTTCAACTGCCACTACCAAAGCACCTCACGTAACCGCCCATAGTGACACAACTCACGCATAGGATAGAATAGTGGGGTTTATAACAATGAGTAATATCCTAGAGGTGAGAGAGCCTATGGAAGCAAGCATGGAGGTGAGAGAGAGAGGGGTTGGGCACAAGTTATACCTAGCCTTGCGAATTCCTGTGAAAAGGGAAGAAACGATGAGCGGGACACCTCCGGGGATCAAGGTAGGTCACTTCAATCAAGGTGGGTCGAGAGAATTTGTCGGAACAGTGAACTATCTTTGGTTCGGGCATTCTGTCGAGCACATGGTGGGCAAGGGTTAGGGAGGAAAGGGAAGCTCACATCCATGGTGTTCCGCGGCCGAGGAAGCAAAGGGAGGCCGGGACGACGAAGACGCCGCGTTCCCAAGAACGAGGAGGTGGCCCACGGTGGTGCTCGCGACGGCGGCGGCAATGGTGGCGGCAGGGCCGCGGGTTTGGCGAGGGCAGCGTGGTGGGGCGAACTGGCGTGGAGCGGTGGCGGCGCAGTGGCGCGATGGTGGCCCGGTGGCGGGTGGCGGGTGGCGGCGTAGGCGCGATCGGGGCGGTGAGAGCGGGCGCGGCACGGGCGGGCGGGTGGGTAACCCCGGCGTCGGGAGAAAGAAGAAAAAGGGGCCCGCTGGTTTGAAATAAAGAGACCTGGGGGCCCACTCGTCGAGAATAAGAAGATTCCCCGCCGCTGACATGCGCCGGCCGCTGCCAGCGGGGTGCGCCCGGGACGCGCCAGCGATCAGCCGGACGCTAGCCCGCAGAGGGTGGCGCGGGGGTCGCGCCGACGCCGCCACCGAAGCGCCGGACGCCGCCAGCGTGTGTACGGCGACGTTGATTTTTTCTAAAATTCGCCGACGCCGCCAGGGGCGGCCCTCGCCGGACGCGGCTAAAATCAATGCCGCCGGGTCCGGCGTTTGAAAAATTTCCGTGTCTTCAAATTTGTCTTCGATCTTCGCGGCGCCTTCTCCCAACCTCATTCCAACTCAAATAAGACCCCAAATAACACCTAGTTGGAACATGTCATGGGAGTCCTCTCTCAAACCCTCGATTTTGCGAATAATTTGCCATAGGCATAGATTAATTTTCGAAAAATAGGCGATAAAACCGATCGAGGAGCATCGTATGGCCAAGCAATGGAGTTTATGAACCTTTAGGAGCGTCAAATGCTCTCTCCATCCTTGGGCGAACACAACGGATACTCAAGCTTGAACCAAAAAAAGAAACGACGAAAACCAACAACCATGCATATGCAATGCAAAAACGAGAATTTAAATAAGGAATTTGAATCTAGTTGGCTTGTCAAGTTTGAACCAAGATTAAGCTTTTCACACGCTTTTGGCAGTTATCTTAATCATGTTAGACAAGCCCTATATGCATTGCAAGAATCTAAACATGGCATATAATACAATGAATGCAAGGGACAACACAAGCTCATTTTCTAGTGAAGTTGGAAAAATCAAGAATATTGAGCTCGCCTCTTAACTCACAAAACCTTGCCTCATCCAAAGGCTTAGTGAAGATGTCCGCCAAATTGTCTTCGGTCCTCACTCCTTGAAGAGATATATCTTTCTTGGACACATGATCACGAATGAAGTGATGACGAATATCAATATGCTTGGTGCGGGAATGTTGAACCGGATTGCTTGCAATTTTGATGGCACTTTCATTATCACATAGCAATGAAACCTTCTCAAACTTGACACCATAATCAAGGAGAGTTTGCTTCATGTAGAGAATTTGAGCACAACAAGCTCCCATGGCAATATACTCCGCCTTGGCGGTTGACAAGGTCACACTATTTTGCTTCTTAGAACACCAAGAGACAATAGACCTTCCAAGCAAATGGCACCCTCCGGTTGTGCTTCTTCTATCAATTTTGCAACCGGCATAATCCGAGTCGGAATAGCCAACAAGTTGGAATCTTGCTCCTTTGGGATACCATATGCCAATGCACGGTGTTTTGCTTGAGGTACCTAAGAATTCTCTTCACCGCGGTGAGATGGGATTCCATAGGGTTAGCTTGAAAACGAGCACATAAGCAAACACTAAACATAATGTCGGGCCTAGATGCGGTAAGATAGAGCAAGCTACCAATCATAGATCGATAGTGAGTCTTGTCTACCGGTTTACCTCCCACATCCGGGTCAAGTTGTCCATTGGTTGGCACGGTGTCTTGATGGGCTTACAATCTTCCATATCAAACCTCTTGAGAAGGTCTTTGGTATACTTTTCTTGAGAGATGAAGGTCCCTTCTCTCAATTGCTTGACTTGAAACCCGAGGAAGAAGGTAAGCTCACCAATCATGGACATTTCAAACTCCTTCGACATCAAGGCACCAAACTCCTTACAATGTTCTTCATTTGTTGAGCCAAAGATTATGTCATCGACATAAACTTGACAAATGAAGATGTTCCCTTCATGCTTCTTGGTGAATAGTGTGGTGTCCACCTTCCCAATGGTGAAGCCCTTCGCAATGAGGAAGTCCCGAAGGCGCTCATACCATGCTCTTGGGGCTTGTTTGAGCCCATATAGCGCCTTGGTCAACCTATAAACATGGTTAGGATATCTAGGGTCTTCAAAACCGGGATGTTGATCAATAAAGACTAGTTCATTTATGAAGCCATTTTAAAAAGCACTTTTCACATCCATTTGATATAATTTCATGTTATGATGTGATGCATATGAAAGGAGGATACGTATGGCTTCAAGTCTTGCCACCGGTGCAAAGGTCTCTCCAAAATCCAAAGCTTCAACTTGAGATAACCCCTTTGCCACTAGTCTTGCCTTGTTCCGCATGACAACACCTTGATCATCTTGCTTGTTGCGGAACACCCACTTTGTTCCAATGACTCTTGCACCTTTACGCCGCTCTACAAGTGTCCACACTTCATTGTGGGTGAAGTTGCCCAATTCTTCATGCATGGCATTCACCCAATCCGGATCTTCTAGAGCTTCCTCTATAGTAGTAGGTTCTAAACAAGAGACAAAAGCATGATATTCAACAAAAGAAGCAAGTTTTTGAGATCGAGTCATAACCCCCTTTATAGGACTCCCTATGATGAGATCTTGAGGATGTGCTTGGAGTAGAGGAGAATTCCTTCGATCAACCACTTGAGGAGGGTCTTGTGGAGCATCAACATCTTGAGCTTGTTCCACACTTTGTTCATGAGAGACATGAGTATCATCATGGTGGTTGTTCTCATCTTTATCATCATCTTGTGGAACATTGGATGAAGATGGCTTGTCAATGATTTCAACATCGTCATCATCATCTTTAGGCTTGATGTCTCCAACCGGCATGTTTTTCATGGCCTCCCTCAATGGTTCATCACCTACATCATCAAGATTCTCAAGTGCTCCTTGGGGCCGTTAGATTCATCAAACTCCACATCATATGTTTCCTCTACCATCTTTGGTCGCATGATTGAATACTCGATATGCTTTGGACTTCGATGAGTAACCAACAAGAAAACCAATATCACAACGTCTTTGAAACTTCCCTAGATGTTGGCGCTTCTTGTAGATGTAGCATTTGCAACCAAACACCCTAAAGAAGGAGACGTCCGGCTTCTTCCCATTGAGCAACTCATGAGGTGTCTTCTTGAGAAACTTTTTGGAGGTAGAGGCGGTTGGATGCATAGCATGCGGTGTTGATTGCCTCGCCCAAAACTTCTCATCGGTGCCATACTCATCAAGCATTGTTCTTGCCAAAGTGATTAGTGTCCGGTTCTTTCTCTCCACTACACCATTTTGTTGAGGAGTGTATGTTGAAGAGAACTCATGCTTGATCCCAACTTCATCACAATATTGCTCAATGTTTGTGTTGTCAAATTCTTTCCCATTATCACTCCTTATCTTCTTGATCTTTACATCAAATTCATTTTGAGCTCTTTTAGCAAACTTCTTGAAGCAAGCGGCCACTTCGGATTTGTCATGAAGGAAGAATGTCCAAGTATATCTTGAGTAGTCATCAACAATCACTAGACAATATAGGTTGCCCCCAAGCTCTTGTATGTTGTTGGTCCAAAGAGATCCATGTGAAGTAGCTCTAGCACTCTATGTGTTGACATGAAAGCTTTGGTTGGATGGGTGTTGGCAACTTGCTTGCCGGCTTGACATGCACTACAAAGCTTGTCCTTTTCAAACTTGACATCCTTCAATCCTCTCACTAGATCATTCTTCATTAGCTTCTTGAGAGACCCCATACCAATGTGTGCTAGTCTTCTATGCCATAGCCAACCAAGTGATGTAGCCTTAGCAAATAGGCAAGTTTGCAAGTTGGCTTCTTCGAAGTGAAATCCACAACATAGAGGTTGTTGTACCTAAAGCCTCTAAATATCTCTTGCTTGTCACTCTTCTTTGTCACAACAACTTCATGTTCATCAAATAGGCATTGGAAGCCAAGATCACATAGTTGACCAACCGACAACAAGTTGAAGCTCAATGAAGCAACATATAAGACATTTGAGAGTGAGTGATCATTTGATATTGCAACCTTTTCCAAGCCTCTCACTTTGCTCTTTGAATTGTCACCAAATGTAATCTTGTTGTGGCCTTTGTCCCCTTCTTCTAGTGAGGTGAACATACGAGGATCACCGGTCATATGTTGTGTGCAACCACTATCAATAACCCAATGACTTCCACCGGTCTTGTAGTTCACCTACACACAATAGATCAAGCTTGTTGCTTAGGGACCCACTCTTGTTTAGGGCCCTTGGTGTTCTCAATCAATGACTTAGCAACCCAAATTTGCTTAGGCCTATTCTTGTTTGGTGGACCTAAGAACATGACCTTGGTCTTGCCACTAGTATCCTTTCTAAGCATGTAGTGAGCATTGAAGGCAAAAGGTCTAGCATGCTTGGGCAAGGGTTGTGGTGGTGGTGTCACACACTCATGAGAGAAATGCCCTTCTTGACCACACTCAAAGCATCTCTTTGGCTTGGGCTTGGGCTTTGACTTGAGTTGATGTTGAGCCTTGGGTTGAGCTTGAGCTTTAGCTTTCTTCTCTTCATTTGCCTTGTACCCAATACCACTCTTATCCATCTTCATAATGGTGTTCATGAATAGCTCACTTTGAAGATTGTGACCCTTGGTGAACTTGCTCAAGCCGGTAGTGAGATGAGTGTTGACACCTGTTATAGCATAATATTACAAGTCAAATAACATGAAATAAGGGCTCAAGTTAAAGACCAAACATAAGTCTAGGGGTCTAACTAACATAATTCCACGAGTTTTGGTATTCTATGACTTTCCAGGGACTTGATAGATAATTGCAGAGAAGAATGGAGAAAGTTCCAGAATATACAAGACATATGAAGACAAGACTTGACCGTGAAGTAACTCAACCCGAAAAGTAGACTAAAACATTCTAGAAGATACCAGAGGACACGGAAAAGACGGGATGCCAAGATGGCATGACACCGGGCGCCGCCCGATATTAGGTTGATAGCCGCGGTGGGCCTTTTAGCTTGACCTCTCCTTTCTAGGTCGGTTTACTACCGACTTTGAGGTTGTATCTACACCGTTGTTGAAGGTCGGTTTGATCCAAGGGGTTGCGTTCATTGCCAAGTACTATATAAGAAGACCCGGTGACCCCTGTGATAACAACAATTTCATTATCATACTCATTCATCAACTCATACCCATCTAGTACGGCCAAGTCTAGACCTAAGCCCTAGTTCATACTAGAAGTAGTTAGCTATCTAGCTAGTTCTAGTTGAAGATCAAATTCTAGTTGATGATCTTAGACTTGGGTATTTATCATTTATATATTTATCTTTATCCCGTGACTTATCTAGTTTGAGTAATGTTAGATGCATATGGCTACTTTGTGCATTACAATTTAGTAAGGTGGATCTCATAAATAAATCACAATATAAATCATTAGACATCCTTTTTTCTCTCTACTTTCCATAGACTCCTTCCTCGTGGTAAAATATAAATACGATACGGATTACTCTCGGTGAAGTGCTACAATTGGTATTTCTATCGTAAACTTGTTTGATATCATGTTCATTCTTTTATCAAGGCCAATCAAGAATACCATGCCCCGCATTTCTTTGAGCGTTATTGCTAGGGTGACAGACTAGTGTATAGGTAATGCCTAGAAATGAGTGGTATACCTTGAGTACATATCCCGGTGAGATTAACTCCACTATGGATAATGGTGCTAAGTTTACATCCCACTACTAACACCGCCTAACTCCGCTTTGTTGGATCATGAGGTTAATCCCATATCCAAGCTAACATGATTAGATAGATATCCCATATATATTTCTTTTCGTCTTCCTAATTGGGATCGTGTAAGAAATATCAACAATGAGCCTTCTCTTTCTTGAGCTTATCATTTTTCTTGTTTGAGCATCTCAAATTCAAGCATGATCTTGTGCTCTTCTTCACTCTTGGTGGACTTGCTCAATGTGGCGGTGTGTTGAACTCTCTCTTTCTTGAGCTTCTCATTTTCTTGCTTGAGCATTTCAAACTCAAGACCCGACTCATATGTTTCATCACTTTTCTCAACGACAATCAACTTTTAAGTTGATATCTCCTCATGATCTTTCTTTTAGCTTGATGTTCTCATTCTTGATCTTGATGTACTCATCATAGTGATCGGCCACAACCACTTGCTTGCCTTTGCTACTAGCCTTTTGCTCAATGTTCTCATCAATCAAATCATCACATGATGTAGCTATATCAATCTTAACAACATGGTTAGTAGCAACATGTGGCTCATCATTTAAAAACTCATTAGCAACAAGAAGGTTGTCATGATCAACCTTGAGATTTGTGTACTCTTCTTGAGCTTGTTATATCTAATGATGAGCTCATTGTGAGTTCCCTCAAGTTTATCATGTTTTTCTTTAAGCTCCTTTAGGGAAGGTTTGAGCTCCTTGAGGGAGGATTTCACAAGCTTATATTCATCTCTAAGCTCATCACTAGCCTCTTGTGCTTTGTCATGTTTAGCAAGAAGAGTTTCATTCTCAAGTTTAAGCATGTCAATCTTTTTTGTTTGCCTTTGAGACCATTTTAGAATACTTGCTAAGCAAAGTCGCTTAAGCTCATCATAGCTAGGTGCTTCATACTCAACATCCTCATCACTATCATTATCACTATCACTACTTTCATCATCACTTGGTACCTTGGTGTCCTTTGCCATGAGGCATAGGTGTGTAGACGATGAAGATGGTGATGGTGGTGGTGAAGCGTATGAAGACCCAATAGCAATAGCCGCCACATGTTCTTGCTCATCATCACTTTCTTCACCGGAGGAGCCACCGCATGATGATTCAATGTCGGTGAGCCAATCACCAACAATGTAAGCCTTTCCATCTTTCTTCTTGTGGTAGTCCTTCTTCTTGCCATCTTTCTTCTTTATATGGCTTATCCTTCTTCTTCTCTTCATCATCACTTGATTCTTCTCTCTTGTCCCGTTGCTTCTTCTTGTGCTTGTCTTTCTTGGGTGGTTGGGACATTGATGAGCAAGGTGACCAAGATGATGGCAATTGTAGCACTCCATCTCGGAGAGTGGCTTCTTCTTGGTACTTGTGTAGAATTGCTTCCTTGATGAATCAAACTTGACTCCCCTCTTGCTAAGACCCTTGAGCATCTTGGTAGTTTTCTTCACCATGAGTGCAAGATCATCAAGGTCCTCATCACTTGGGCTTTGAGAGGAGGTCTTGAAAGCTTTGCCTTTGCCTTTCTTGTCAATGCTAGCCTTAAAAGCAAGATCTTTCTTCTTTGTCGATGAAGATTCATCTTTGGGATTGATATGCATGTACATTTCATGGGCATTGATCTTTCCCAAGATTTTTTTGTCGGTGTAGACTCGGAAAGATCACCTTGATGAAGAACGGTGACGATATGCCCATACTTCTCAATGGGAGGACACACAACATTCTTCTTACGACATCCGCCGGTGTGATTTGTGTGAGTCCAAGCCCATTGATTTCCTCTACAATGACATTCAAGCGACCATACATATCATTAGCATTTTCATTAGGAAGCATTGCAAAGGCATTAAGCTTATTCATAACAAGATTATAGCATTCCTCACGCTCACTCTTGGTTCCCTCATGGAGCTAATACAAATTTCTTCCCAAAGATCATGGGCATTTTTGTGGTTCCTCACGCGGTTGAACACGTCCTTGCAAATGCCTCTAAAGATTGTGTTTCTAGCTTTGGCATTCCAAGTGACTTGTTCCTTCTACGTCGGTGAGGGCTTTTTCATCCTTAGGTTTTCGTGTAACCTTCGATGGCGGCTTTGAGCACACCGGAGTTTTCGGCCTCAAGATAGGCTTCCATGCGAATTTTCCAATATGGAAAGTCATCGCTTCGAATATGGGTGGTGGGCCATTCCCGTTGGACATCTTTTCTCGGGCGGTTAAGCCTAATTATGAGCAACACGGCTCGATACCACTTGAAAGGATCGAGATGCCCAAGAGGGGGGTGAATTGGGCTAATCTAAAAATTTAACTCAAATAAACAACCTACTAGCACATATTCACCCTCTTGTGCCTAAGTGTGTTTCTAACAACTACCGCACAAAGTTTTGCACCCTAGGTTCCAATCCTACTCTAGCATGGCAATTCTAAGAATGTAAAGACATGAAATAGAATTACGGAAAGTAAATGCGGAAAGTAAAGAGAGGAAGGAACACGGCGATGTTTTTCTGAGGTATCGAGGTGTCGCCACACCCCCCTAATCCTCGTGAAGAACTAAGTGCTCTCTACGGGTTGATTCTTGACACTTCGACAGATCACGGTGAACCACCCAAAACCGCTCACAAGCTTGCTTTGAGCCACCCACAAGCACCACCGGTGATCTTCAAGCCATGATCCGCCACAAGCCGTCTAGGTGATGGCGATCACCAAGAGAAACAAGCACAAACTCTCACTTGACCTCTACAAGCCTAATGAGAAGAGTGGATGCACACTTGTAACTCTCAAAGCACTAAAGAGGTCCTTAATCTTGCATATGACCACCTCAATAGGCTCTTGCACTCTCTTCAACTCTCAAGGTGTTTCTTCAACCGAACAAATGAGCAAGAGAGAGTATGGACGAGCCATCCAAGTATTTATAGCCCAAGGCTCGAAATCCAACCGTTGGCTCAAATCCTGCGAAAAATGCACAGCGCCGGACGTGCGGCGACTTAGGCTTGCCGGGCGCCGCCGGGCACCGCACAAAATTCAAACTCGCTCTCACTTTTCCCCATGGCCGGACGCGCTTAGGCGCTGGCGCTTCGGGACGCGCGCGGGCGGGCAACCCCTGAGACATCGTCTCACGGACCGCTTCCGGCGTATACCGACGCGCGCCCGGCGCGTCCGGCGCAGTGTAAAAAACATTGCCCGACACTTCTCAACGGCTACGGACGCGCCCGGCGCCTCGAGCCCCAGCCATAAAGGCAACCGCGCCTCGTTCACTTCCAATTCAACCACTTCGTGAACCGATTCAATTCCAAACTTTTTCGGGGATTTTTTTCAAGCTACCTAGTGCTAGAATCAACAAGTGTGCACCACATCTCATCGGTAGACTCACCTAGGTCAAGCTACCCGTCCGTACCCCCTTAATAGTACGGCCAAAAGCGAAAAACAAAGTCCTACGACTAATCCGATGTCTCTCAACTCCATCGACAATCGGAACTAACCGTCCTTAACCTTGTCGTCCATCTTTTGAAAACCGAAACGATTTCCATCGCGTGAGGGCATACGAGACACATTCCCTGAATCCGTCATTACCATGACCTAACTTACCCCTATTTCTTTGAAACACACGTTAGTCATGGTAATATACATATTGTCATCAATCATCGAAACCACCCTAGGGGCCTAGATGCTTGGATGTCTCCGTTCGGGGTTCCATCGTGAAGGCATGAAAAAAAAGAAATACGATGCCGCCGCCGGGGAGAAATCGATCCCGCGCCGCCCACCGACGCCCGATTACCCCATGCTTCTCCGGCTTGTGTTGACCGCCCGACGCCAAGCAGGACCACCTAAGCCCGCCCTATTGGTCTCGATAACGCATACTAGGGGGACGTCCAATACTGCTCGATTTGCACAAATATAATCTAAATAAATAAATCCGGATAAAAAGTTGATCAAAAGGATGAATGAAAAGTATTTCTATTATAACCGTTCTATCGGCAACCGCCCAAGGCTTTGAGAGCGACTAAAAAGCCCCGCTACGATGAAAGGTAATAAAGGGTGAGCAAAGGCATGCCATTTTATTCAAACTATAGTAGAAAATCTTATTATAAACCTGGCACTTGTAAAATGTAATCGGCATAGTAGCAACTCCCGATCAACAAACAAGTACCTATCTTTTTGCTCGAGGACGCAAAGGGTAAGCTTTGGGGGAGTTTGTTGACGGTCACTAACGACATATTTTTCCCGTCAACTTACTACCATAAAGGGAGTGAAACTATACCTTTTATACTCATATACATTTATTACTAATATATTTCCACTTGTAGTGTCCGAAATGTATTTTGTAGTATTTATAATGAAAACAGTGGAAAGACGACCAAAGTACGCAACCCTAGAAAGCGCATTTCAGAATACTTCAAGCCCGGGGTGGAAATGGACCAAAACGCCGAGTTGGGCGAGCAAACACCACCGGCCAGACTTTTCGGGGCCCAACAACGCCACTCCCCACCGAAGCCCGAATTTTTGCCAAACCGAGGGTGCGCGCACCTTTGGTGCGGCCGCACCTCCCCCGAGGCGGTTTCGGCCCAGGTTTGGCGAGGCGGTGCATTACCTTCCATGGAGGCGTTTGCCGACGTTGGTTGGTCGGTTTAGCAAATTAGGTAGGTGTACCAAGGTCGGTTTGGCTCCTTCCATATGGGGAGGGACATTTTCCAACGAGCCCCCTCTCCTCTACCTATAAAAGGAGGCCCTCTCCCTCTTCCACAACACACCAATTCATACACAACACAAGGAGGAGCCACAATGTAGAAGAGAGGAAGAAGCTCCCCACTCCACTCCTATCTTCTTCTTCTTCCTCTTAGTTCTAATGGAGAGTGAGAGAGGGAAGGCTAGAAGAGGGCTTGGCCTCTTCTCCATGGAGTCCTAGTGTACCCCCGGTGCATTTGCGGATCTCGGGTGGCCGGAGTGCGGACTTGTCGGCACCCGCCACGCTTGTACCTCTACAACCTTCTAATCATTTGGGTAAGAATGGTTGTGTCCCTCTTCGGCTTATTACTCTTAAGCATATTATCTAGTCTGTTAGTTAGACTTGCGGGATTGATAGTCGTTCCTTGGGCGGTGCTCATTAGAAGGACCCCGGGGACGGGTAAGCCTTGTTAACACGCCCGAGTAAAAATCACTAGTGTAGACGTGGTGTCTAGACTAAGGGTTTTCTATCTTTTGTGGCGCATCCCACGGTTGAGGGGTAGGCGGCCGGGTTGTGACAGACCTTTGTCCGTCCTTTGTAATCCCTCCACGTTCGGGTGTGACGCATTGCTAAATGCCGGTCTCCATCCCGGTTTGGGCGATTGTCGGTGCCCGAAGTGAGGACATAACAACCAAGTGATCCCTGCTAGAAAGTTTGAGCCCATAAAGATACCTCACCACCCATAGTTATCCTAGGGTGACTCTGTTTAGAGAGTAATCACACAACCATTCCTCGTGGAAATACGATACCTCGAATACTTAGGGGTGAAATGTTATAACGACAATTCCGTGCGCCATGATTCTTCTCGCATAACGTTAAGAAACGTCAACAAGCATTTTGGCGCCGTTGCCGGGGGCGGTAGTCGTAATTCTCTCCGAGCCTAGAGCACCCGTGTGTTGTATCAAAAAAAAAAAAAAAAATAGTTATTTATCTTTCTTGTTCAAATTGAAGCCTACTCCATTTGAAAAACCTTCTGCTTCAACGGGGGAGTTCACAGAGCCACAATCTTTTTCAAAACCAAAATTTTTATCTGGCTATGAACTCACCCTAATTAAAAAAAAACTTTTGGTTCGGGCACTCCATCTCTGGTGACCATTTTGAAAATCTATGTTGCCACCTACAAGATTTCGAGGAATTATGATCATGCCTCAGCATTCCTGGCATGATCCAAGAAATTCACGTGTGGAATTTGTTTCTGCTCTCCCTCATAGGGAAAGCAAAACAATAGTACACTATGGTCGTAGGAAGTTTGAATGGGGACTGAAAAGAACTCAAAGACAATTTTTGTCTAGCATTCTTCCCCATCAATGCCTACCAAGGACAACTCTCGATCTCAAGTAGGATGAGAAGGAGTCCATAGGTGCAGCCTAGGCCAGGTTTATAATGTTTATACATGTTGGCCTAGACTTGGTATTGGCCCGATAGTGTGCTTTTGCATATCTTTTGTTCGGGTCTTGACACGGATGCTGCCCTATGCCTTGACATGACGGCTGGAGGGTCGTTTACGCGTAACCTACAACGGAGCATAGGAGAATACTTGATTACATCCTAGAGAAGCTTGCTTCTCCGTTGTAGAACCAATCCCCCTCCACAACAAAGGGCATGTCAAGCTTTGAGGAGCCCTCATCGGTCGAACCCTTACCCTTACCATTGCCAAAACCGACCGTTGAGCCCCTCTCCTCAAACCACGAACACCGAAGGAAGGAATGCTTCGTCGCTTCGGAGTTGATTGAATTCAAGGATGATGACAGAACCTCGTAAACCGAGGTGCTTTTAGACTTTCATATCTATCTCATCCTTGACTTCAATCTTCTCATAGGCTACCCTCTAGAAAAAAAGCTTTTTCACAAAAAAACCTATAGAGGGAAGCCATGATGAGAAGTTGGAAAGATTGCTTCCGCCTCACACCTAGACATCCTAAAAAGGCGAAGCATCTTCCCAACCAAAACCCGTTCGAGGAGGCGAAGTTCATAACTCTGTTCGCTTCACCCAAGTTGTTTCCACATCTTAGTAAAACGAAACACTGTCCGCCCTCACACGAACACAAGTCATGTCCTACGGCGATAAAACGTTGTTCTTGACAATAGTCAAGAATCAACGTTAGATCCTTCATGACACATCTTTTGAGGAGAAAAACCTCATGTGCCATGGACATGCATGAAGCGACAACTCTTGAAACCAAGAAGAAATATGTTGTTGAGCATTACAAGTTGTCAATTGAGACTTCCTACATGCTCACCTTTGGGTCTTCTTGAGTTTGTCTTGCTTTTAGCCAAGTGCTTCGGCGAAGATCACAACCATCTCTTGGTTCTCTTTGTAAACCTTTTTAAGAGAATGGTTGCAAGTCTCTAGTAGCATGATGACGCTTAACCTTGCAGCTTGAGCATAATGCTAAATTCTTAGTGGTGGCGGGAACTTCATCACCATCACCGCAGGATGTTTTCCCCCCGGTCAAGCTTACGACCATAAAGAAAGCACCGCCCGGAGATACCCTGGACTATCATAAAAAAAAAGCACAAAAAGTCTTTCTCTCTTCTTATTAATAAAAGCAAGAACATGTTATCAAGTTAGTATGCACCTTCGGGTATTCTTGTCGCTAACCATTTTCAGGTGGAGATCGATTAAGAAGAACAAAGAGGCATGCGACCTTCGAGAACATGAGGGCTACATCACCAAAAAAAAAAAAGTTATGATGTTCATGGGTGATGGAACATGCTCAAGAGGAGACGGACCTTGCACACTTGACTTTTACACAAAAGTCTAAGTGTGGGGGAAGATGGTGACAATCCCAAGTTCCATCCACCAAGGGATCATGCAAAAAAATGATGAGTGAATAAAAGATGATGTCAGCCCCTGCCTTGATAAAAAAAAGAAAAAAAAGAGATGGAGAGAAAAAAAGAGAGATAAAAAAAAGGAGAAGAAGAGAGAAAGTGAAAAAAAAAGGAAAAAAAAGTGAGAGAGAAAAAAAAAAAAAAATGTTGTTAAAAAATAATTATAGACTAAAAAATTAGAGGAGAGGAGCAGGTCGGCCTCACACGGTCAAGATAATGTGTCATCGACTCCACCCTTCATTGCTTCAACAAGCAAGAAGGGCTTGTCTCCTATCCTTTGTGGCTACCATCAAGGCCCATGGTGTACACACTAAGTGTGTGTGCATGGCCTAGCCTTGAGATGCACCTGGGCAGGACGATCATGCAAACCGCAGCAACAACTTCGATGCTCCATCCACTTATGTTGTCGGTACTTATACTCAGGTATGCAAAGGTAACGTTCACCAACCCTCATACTCATAATTGCGTCTCCATAAGGCTCTTTAAATTCATGCTTCTCTTGTTTATGACATTTGCTCTGGTTTGATATTCTCCCATGAGTACTCATGTGGTTTATCCATAGATCTTTTTTTAAATTAAGCGTGGTGCTTAGGTTTAAGAGATCTCCTTTAATCAAGCTTTGACATGGTGTTGGAGCTAGGTTAATGAACTTAGAGCTTTGTTGTCCCGATCAACAAAAAGTATTTTTATGTTGGAGATGAATCAAGGCTATGCTTACCTTTGCCTCTTTTATGAGCCTTGCTTGAGTCATGATGAGGTGAACAAATAAAAATAAATTAAAATAAAATAAAGTTTTCTCATAATAAAGGCTCCACGGTGTTTAAGCCCAGAGAGCCATGTGTGTGTTTTCTTTTTGTTTTGTTTTGTTTGAATAAAATAGGTACAAGAATAAGTGTGGGGAGACCTCTCAAGCATTCAATTACACCATCCGAGATCTCCCCAACACAAATACACAAAACACTGAAAGGTCCCTTGTGGTTTTTGGTAATTGAGTGTCAACATTAGATGAACTAATAATGTGTGATTGAGATAATACACAGGAGATTAGTTCACGTGTGGTGACGCAATGAAGGAGCTTTATTGCATATGAGACATGACATGGAGTCATGTGACCGAGGTGGTGAAGATCAAGACAAGGCTTAGCTTGATGGACCGGTTGCAAGTGTGAAGGGCAAGTCGAGGCGGTGAAGCGATGGACCGCGAGGCGGTGAAGCTTAGGCAAGACTTGGCGCCGACGGACCGACGCGGCCGGTGAAGAGCCAGTGAGGTCAAGATCGATGGACCAATAGTGTCATGTGATGATATGAAGTGGATCATATCATTTGGTGATCGTGTTGGTGCATGTGTTGCATCGGCACTTGGAGATGGAGCGGCATGGAAATGCGCAAGGCAAAGGTATAACCTATAGGGCATTTCATTTCGCCGGTCATGAGGAGCTTAGAGAAGTTTATAACCGGGTTTAGGATAGATGGCCGTACTATCAAGAGGGGCAAACTTGTTTGCATATCGGTCATCTAGTGTCACTTGAGCGATCTAACTTTGCGATGTGTTAGGATCGAGTGGCGTGGTAAGACCAAGAGAAAATCCTTTGAAAATGATTGTGAAAATGCTAACACACATGCACATGGTGTTGTACACTTGGTGGTGTTGGCACATTTGCAGAGGAGAAGTTGTTTTGGTGTTTCTCGGACACTTGGACTGCTCTTAGAGTGGAATACTGCTTTGATCCATTGTGAGTTGGATCAAGTAACCATGTGGGTTGTGTAGCCCTCTGAGTTAGCTTTCTATAGAGTCCAAGATCATCGAAAACGGAGTTCGGATGAAGGAGATATCGCCGTTTTAATGAAAGCATTGGTCCGACCGGTCGCGGTGACCGGACGCACAATGGCGCCGGACGACGCACCGACCGGAGGCTCCTCGGTCAAGGCGTCCGCAGAGAGCTCTGCAGCCTGAATTTTGCCGGACGCAAGTGGATCGGACGCTATGACCGGACTCACCGGTGAGTCCGGGTCGGTGTGTCCGGCCAGCGCTGCTGCCGTGATTTCGTCCCCAACGGCTAGTTTCTCGGTTTGGGCTATTTATACACCACATACCCGACTTGTTTCGGTGCTGAGCACACTTGGGCCTTGGTGGCTTGTGTTGTGGTGCTTGAGAGCCCTCCCACTCACTTGTGATTGATAGTGTTCATCCAAATCAAAGTGAGGAGTGATTCTAGTGCATTCGCGTTGAGAGATCGCATTTGTGGCACTAGGTGATCGTGTTGCAAGCCGGTGTGCTTGTTGCTCTTGGAGGTTGCCACCTCCTAGACGGCTTGGTGGCAAGAGACTTCGTGAAGCACGCAAGGAAGCTTGTGCGGTGTCGAAAGTGGATTTGTGAGAGGTTCGTGCTTACCTCGCGGGGATCGCGAAGAGCGACACTACTAGAGCGTGCTGGGTGAGTACCTCCCTTGTGCGTGTGGTGTCTTGTGGTGCCTTGAGAGGCTCACTTGAGAGTGGTGTCTTGCGGTGCCTTGCGGAGCGTGCCTTGAGGGGCAAGTGATCGGAGAATCACAATCGAAGAACCATCTAGGTGAAACACCAAAGGAACCACCCAAGGTGTTGGTCAACACAACGAGGAGTAGGGGAAGTTGGCAAGCTTCCCGATACCTGGCAAAAAATCACCGGTGTCAACTTGTCTACTCTTCTCGGTGGTTTGCATTCTCCAAATCACAAGCTTCGTATTTACATTCATATATACCTTGTGCTTGTGCTTGTGGAGTAGTTCTTACAATTACTAGCTTGTGTAGCTTGTTAGTTGCTTTGCTTAGTTTGTGTAGCTAAGTAATTTGAGCCTTTGGGTTAGGGCGTGTGTCGCCTTGTCCTTAGTGCATCTAGTGAGCTTAGGTTTGGCTTTGTGCCTTTGCTCATTAGAATTGTGTAGGAGCTCACCCTTGTTTGAAGTACTAGTGCATAGGTTTGTGTGACCTTGCAATAGAAACGGTTAGGAGCTCAAGCTAGGCTTATCACCTCATTTGCTTTGTGTAGGATCTTTTGTGAGGTGATTTAGAGTTATAGCTAGAGGGGTAAAGTCTTGGCTAAACGAATAGTTTCAATTCCGCACTATATTTGTTTAGCCGGTGCAATTAGTTTTAGAAAGGACTATTCACCCCCCCTCTAGTCTCCATCTCGACCCCTACAAGTGGTATCAAAGCTAGGTCTCTCATTTAATGGTCTTAACCGACCCGAGAGGATGGTGACTAGTGGGCTAGATGTTGAGTGCCCACACATTTTGATGGCACACACTTTGCACGTTGGAGAGATTGGCATGTATGCAATTTCAAGTATATTTCTCCTAACATGTGGTGGATCGTAGATGTGGGCTTTTCTTGTGCTATTGACCGCAAGGATGCATCTCAAGCACAATCAAATTGCCTACATCTAGATTGCGAAGCTACTAACATTTTCTATCGATCTTTGCATAGTAGCATTCTTAGTGAGATCATGGATTTTGAAAGCTCTCATGAGATATGGGTTTATCTCAATGAGAAATATGGGATGATCTCCAATGACAATCTTGATGAGCACAAGATGGAGGTACATGAGGTTGTTGAGCATGACCACACCTCGGTGGTTGTGAAGGATTGCTCCACCTCATGGTCAAGTGAAGATGATGATGATCAATCCACTCCAAGTCCACTTGACAAGGGTGATGAGGATGCCACAAGTGATGCAATCGATGATGCTATTCCATGCACACTTGATGGTGAGGATGATGGCTATGAGGGTGATGATTCTACATGTTCATCTACATCACCGATTGCTCTATGTCACATGGTGACACCAAGGTACCTTGTGGTGACATAGTTGTTGATTGTGATGATCCAAACTTTGAGCTCATATATAGTCTCATCCATGGTTTAAACAAAGAGTATGCTAAAAACAAGAAATTGAAAAATGAAAACTCTTTGCTTAAGACCACATGTGAACAACAAGAGCATCTATTTTATGTTACTACTTGTTCACATGAGGTGCTAAAATTGGCTCATGAGAAATTTAGTGTTACTCATGATAACTTGGTACGAGACCATGCTTTACTCACTAAGATGTTTTCAAATGAAAAATCTAAAACTAGTGAGAGCTCATCGCATGGGTCAAATGATCAATCATATATTTGTGCTAACCCTTGTGATGTAGGCAAGAAGCATGTATCCACTGCTTGTGATAATTCTTTAGACATGCCATGTTCTTCTTCTTTAGATGATTGTTCTACTTCTATGTCTTGTGAGACTAACCTTTTGAAGGAGAACAAAAAGCTCAAAAAGGAAGTGAAGAACTTGATAGCCAAGATTGAGAGGTGCTACAATTCAAAGGTCACCTTTGAGCAAATCTTGAAGTCTTAAAGATACTATGGTGACAAGCATGGCCTTGGATTTGAGAGGAGGATGACAAAGGCCGAAAGAAAGGGCAAAGCAAAAGAAGCAAAGAAGATGGAGAGGCTTCAACAAAGGAAGCTATCTCACTCCATGTGCTATCGGTGCCATGAAGTGGGACATCTTGCTAAGGCTTGCCTAAATGAAGAAAAGCTCAAGTTGAAGAAGGAAGAAGAGAGGCTCAAGCATGTCAAGTGCCTCAAGTGCCGCACATGGGGTCATCTCACCTCAAAGTGCCCAACCAAGCAATTGGTGAAGCAACTAGAAGAGCCTCAACCAAAGCAACAAATTGAGCAAGAAAACAAGCCCCAAGATCAAGTCAAGGTCCATCTTAATGATAAAGTTGATGACTTGAAGATGACGAAGAAGAAGACAACAAGGGGTGGCAAGGCAAGAGCAAGGCATCCAACTCATATCCAAGATGCCAAGATGATGAGCAAGATTCAAGCTAAGAAAATAAAGTTTGTTCACATCAAGTGCCGTGAATGTGGAGACATGGGACACTTTACTCGGAGTGTCCTAACAAGCTTAAGAAGAAGACTCAAGCAACTCATGAGAGGCAAGGCAAGAAGAAGCATCGAATGAGCAAGAAAGAATGGGTTCAACAAAAGGGAAGATGCTACTTATGTCGGGAAAGGGGACACATGGCTCATTCATGTCCCCTAGGTAATGATTCTAAGCCTATTTCAATTGATGATGATAATGAGCTTAGAAAGGATAACAATGGTACCTCATCGGTTACTATTGCAAAACATCCCGCTACTCATACTAAGGTTTTGCCTAAGTATGTTGCACCTAATCTTGAGAGGACCCAAACAAGTTTGGGTACCATCAAAAAGTGGATGAATGTGTGTAGGTACCATGGCATTGGAGACTTGATTCAATTGAATTCATATTGTTCATCATTTTATTGAGTCAAGTAATGAAGCTTAGTGCTACTATATCCCAATGTCAAGTCATGACAAGTGAAGTCCAAATGAGCTACAACATACAAGTGCAATGATCCTAGTTGTGGTAATTTATTGGATATTTGAAGGCTTGCAAGAATATTTGAAGATGAAGCTTGCTATATGATGATCTTAGGCTACAAAGGTATATATCTAGTTGATCACATATATTTGGGTGCATATGAGTTGATTGAATTGGATATATATGCATATGTTGTTTGCTATGAGATGCTTGAATGGATTCAACGCTTAGTAGTCAAATTTGAGTTGGTTTGAATGGATATGATCATGAGATGACCTCTATTATGTGATTTCAATGGAAATATGTCTTGTGATGGTATTCAAACAAGTTAGCATCAAGTTTGATTCAAATTGATGAAGCATAGCTCAATTGCTCAAATCTGTCCACTATTGCAAAATCTGAGTGAGCTGTGATCTTAGTCATGTTTGGAAGATCAAACCTTATTGGATTGACTTGAAATTTTGTGTGCATGCTCTATACTTATGGTAGAAGTTGCTCTAAAGATTTTATGATGAGAAGATAAGGGATACTTCGGTTTTGGAGTGGAACTTGTCAACCATGTTGCAGCAGCTTTCAGCATGAGTAGTGTGGGAAGATGTGAAAACTGGTAGCAATCTAGAAGGAGTATGAAGCTCAAATTTTTATGGCTGCTAGATGACTTAGTGTTGCACATCTCCACAAAATTTCGTAGCATTTCAACATGTACATTGAGAGTTATGGACTATTCTTTGAGATGTACAAAATCTGCCAGAAAAGTGACAAACATTGGATTGATTAAGAGTCACTTTGATTGAAAGGTTCTCAAGTTGGAATCATGATTATAAGTATTTGAGGCACCTAAGTTTGGTTTTGAATTGAGTTAGAAGCATAACAAGCAATGAGTACAAAAGCCATTGATTTGGGGAGTGTACTTTGTGCACATCTAGTACTCAAGTTGGAGATCAAGACCAAGCTCAAGATGGAGAAACAAGTTTGAGTTCAAATGATCATTGTATCTCTTTAAGAAGAAAGAAAAGGATCTCAAGATTACTCATCATATCAAGTCCATCACTTGGATCAATCAATCAAATTCAATTCAAGTGAGTGTCAAGAAGAATTCTTGGTGAGATCACTTCTCCCTAGAGAGGGCGTGTCGCCCATGAGTGGGATTGACAAGTTGGGATGCTTGAGGGGCCAACATGGAAGTGATGATCTAGGAATATTCAAGATACTTAGTTGAAGAAATCAAAGGGGGTTGATCAAGAAGAAGCAAGCAACACCCAAATAGAGAGATATCTCATGCAAAATTCAAG
The DNA here is from genome assembly GCA_015847255.1 of Hyparrhenia diplandra. Taxonomy (NCBI): domain Eukaryota; kingdom Viridiplantae; phylum Streptophyta; class Magnoliopsida; order Poales; family Poaceae; genus Hyparrhenia; species Hyparrhenia diplandra. The sequence goes on from JADLZK010009398.1 coordinate 272,024, forward strand.
TAGTATTCTCTCATGCAAGCAAAGAGGATCAAAAGAGAGCAAGTCAACCACAATATGAAGATAGTGCACTTGATCTTTAGTGGTTCTCATTTCATATGGGTGAAGCATAGAATTCATATTGGTATATTTGGCCTTTACCAAGCTACTCAAATGGACTTCACATTGCTATTATGGAGTGATATTGGAATCATATTGACTATCCTCTACTCCATGATAGCAAAGGTATCATTGTATTGTGCATGATCATTTCATCCCTTACTAGTATGCGGTTAGTGCATATAGTACATGCTTAGTAGGATCATGCATGACAAATGAAAGTTTTAAATTCATTGCTACCACTATTGCTTGAATGATTATATGATCTAGTGGTTTGTATATGAATTTGTTCATGAGCTAGTGATCCCAAGTACTTGATCTATTTTGGAATGCTATCAAGTGACAAGTACAACATTGGCAAGATAACCCTTATACTTTATGAGGTGTGAAGAAGCTTGTCATTGGATCAAACCGACTTGGAAGCTATGGCAAATCATTTTGGTTCAAGTCAACAAGAAGAGGCTCATGGAAACAATCTAGTTCAAGAAGTGGTTACCACATTGCAAGATATATCATATCCCTACAAGTGGTATTTTTCATTCATGTGGTATTCTTGCTCACACACAAGTGGTACTTAGCGTATCAATGGTGGTTCCACAAGTGATCATCAACTTTAAGTGATCAATTCAACTCAAGGAAGCTACCCTCAAGAACTCAAGTGGATTGACATATGCTTTTTACATAGGAGGAGGTGCCCCACCTCAAGATCAAGGTCAAGGATCCTACGAGTGACCTATATGTGGCATTTCTAGGTGGTTTTCATGTTTCCACATGTGAGAGTTACAAGTGGTGTCATTCCAACATATGGTGGTGTCCATCAAAAATGAAGATTCAAGACTCAACCATCATCCCTAGTCACACCCTTTGTATAAAAAGAGGCATACCTTTTATGGAAATTGATGACAAAGGGGGAGAGATTGGAACAAAGATATGAACATGGGGAGAATGGAACATGGACATGGATCATGAGGGAGCAAGATTGAAGATTAGAGGAGGATCAAAATTTTTGGACAAAAGAGAAGCACACAAGTTGGGGAGCAAGCTCATGGACTCGATTGATTGCATTTGATATGTGCATATTCATGTGCTTGCTTGCATTTGCATAAGTTTTTAAATATTTATATGCAATGCTTGTGTGGTGTATGCTAGTTATAGAACTTGCTTGATGATATGGTAACTAGCATGCATAGGTTGTAGCTAGACATATATATGCTTCATAAAAATCAAGTGCCATTACATATAATGTTGATCTCACATGGTATCTTGAGTTTTGATGTATGTCTAATTACATGGATGATGCTAAGGATGAACTTCAAATTTGCAACTCCGATTGGTATCACGCTTTAAAAGGTTTATCCTATACACCTTAGCATCACTTTGTAGTGTTAACCCTCCTAAAATTTCCATATTTATGTATGTGTGCAAACCTTGAATTCAAATCAATTGGGCACACATATAGGGGAGTTACCACTACCAAGTCAAGTTTTATGGTGCTTATCCAAATCTTGACATTGTGCTTAAATGTTGGATAAGTGACATAAAATCCAAACCAAGTTAACAATTTATACTTGTATGAAATGCTAGCTTGGAATCTAATCTTAAATTCCATATCTTTGTAGTGTTGCCATCAATTACCAAAAAAGGGAGAGATTGAAAGGTCCCTTGTGGTTTTAGTAATTGAGTGTCAGAACATTAGGTGAACTAATAATGTGTGATTGAGATAATACATGTGAGATTAGTTCACGTGTGGTGACGCAATGAAGGAGCTTTATTGCATATGAGACATGACATGGAGTCATGTGACCGAGGTGGTGAAGATCAAGACAAGGCTTGGCTTGATAGACCGGCTGCAAGTGTGAAGGGCAAGTCGAGGCGCTGAAGCTGGCGATGGACCGCGAGGCGGTGAAGCTTGGGCAAGACTTGGCGCCGACGGACCGACGCAACGGTGAAGAGCAAGTGAGGTCAAGATCGATGGACCAATAGTGTCACGTGATGATATGAAGTGGATCATATCATTTGGTGATCGTGTTGGTGCATGTGTTGCATCGGCACTTGAGATGGAGCGGAATGGAAATGCGCTTAGGCAAAGGTATAACCTATAGGGCATTTCATTTCTCGCCGGTCATAAGGAGCTTAGAGAAGTTTATGACCGGGTTTAGGATAGATGGTCCGTATTTATCAAGAGGGGCAAACTTGTTTGCATATCGGTCATCTAGTGTCACTTGAGCGATCTAACTTTGCGATGTGTTAGGATCGAAGTGGCGTGGTAAGACCAAGAGAAAATCCTTTGAAAATGATTGTGAAAATGCTAACACACATGCACATGGTGTTGTACACTTGGTGGTGTTGGCACATTTGCAGAGGAGAAGTTGTTTTGGTGTTTCTGACACTTGGACTGCTCTTAGAGTGGAATACTGCTTTGATCCATTGTGAGTTGGATCAAGTAACCATGTGGGTTGTGTAGCCCTCTGAGTTAGCTTTCCATAGAGTCCAAGATCATCGAAAAACGGAGTTCGGATGAAGGAGATATCGCGCTTTTACCGAAAGCAAAGTGGTCCGACCGGTCGCGGTGACCGGACGCACACGGGATCGACGCACCGACCGGAGGCTCCGGCCAAGGCCCGCGAGAGCTCTCGCAGCCCTGAATTTTGCGCTGTCCTGGCCAGCTGTAAGCTGTGATTTCGTCCCCAACGGCTAGTTTCGGTTTGGGCTATTTATACACCACATACCCGACTTGTTTCGGGTGCCGAGCACACTTGGGCCTTGGTGGCTTGTGTTGTGGTGCTTGAGAGCCCCTCCCACTCACTTGTGATTGATAGTGTTCATCCAAATCAAAGTGAGGAGTGATTCTAGTGCATTCGCGTTGAGAGATCGCGATTTGTGGCACTAGGTGATCGTGTTGCAAGCCGGTGTGCTTGTTGTTTGGAGGTTGCCACCTCCTAGACGGCTTGGTGGCAAGAGACTTCGTGAAGCACGCAAGGAAGCTTGTGCGGTGCTTCGAAAGTGGATTTGTGAGAGGTTCGTGCTCACCTCGCGGGGATCGCGAAGAGCGACACACTACGAGGGCGTGTCGGTGAGTACCTCCCTTGTGCGTGTGGTGTCTTGCGGTGTGCCTTGAGAGACTCACTTGAGAGTGGTGTGTCTTGCGGTGCCTTCATGGGGCGTGCCTTGAGGGGCAAGTGATCGGAGAATCACAATCGAAGAACCATCTAGGTGAAACACCAAAGGAACCACCCAAGGTGTTGGTCGACACAACGAGGAGTAGGGGAAGTTGGCAAGCTTCCCGATACCTCGGTAAAAAAATCACCGGTGTCAACTTGTCTACTCTTTCCTGGAGTTTGCATTCTCCAAATCACAAGCTTCGTATTTACATTCATATATACCTTGTGCTTGTGCTTGTGGAGTAGTTCTTACAATTACTAGCTTGTGTAGCTTGTTAGTTGCTTTGCTTAGTTTGTGTAGCTAAGTAATTTGAGCCTTTGGGTTAGGCGTGTGTCGCCTTGTCCTTAGTGCATCTAGTGAGCTTAGGTTTGGCTTTGTGCCTTTGCTCATTAGAATTGTGTAGGAGCTTACCCTTGTTTGAAGTACTAGTGCATAGGTTTGTGTGACCTTGCAATAGAAACGGTTAGGAGCTCAAGCTAGGCTTATCACCTCATTTGCTTTGTGTAGGATCTTTTGTGAGGTGATTTAGAGTTATAGCTAGAGGGGTGAAGTCTTGGCTAAACGAATAGTTTCAATTCCGCACTATATTTGTTTAGCCGGCGCAATTAGTTTTAGAAAGGACTATTCACCCCCCCTCTAGTCCCCATCTCGACCCTACAAACACCGAGCAATTCACGATGGAGAAGGACGAGACGAACGACTACCATTAACTCCCTCCTCTTCAAACGGTGGTTTGTGCAAAACTCTCACTCTCACATCTCACAATAATAATAAAAAGGGGAGAGAAGAGAAGGAGGAGAGATGAGAGAAGAGGTGATAAACCTTTCAACCCCAAGTTCCTTGTCCCGCTTTTTGTGATGACATCAAAAGACAAGCTTGGGGGAGCCTACAACCACACCGACCAATCACAACTCAAATCATTGCGCCGACAAGCTAGCACAACCATGAAAGGTAAGTAAAGAGCTAGCTTGGGGAGGACTCCAAGAAAGGTAACGTGTATCTCACATTTTAATTATATTCTCTATCTTATAAAATGATGAGTTGTGCTAAAAAAAGGGGGATTCAATTCCTATACATATGAGCAATGAAAATGTTTAGCTTTAGTCCCTTGTTGAAATGATGAATAGTTGCTCTGTCTTATGTTTTGGCCGTGTCTAGTTTATAATTCGAATTTTTCTAAAGTTTGGATTTAGTGGCTAAGACTAAAAAAACTCATCCCTGAAAAATCCGATTCTGTGGGTTGCATATCTAGTCTAAGTTGTTGCCAAGTATGATATGGTACAAATAGATTTACTATAATTTCGTAAAAAAGAGAAACTTGACATCCGGGAATCTAATTTGAAAGAAAAAGAGAAAAGATATCGGCTATGCTAAAAAAAAAGAGAAAGAAAAACGAGATGAAAAATGGATATGTGTCCGAGGGCCAGTAGAGCCCACATCTCAAAAAAAAAAAAAAAGGAAAGAAAGAGAGAAAATAAAAGAAAAAAAGTCTAGGGCGAGTAGAGCCCACCTCTCCAAAAAAAAAATATGTATATAGCAATAAAGCCCATACTTTTCTCGAAAAAAAACAAATATAATCTAAATAAATAAATCCCTGATAAAAAGTTGATCAAAAGGATGAATGAAAAGTATTTCTATTATAACCGTTCTATCTCGCAACCGCCCAAGGCTTTGAGACGCCTAAAAAGCCCCGCTACGATGAAAGGTAATAAAGGGTGAGCAAAGGCATGCCATTTTATTCAAACTATAGTAGAAAATCTTATTATAAACCCGGCACTTGTAAAATGTAATCGGCATAATAGCAACTCCCCGATCAACAACCAAGTACCTATCTTTTTGCTCGAGGACGCGCAAAGGGTAAGCTTGGGGAGTTTGTTGACGGTCACTAACGACATATTTTTCCCTGGCCAACTTACTACCATAAAGGAGTGAAACTATACCTTTTATACTCATATACATTTATTACTAATATATTTCCACTTGTAGTATCCGAAATGTATTTTGTAGTATTTATAATGAAAACAGGTGGAAAGATCGACCAAAGTACGAACCCTAGAAAGCGCATTTCGTAATACTTCAAGCCCGTGGTGGAAATGGACAAAAACGCCGGAGTTGGGCCGAGCAAACACCACCAGCCAGACTTTTCAAGCCCAACAACGCCACCCCGAAGCCCAAATTTTCTTAAACCTGGGGTGCCGCGCACTTCTTGGTCCGCTTCCCTCCCCGAGGCGGTTTCGCCCCTGTGTTTGGCGAGGCGGTGCATTACCTTCCATGGAGGGCGTTGTCGACGTTGGTTGGTCGGTTTAGCAAATTAGGTAGGTGTACCAAGGTCGGTTTGGCTCCTTCCATATGGGGAGGGACATTTTCCAACGAGCCCCCTCTCCTCTACCTATAAAAGGAGGCCCTCTCCCTCTTCCACAACACACCAATTCATACACAACACAAGGAGGAGCCACAATGTAGAAGAGAGGAAGAAGCTCCCACTCCACTCCTATCTTCTTCTTCTTCCTCTTAGTTCTAATGGAGAGTGAGAGAGGGAAGGCTAGAAGAGGGCTTGGCCTCTTCTCCATGGAGTCCCAAAGTGTACCCCCCGGTGCATTGCGGATCTCGGGTGGCCGGAGTCTTGGGACTTGTCGGCACCCGCCACGCTTTGTACCTCTACAACCTTCTAATCATTTGGGTAAGAATGGTTTTGTCCCTCTTTCGTCTTATTACTCTTAAGCATATTATCTAGCTGTTATAGACTTCATGGGATTGATAGTCGTTCCTTCGGGCGGTGCTCAGGAGAAGGACCCGGGGGACGGGTAAGCCTTGTTAACACTTGGGGAGTAATAATCACTAGTGTAGACGTGGTGTCTAGACTAAGGGTTTTCTATCTTTTGTGGTGCATCCCACGGTTGAGGGGGTAGGCGGCCGGGTTGTGACAGCCTTGTCCGTCCTTTGTAATCCCCCACGTTCGGGTGTGGCGCGATTGCTAAATGCCGGTCTCCATCCCGGTTTGTGCGATTGTCGGTGCCCGGTGAGGACATAACAACCAAGTGATCCCCGCTAGAGAGTTTGAGCCCATAAAGATACCTCACCACCCATAGTTATCCTAGGGTGACTCTGTTTAGAGAGTAATCACACAACCGTTCCTCGTGGAAATACGATACCCCGAATACTTCGGGTGAAATGCTATAACGACAATTCCGTGCGCTATGGATTCTTACGCATATACGTTAAGAAACGCCAACAAATATGTATTAACAAGTATATCTAAGGTTCAACAAGTAAGCAAACTTGATGGTATTCCACATATTATAGAAGCAAAGGCCAAATTGTGTGTTGTTGTATTGGAAGATTATGTAAACAATCTAGTTCAAGCAAAAGACAACAACAAATGGAATCAATGAAATGGCTTATATATTGTGGGATATCATAGCATCACGTGAGCAAGCATGTTTGGCAAATGACAAATGAGATATGAGTTGATGATTTCTGTTTGGTCTCTATGATGGCTTGCTTTACATGAATAAGAAGTGTTTGGAGTGTCAAGCCAAAATGGATAGAATACAAGGAACCGTGAATTGGCTTGACCATATTGATGTCGATCCATGTATGTCTCTATGTGAGTCAAACCAAAGCTTGATTGGTCTCAACATTCATATCTAGAAGATAATAAAGGATCAAAATATTGAAGAAATGGTTATTCAATGGATGCTTAATGTGATGTGACTTGAGTATGTCTTGATAAGGTGAAGATAGCAAGGAAAGGGCTTCGAGGTACTAAGTGAAGGTGAAGGGCAAGCGACGGCTTGGGACCGAGGTACCATGGCTAGGTGAAGAGAGTACTTGCATTTAGTCGAGGAACTAATCAAACTATGATGAGTCATATTGTGTTGAGGATCAAATCATTAATGGAAGTGACTTGAAGCCATGAGTTGAAATTTATATTTGTGGAAATGGTTCAAGTCACATGCTCAAGATACATTTGCTCTAAGAGATGAGACAAATATGATAGAGGGTGATGTACCGTGTTGATGGAACCCCTCACGTGCAATGGATAGCAACCTAGACTCATGGAGGTTTAATCTCATTTATGTTTTGAATATTGAATTTAGGAAAAGGCGTATTATAAAGAGGGATCAAGGACAATTGGTCAACTGTTGAACCAAATGCTAAAATCCTACCAACTGATCACCTCTCCTACCCAAAATGACCAACCAAATTTCACATCCAAATTCTCTGTTTTGGGACCAAGGTAGTGTCGCGGGTTGAGTGAGGCAGTGCCGCGCTCAATCTGACCGTTGGGCTCGAGGGGTATAAATACCCTTTTCGCCCTTCCCCCATGGTCACCCTTTCTTCCCAAACGTCTATTTCGTGGAAGAACAAAACCAAAGCTCTTTCTCTCTCTCCTCCATTGTTGCTCCTCCACTCCCCAAGCTAGATTTCGATTCCCACCATCAAATCTTGAGGGAGATGGCAGCAAACTTCGATTGGAGACCGGATCTACAAGCTTCCCCACCTTGAAAGAGCATTTGGTTCAAGCGTTTGGCCGGTGTGCTAGGGTTCTTTACTCTTGGAGCTTGCTCCTAGCCGGCTAGGCGTCGCCCTAGAGCTTGCCAACTTGTGTGGCAGCCTAGGGAGGTTTGTAACCTCACTCAAAATCAAGAAAATCACCACTCATCTTAAGGGTTCACTCCCTTGACTTGAGAACGAGGGAAAAGGCTAGCCTTTGTGGTGAGCTAATCCTTTTATGGATACCTCAACAACGTGGACTTAGGCCAGCCATTGTGGCGATGTTGAACCACGGTAAAAAATCGTTGTGTCACCGTGTGCTTCATCTTTATATTCATGCAGTTTTAGGGTTTGAAGTTGATTTTTCTCTTGGTAAAGGATTACGTGGTATACAATTTTTGAGCTATATTTTATCTTGATATTGCAGGGCTGAGATACTTAGGGTACCTAGTTTCTACCTACAAAGTTTCATCTTTGTTCGCTTAAATATCGTAGCGAGGGATTAAAGCACGCCAAGCAAGGCAAAAGCATCACGCTCTATTCTAATAAAATCTCGAAATGAACTTTTGCAGGATTCTTATTGAGTATCTCATCATCATCTTCACCAAGTTTGAGCTGTGCAGGACTCCTCGACCTCGGGGAGATAGTTCAAGCCTTAGTCTTAACTTGTGTTTTTTGAGCTGAAATTTTTGTAGGCTTATTCACCCCCCTCCCCCTGTCTAGGCCATCTTCTCGACATCAAGGTCCTTACAATAGTGACTTTTGGTGCAACTCACTTGGTTCCACATGTACATGTCATTATTTAATTATAGGTATAAATATGTCACAAAGTGCGAGCTCATCAAAATTCAACTCTCAGTTCGTCGGCAGCCCAACAATGCTTTATTGGGAAGGTCATAACTCATCCATCCTGAGTGCGATTGAGGTCAATGAGCACTTGATTGAAAGCTTATTTGATCAACTTTCAAATAGATCTGGTCCCACATCAATACCATGTCATAAAGGCCTTCAAATCAGCAAGGGATTATGTCGATGTTTCTATCGAGAGCTACATCGTCGTCATGGGCTTGTTATCCTTTATTGGGACCCTAGACCAATTGAAAGCACGCCCAAAAGAGAGGAAGAACATACCAAGGAGGCCTTTAGACGTCCTCCACCTTGGCCACCACCTTAGAGGTCAACAAGGGCGTCCAAGCCAAGTTGGAGGCCCACTCCACGCCAAGTTTGAGTCAAAGTGATGCCATGCCCAATACTTTTGGATGGATGAAAATTGGAAATTTGGTTTGATGGATGCAAACTAGAACTTGTTGTAATGTACTCGCGGATGGCTTGTGAGCCATTTGTAAACGGAGACTAAAAGTTATGTGAACTGGTGGTCAATGTTCAGAATTTTATTTTAATGTAATGTAATGTTAGCTATGGTGACCTCTTTTGTGTTTGACATGTTGATGACCAGTAGGTCAAATATGATGATGAAATGTTGCAAATATCTTTTTAACAAGTTTTGGGTTGTTTCTAACAAAATACGACCATGAAATGTTGCAAATATGATTTTTATTACAAATTCGGGCTGTTTCTAAATAAAAAAAAACTGAAATTTGTTGCTTTGGCATCAACAGCCCCTGCCTTTGCAATACATTTGGTGCCAAAATAAATGAGCCCACCGAGTGGCACCCAAGGAAACGGATTGGAGCTAACTTTCATAATGGCTTACAGGTAAAAGGCTCTCAAAGTATCTGGTGTGATCTTTTTTTTTTTCCACCAAGAATCGATTATAGGTGGAAAAAAATAGGTATGATGTCTTACTTCCTCAAACTATATATTTTAAAATTTAATGATTGTTAAAATACTTAAAGTTTAACCTTGACCTTGTCTAAAATAACAAAAAATGGAAATAGAGGGGTTGTCATGACCCAGAAATAGGGCCCGGGAGGACAGCTCGCTTGGCGCCGCGCCGCCCCTCCTTTCCGCGGATTCTTCGGCAATTAATTCAGGAATAAAGGAGGAAAATATATAGGATTATCTTTAGGCGTTTTGGTGTGCAAAGGGATATCTCATCTATAAGGGAGGCCCTTATTAGAAAATAAATAAATAGGATATGCTTGTAAAAGGTATTCCAATCTATAAGGAAAGCTTTAGAGAGATTGCTTGAGATACAAGTCCCACTAGCCGGGCTATATAAGTAAGAGGTCCGTAATCTTTCAGGGGCAACAAGCAAATAAATAAATTTATCCCAATCTCTCTTCCTCTCTCGCGCCCCCGCCCTCACCGCCGCGCCTTTCCCGGCCACGGGCCCGCGCCCACGCCGCCACCACCACCATCGCCGCCACCTTCTCCTCTCTTCCAATCCCCAATCTATGTGTCGCTCCGCCCAATCTAGCCGGAAACCCGATACCGGTATCCCGAGACCACTACGATCCACCCACCACCATGGACAACGACTCGAAGAAGCCGGCTGAAGAACTTGGGGACCAGTTCACCAAATTCGACAACAGCCGGACAAAATCGAGAACAAACTTTCGATCCTCTTCGGGCGACGATCCAAAGAAGAATCAAGCGCCGCCAACAGCCTTCGGGACGCCGAGCCGAGATGAAGACGATAAAGAGACAAAGAGCCCGCGACTTCATCAAGAAGCGGACCGACGGCAAGCGTAACATGGATGATCAAGTCACAATGTACCGATCTGGAGAACCCGATGAAGGGCTACCTCGGGCCGGCCGGCACCGCCAGGGCGCCACCATCGTGGGCGCATGCGCGCCCCCTTCGCCCCTTTCGGGCGACACCTTCCTAGGTCTCACGCCCGCTCCGCACAAGCCGCCCTTCCCGACCTACGATGGCAAGGAGGATCCCTCCAATGGATCAACCATCGCGAACAATTCTTCGGGGACAAGGTACGCCACCACGAGCAAGTCCGTATGCATCCTATCATCTCATAGGAGGAGCACAAAGAATGGTACATGAGGCTGTCCCAGAGAAATCGGTGGCAGATTGGGCGAAGCCGCCCAATATGTCAACGAGCGCGGTCCAGCTTGAACGGGCGGAATCCGTTGGGTGAGCCGGCATCGCCGAGGAAGACAGCAGACACCGCCGACGAGTACACGGAGCAGCCTCGGCGCACGTGGCACGCAAAGCCACCTCGACGACAAGCGCCAGTGAACATCTACACAAAGAAGCTTGGGTGAACCGCCAAGACGGACGCCGAGATGCAGAAATCCCACGGACATGGAGGTCGCCATGTCTCGCCAGGCGCACGAGCGACGCCGCCATCCTCTACAACACCGCAAGCCAAGACAAAGCGAAGGCCGTGGCGCCCGCGCCCGTGGCCCCGCTGCCGCCCCCGCAGCGCCCGCGGTCGGCCAAAGAACGACTCGGCCGCTCAAGCGGGCCGACACCGAGGAGATGACGGAGCGACGCAAGGCTGGACTCGCTTCAATCAGGACGAGCCGTTCACACGGGTCACAAGTGCAAGCACCTCTTTGACATCACGATCTTCAACGACTACACCGACGACACGACGAACGCCCCACTAGCGGACGCCAAAGAGGAGGCCCGATCCGAAGGTCCTCGTTGGGGACCCCGACTCCCTGCACGTGGTGCTCATCTCTCTACCTCGTCGGCATGATCTCGTGCACGGGCGCCAACATCATCGGCCGACTCGGGAGCAACGCGACAACTACATCGACCCCCGCGTGGTGACCCACGCAGCCTCCGGACTCACCCAGTCGTGTGTTGATCACCACCGGCAATCGGTGCCACTTCTACATGTCTAGCCACCACCTTCGCCGCACCACCACGCCTCCTCGACGCCAAAGACTTTTTTCGACATCGACGCCACGCCATGCCACCGGGCGACGACGCCGACGTCATCCTTGGCATGCCTTGGTTGGCAAGCTTGGGACGAGTGACGGGACTTCGCGACACACGAGCCGCAGTACATCACCGCGACGGCCGCCCGAGCACGCTCACGCCGGCTCCACCCCCTCGTGGAGGCGCTCCGCCCCCGGCCGCTCGGCCAGTCGCATCTTCGCCGGCCGCCGGGACACCTCCTTCTCGGCTTGGGAAACGTTCGAGACATGCGACGCCTTGGACCTCTACGACACGCCCACCGAAAGTCTTTCGCCCGCCCCGCGCAGTTACATTGGAGGACTAGCACCTACGCCGCAGATCGCCCGACGTCACCACCACGGGCGACGCCGCACCAAGATGGACGCCGGAGGACGGCCTCCTCCTCTTCGACGGCCGATTCTACCTTCCTTCCTTCCTCCTCTCCACTATTGCTAGACCCGCCGGAGGCCTTGTTTCAGGGAAGTTCCGGCAGTAGACGAACTTCCTCGCCTTTGGGAGCTTACACGACGGAGCCTACGGTACCGAGACCGACCGCCATCCTGTTGGGCGGCATATGGCCCGCGGGCGCCACCACGCCGGCCCCGGCTAGGGTCGTCTTTCTCGACGGCATGGATCGCCCTTCCTCACCGTCGACAATGTCCACATCGCCTACAACGCGAGAGAGGGGTGTCCACCGCCTTTCGCCTCTCTCTCGCTCGACGTTGGCTCCCTTCATGTACCGGCACGATGTTGAACTTGGTCGCTACTCCTCCTACTGGCCGCGACATCACCATCCGGGCGGCCCGCTTCCGCTCAACGCCAACGCTCCGCCCAACGAGCTTATTCTTCGAGAGCCCACTCGCGACATGGTGCATCAAGACCTTGAGGTGGGCGTTCCAAGGAGCTCCTACCGGGCGGCCCGTCGTCGACAACTTCACGCCAGGACGGTCTTTGTCACCGGTACATCTACCACGGCTACATCGGTAACCTTCACTACCTCCCCGGAGTTTGATCTCGCGAACCAGTGGGAGAACATAATCCTCGTGAACCCGGTGCAAGGTCGACTGCATCGCGCAGATGAGCTTATTATTCCGTGGGCAACCGATCTCCACTCGTGTGTGATCGAATGGACTTTCATCCAAAGGCGAGGACGCCACGGCCGGAGAAGGGGGAGATGTCATGACCCGTAAAATAGGGCCCAGGAGGACAGGGCCCGACAGCTCGCTGGCGCCGGGCGCCGCCTCCCGGGCTTACAGCGCGCCCGCCGTCCCCTCCTTTCCGCGGATTCGTCGGCAATTAATTCGGGAATAAATGAGGAAAATATCTAGGATTATCTTTAGGCGTTTTTGGTGTGCAAGGGGATATCTCATATATAAGGGAGACCCTTATTAGAAAATAAATAAATAGGATATGCTTGTAAAAGGTATTCCAATCTATAAGGAAACCTTTAGAGAGATTGCTTGAGATACAAGTCCCACTAGCCGGGCTATATAAGTAAGGGGTCTGTAATCTTTCAGGGCAACAAGCAAATAAAGAAATTTATCCCAATCTCTCTTCCTCTCTCTCTCAAGCAGCCCCCCCTCCTCGCCGGCCAAGCCGCCGCCGCCGCTTCGACCAGCGCCGCCCGCCCCGCCGGCGCGCAGCCGCCGCCGCCCACGCCGCCACCACCACCATCGCCGCCACCTTCTCCTCTCTTCCAATCCCCACCCATTTGTCGGTTCCGCCCAATCTAGCCGGAACCCGACAGGTCCCGTAAAAATAAAAAGATAGATAATAGCTGTTGTTATGTGTTTTTTTCTCATTTGCACAGTAAACACTGAGTGATTATTATTAACTTAATTAATATTCACGTGAATGTCAAAGCAAACATGTTTTTGTTTGACAAAAGATGTTTTTTTTTTTTCAAAACACAGGTGAGCTATGTTTTAGTGTATTAAAGAGAAAAAGGATGGTCGTTAACATGATCATCGCTCATACAGACACTCAAATATGAGTGAGGCAATTACACAGACTCAAAAAAACTCTTGCACGCCCTAGATTGCAGACAAAATGTCCTAAGTCATCTTGTTGCCCAAATTATATCAAGGCTCATTTGGATCTTCTTTCCATTTTAGAGGAATTGGAATATAATTTGTGAACGAGAGTATTTAGCTTGGAATTGGACATCAAATCTATCTTTAATTCATGGATTTGGGAGATATAATTTGATTCCATAAATCATCATGCTAAATTTCTGCTCAACTAAGTATCTCCCTCATGTACCCGATATATGAGTATATTTGGTATGTGGCCGTATTAATTTAGTGTCTAAGAGTTGTGATTATTATTAGAATAAACTTCAATTCCAAGGATCCAAGCGGGGTCTTTAGCAAAACAGAGCCGGTACGGGAAGACTATGGAATTTTTATATCCAAATTGTAAAATATATGCATTTCTCATAAATTTCATCCGGTAATTGGATTTTAGTCACATTTATATTTCCTTTGTTTCCATCATAATAGTATTCGCTCTATATAAAAAAATCTCATTACCCAACAAATCAAATATTTTTGAATTTAACTAGGTTTATAATAAACGGCAACGGATCAGTTGCAAACTGACCTCTCCGTAAACCCGCAGTTAGGTCATAAGATGTTGATCCAAGGGGCACGAGGGATTGAGTAATTTTACACTTAATCGTCGCTCTTAATCAAACTTTTGCAAATCCCCCTTCCACCTCCCCCGCGGCGCCTCATTGGCCTATGACCCCGATTGGAAGTTTGCACGGTTTGCACGGAGAGGTTGGTTTGCACCCGATCCGATTTGCCATAATAAACAATAATCCCTTTGTTTGAAGTTATAGGATGTCTTGCCTTTTCATTAGCTATATAATGTGTCTAGATTCATGATGTATTTAGAAAAGACAAACGTGTTATAGTTCAAAACAGAGTATCTTCAAATAGTATATTAGTTATGATATATATATTTCATGATTAATATATAAGTCACAATTATTAGACGTCATAATGGTTTTATTACTTAATCCATTCCAAATTATAATACGTTTTACTCTTTTTGACCCTAAGTTTGACTATTCGTCTTGTATTCAAAAAATTGTGCAATATGTCACATCTTTAGGATAGCTTGCTTTATATTAATAATTTTTTAAATGATTTAAATTTGATAATGTTTGTATAAATTTTTTGAATAAGACAATGTTAAAAAATTGAGGCCAACCAAGTCAAACGTCTTATATAAATTAGATTAGATTAGAATAGAGGGAGTATATATTGGTCGCTCTTAAAATTATGTCCTCACGAAATTTTTTTAGAAAAGGAAATAAAATCTTTCTTTATGCCATGGATGGAGTAGCAAGCGCTAGGTTCTTGTCTGTTTCTAGTTCCTACTAGGACGAACCCAAATCCAAATTCAACCCACCTGAGTAGAGGCCTATAGGGGAAAAGTGGAGGAAGGGGCCGCCAGGCTTAGGGTTTCTCGACAGCTCCTTGCCCTCTCCGCCATGGACGCGCAGCGCGCCCCTCCTCGACGAGCTCATGGGCACAGGTAAGTACCCACCAGATCCCCTCGCCCGAACGGCGCCGCTCCATGCATTAACCCTACCCCTAACCGCGCTGCGGGTGCTGTCGTTTGCAGCTCGCAACCTAACTGAGGAGGAGAAGAAGGGGCACAAGGAGCTGAAGTGGGACGATCCGGACGTGTGCGGGCCCTACATGGTCCGTTTCTGTCCCCATGACCTCTTCGTCAACACCAAGAGCAATCTCGGTACGGCCGTTCCTTGGTTTCTTCTTTCTTGTTTTAATGCGATTTGCGATGGATTTTATTTTACTCGTGATAAGTTCGGTTGGGGTGTTTGCAGGGCCGTGCTCGAGGATCCATGATCTGAAGCTCAAGGAAAGGTGATACCGATTGTGATAGTTAATTGACTGAGATTTGTAAAGAAATAAAAATCAACAGGCTTCTTGTAAAAAAAAATACAGTATGATTTTGTTGATGTCATCTCTTAGTAACTTCTGTGTGAAATTAGACACAACATCAGAACTGTTATTATGTGAATTGTGAAATGATTGTGTCCCAACACCTCCTATCCAGTCTAAAAAGAAATAGTTGTTCCAGGATAAATTATACATCCTAGAGCAGCATTTGTTCTCTCAGTTTTAAAAAGTATAATACATTTTTTATATCAAGGCATCAAAAAAATTGCTCAGCGCAATATTGAGAGTGTTTGATCTTATATGGTGAAGAAGCAAAGGTTGAATGTGTGTTAAAAAGGGGTTTGGAAATGTGCCTAGGTGTTTTAAATATTATATTTTGTGTAAATTAAAATCCTTAGGTGAATGAAGTGAGAGTTGCATTAGATTAAAATTTAAGAGATAGATGCCCAGCCTTTATAGTTGACAAATAGGATAATCAGCACCACATTCCCAATTGGCGCCTAGCCATGCTATATTCTCGCGAAATGATAGTGACTTTTGGCTTCAACTAGCAGGATTTTTCTTTAATCCAGATGAATATAAATGAGCATGTCATATGTGTAGTTTATTTAGCCATACAGAATTTCATGCTATTGTTTGACAATTTGGGATACTTTTAAGGGTTCTGACAGTTTGTAGTTTTCTTGTTTTGTGATCTCATGCAAGTTTTAACTGTTCCATCTAGCTTAATAATTCTAAAACAATTATATCACTTTACCAACATTGAGGATGGCTCCCGTGAAACAAGCAAACCAAGTTAATAACATTGAACAATTTGAATAAATGTTAGCTCACAACAGAGAACGCTAAGGTAATACGGAGTAGCTATTAGGTTCAGATTGAATGCTTTAATTACTCGACAAGAAATTAATATTTTTTTACCTCCAGTCAGTGAGATGGGCGTTAAAGTTGGTGGTTTTACTGGATTGGCTTTGTGACTCCACTTTCATCCGTATATTTTCTTTGAACCAATAATTCACCTCATGTGATTATATGTTTAGCTATACAGGGTAGATATTCAACTATCAATTTGTATCTCACATGGGTTTTTGGGTATGTGCAGCTTTGAGGCATCTCCAAGGCATGATACTTATATGCGAAGGTTTGAGGCAGAGCTTGCACAACAATGTGAGAAATTGGTGAGTCACTGCTTGCTCTTGCAAAAATTTCTGAGTAGTACATTTACATTTGTTTATTTTGTTGCAGGTAATGGATTTAGATCGAAAGATAAGGCGTGGTCGAGAAAGGTTGGCTCATGATTCTGCTATTCCAATGCCAATCCCTGGAAAAATAGCTGAGCAGCTTTCATTGCGAGAAGAACAGGTCAAGAAGCTGCTGGAGCAAATTGAGGAGCTTGGTGAGGCTGGTAAAGTGGATGAAGCTGAGGCACTTATGAGAAGGGTACTGACATGCAACATCCATCTTGTTCCTTTATTATGTTTGAACACTACTTTACCAATTTGTGAAATTCTCACTTAATTTGGTTTTGCAGGTTGACATTCTAAATGCTGAGAAGACAGCTTTAGCTAACCAAGCAGACAGCAAAGTGGCTATGCTTGAGAAGAAGATGGAACTTTGTGAAACATGTGGATCATTCTTAGTTTCTGATGATGCTCTTGAGAGAACGCAGTCCCACGTGACTGGGAAACAACACATTGGTTATGGTATGGTTAGAGATTTCCTGGCGGAATACAAGGTAAATTTATCACATCACTAGAAGTTGTGAATACTGATTTAATTTGAGTACTTATGGTGGTTTTATCTAATCCAGGCGGCAAAAGAGAAGACAAAAGAGGAAGAGAGGCTTGCAAGGGAGCAGAAGGCAGAGGAGCGTCAGAAACAGAGGGGAAAAGAGTATGATAGTGGGGGCAGGGATAGAGATGTCATTGCCAGAAGGGAGAGATCTGGGGAACGTGACTATGACCGTGATCGCCGTATGAGCGGCCGTGGAAGAGACAGGCCCTATGACTACAGAGAGAGAGGATCAGAGTACCGAAGCAATCCCTACAGAAATGGGAGGGATTTTGAAAGAGGCGGACACAGATACAGGAGTGGTGATATGACAAACAACAGAGGGAGAATGAGGAGCAGATCACGTTCTCCAACCAGGCATGGCTATGGAAGATCTAGAAGTCCAGATCATTAGTGAACATTTAGATAGTTTTATTCACAGTTGGGACTCATGAGGTAGACCGATCCCTTCTGCTATTTATTACTGTACAATGGGTTTTATTGAAGTGTCACACTTGTTTAAGTCTCTGCTCTGCTGTAACAGCTCTGTTGGAACCCTACAGACTTCCTTTTTAACATGGGAATTTTTTTCCCAGGTAGGTATCGATTGTCATTCCCACAATTTTGTGTTTCTGATATTCTATATGTATGCTGAAGCTTTGTTTCGATATTTGGAATCGAAAGTTAAATTAGTAAGGCCGGTACTGGACTTCATATATGGATGATGTTTACAGCCTATAGCAGGTAAACCTTGAACATCAATGTTTCATGTTACACACTTCTTATTTCCTTGGTAACTCTGCTAGAAACCTTAGTTCTGCTCTTTGGCTTTGATTTTTACACTACTTAGTCCAGGTATCTTTTCCTACCAAAATTTATGTGCATGATTATGAGTTATGTACCTTTATTCCTTTATTAACAGTTGACTAGCTGTCAGTTCGTCATGAAGTAGTATTGTGTTCAGGAAGAACAATCAGACAAAATGATCCACCGTCAATCCAGTCATTCAACAATTTCTTTTTCTGGAACCGTTGTAGTGTACAAGAGATCAAGCTTTGGTTTGTACATAATGGTGCCCTGGTTAGAACCACCAGGATTGGGCCTATTTCCTGACTGTCTAGTTATTGGCTCAAAGTCTAGTTTAGAGAAGGTTCTGTTTCCTCAGCACAATATATTAGATAATAACTTTGCAGTTATGAATCCTGTAATTGGTGTGCTATTTGAGCAGGTAGTATATTCTAAGTATGCAAACTAATGATGTCATTCAGTGTTTTTGACATATTTTGTTGGAGCAGTGTCTATTGATGTTATGTTTGTTTGCATGCCATTCGTTCACCTGTTATTTTTTTTCACTTTGCATAATATTATGCTTTGCGATAAGCCTAATTGAGTTGTGCGCGGATGTCTTCGACGAAACTTAGGTCTCAAATTGGTTGCCCCAAGAAGTCATGAGGTAACCACTCTGCGCCTTCTTGGTGAATAAAAATGATAGAGAGGTTTGGGCCAGATTCTCTGGTAAGGGTTACTAAAGCAACGATTGCCCAAGCATGTGTCCATATGATTTCCATGTGTTCATAATAATAGTAGCTGAAAAGAGGATGTGCTTAGGCGTGGATGTTCATGGTTGGTTTAAAACCGTTCAACCTGTGAACCCACCAACTGGACCGGGTGAATATGCTGCCCAGGTCTGCCGGGTTTCTGTTTTGAATTTGAACCGCATGTGCTGGGACGGGCTGTGAAACCAGCTAAACCCGTCCCAATTCGTGCTTGCCCTGTTGCGCTCCTTAGAGAATCGCCGCCGTGCGGTCGGAGGTGAACGAGCCTTGGCCACAGCCGGTGATCTTAGATCTTGCCCATCATCTTTGGCGTGGCCGTCGGGCGTGGTCTCGCTCGTGGGTCGACTCCACGCGCCGGTAAAACGCCCTGCAACCTGTTGGTAATCTCATACGAACTGTGACGTTCTCTCGCGGGATGAATGGATCTAATCAAAATCATTATATGTATCTCATACGAACTGTGATGTTCTCTCACGGGATGAATGGATCTAATCAAAATCATTACTCCCTCCGTCCCTAAATACATGTCATTCTCGCCCCCGGAGAAGTCAACGCTTTCAAACTGTCGGTAATTATATATTAAAATATATAAATATTTATGCTAAGTAATTAGTATCATTGGAAAGATTTTAAGTCTAGTTTTTTAATAAATTTGTCCACGATATAAATATTGCACGTATTTTCTACAAAACCTAGTCAAAAGTTGAGAAAGTTTGACCGGCACGCACCCCATAGCGACATCTAAAAAGGGACGGAGGGAGTATATGTTACAAGAACAAGTCCATTGATTAATGTTTTCTCGACCTCAAGTGCTACATTATTTTTTAAAAAAAGGCTTAAGCACATTGATATTGCTTATTAGTCAATCTTAGATGGTGGTACATAATTTTAAGATGGTTTAATAGGTAATATGTACAATTATTGTTTTTAAGTAGTCTAGTAGTAACTCATAATTTCTTAATTATCTATAAATCTATTATAGTGTGTCACTTGCACAAAAGAAAACGGCAGCCACTTGCACAAAGAAAACGGCATCCGGCACAGGTGACAATCAGCCTGATTGATAGCGCTGCGGCTGCATATATGCGATGATATGAAAACGACTTCATGTGCAAACTATAAAAACTCCAATTAAGGCCACATAATCCGGATCTAACGCTCTAGGTGATAGACGGGTTTTTTTTTAACTTAAAAAGCCTCACCTGTGGGGTTTAAATTTAACACGTGTGTATACAAAGTTGGAGGGTTTAAGTAAAAAAAATTTTGTGATGTTGGAGGGTTTAAGTAAAAAAATTTCCGTGAAGTTGGATCCAAATCCCGTGACCTTAATTATAGTTTCCATAGTTTACACACTAAGCTAGTTTCCATAGCATATGCTCCCACAATGTATAATAGTTACTCTCTTCGTCCATAAATACTAACAATTTAAATTAAATATATATTAATAATTATAGTATAATTAGTATCATTGTATTTGAAGATATAAATGTTGCATGTATTGTCTAAAAAATTAAGTCAAACTTGTGACACGTATACAAAAAAACGAAAAAAAAAACGGAGGGAGTAGCTCTTCAGCATTGATACATGGTCCACTTATCACTTATAGAGTTTCAACCTGCTTCTCCTCTGTTGTCAAAAAAAAAAAAAAAAATTGCTTCTCCTCTCTCTCCTCCTTTTTTCTCCTTCCCATCAATATTTAGTCAGCTTCCAACATGCTATTATACTTGCTCTAAGAGCATCTCAAACAGTTTGGCAAATCATGTTGCCACCTACTTCTCCTCTCTCTCTCTCTCTTCTCCTTCCCATCAACATTTAATCAGCTTACAACTTGCTGTTTTACATTTTAGTTTGGCATTTGCCCTGATTTGCTAACTCTCAAATTAAAATGGGAAGTCAAAGAAAATGTCATCTCCAACAGTTTGTCAATTTAGGCTTGGCAAAAGAAAAAAAGTGGGCTAAGAAAAGACCGGTAAAAGACCGGTAGTTGGCTTTCTGATCGCGCGTGAACAGCCGCCGCCATGCAACTTTGACCTTCGTGCGCAAGACCGCGCCGTTCAGCCGTCGTTCCTCCCTAGACAGGAGCACCAGATATCAGCATGACACATAATCCGATCACACACATACTTTGATCACATACATACAGCGACGAAAGTCAAGAAGATACAAATGTTGGCATGTGGATCCTCGTGCTCCCAACAACCAGGATCCGACGAAAACGATGATGCTACAGCACATGCCCATGGAGGCATGGGCCCTGTTCGGCTGGCTGGTTGAACCCGGCCCGAAGCGATGTTTTCCTCTCACGTAAAACCAAGACCAGCACCCGGCCGATAACCGGCCCGGCGGTACTTTTTTCTCACAACAAACCAGCACCAGCCAACCCCACCGGCCCGGCCGAACAAAGCGATGGATCCGGGCGAACCTGTTGCGCGCATCCGCTTGCCACCGTGAGCCAGCGTCGCATGCCATCCGTAGGATGGAGACGCCGTTGACGGAGTGGCGCTGCCGTGGGACGAAGGCCCAGCCATCGAGATGCGATGGGTGCCAGGCCACGCTTCATGAAGTGGCGGCGTCGCGGCGCGCGCTGGGAAGCCGCCACCACGCGGGCCATCGCGCGGCCGACTTCGCCGCGCCCCGGCCGGACTACGAGGGGCCGGGTGGGAGGAGGCGTCGTCACCCTATGCGGCGCCCGAGCCGAGGCCGGGGGGCGAGATCCCATCGCTTTGCGCATCACATCGGGGCCGCCGCTAGTGGATCGGTGATGGCGGGACGCCGGCGCCGGGCCTCGCCACCGCCCTCGCCCTAGTCCGCGCGAAGGGAAGGAAACAGACGCTGGGCCTTCCATCGCGAATGCCAAAGGTCCGATCGTAAAATTTGTTAACGCTCACTAAATTGCCAACTTCAAATATCACACGGTTGGAGAGAGTTTTTTAAAGCTTTTGGTAAAATTTGATAATGTCAACTCCAAATACCAAACTGTTAGCAAAATTTGAGAACGTCAACTCCAAATACCAAACTGTTGTAGTTGCACAAACAGTTTGGCAAATCAGGTTGACATTTTTTTTATTTTTGACAAAAACATTGAAACACACACATTTGGCAAATGACTTATAAATTTTGCCAAGTTGACATTTTTTATTTTTGGCAAAAACATTGAAAACACCATTTGGCAAATGACTTATAAATTTTGCCAAGTTGCCCGATACTCGCTCTTTCCGTGCAAATATGTGGGTTGTTCTCCGCCGCACATCTGCTTTGTCGCATCGCCGACTTCTTCCCTACTGCGACGCGACCAAGCGGGGCTATGACGGAGGGATGCGACCGCCCCGATGAGGCTCGGCGGCGAAACACGCCGTCATCGCAGTGGGCGGCTGTTGGGCACACGCGGGCATGACCGCTGGTTACGCGAGGGCACCTTCTTCGAGACGGGACGGGCTGGGATGCAGCCACACACGCTAAGGAGTTCGTCTTCGTCGGTGAGCTCGAGCGGGCGAGGTGGACGGCATTGACGCTGTCGCACATCAATGGCGGCGCTGGAGACTCTATCGATCTCCTTCCGTCGTCGTGGACTCCATCAATCTCCCCCCCTCCTCTTGTCGTCTAAGAAAGAAGAAGGATGCAAATGCAATTTTGTTTCTCTTTCAGAGTTCGATACAAGATGTCTAAAGAGGGAATTTTTTTCAGATATGGGTTTACTTGTTTTGTGAAAAGTGTAGGGTTTCAAATGCGAATGCATTTTCCTTTTGCCAAATCTAAAATGACTATTGGAGATGGGTGTTCTTTTTTAACTTGACATATATTTTTAGAGTTGGCAAATCTTATGATTTGTCAAGTAAAATTTAGCAAACTCACGGAGATACTCTAAATTTAACAGAGAAGGGTCACAAAAAAATGTGGATGTGAGTCAGTTGCACGGGGAAGGTTTATTCCTTGATTTGCGTCATTCCTCGAGCAACCAATGTTAATTGTTAACTACTCCCTCTGTTGTAATTTGTAGTTCACTTTGGCTTTTCTAGATCCATTTCTTTTACCATGTATCCGGGACGAGTGTATAACTAGGCGCATAGCAAAATCAATGTATTTAGAAAAACCAAAGTGAACTATAATTTGAAACGGAGAGAGAGTACTTGTTACTTCGGTACCTGTGAGACCAAATGACTAAAAGAGGAGTGAGTTTGGCTCTAAAAAATTTAGAGGAACAACCTCAACTCATATAAAGCGCTAAACCGTCTAGCACCTTAGAGCATCTTCAATATTTTGTCATTTTTCGACCCAAAACATGTTGCTTATCACCCAAGTGTAACACCCCAGGTGTTAATTACCAGTTAAGCAATGGATTTGGCCAAAGACAAGTGTATTAGTTCATGATCAAGTTGTCGGTCGAAAAGACGCGAGAGGAATCAAATTCGAAACTATCTCCCTTGTCGGAAACCCTAATTTCAAACCCTAGTTTGTCCCCTTTTATTTTATTCAAAATTCATCAAGATTTTGGGTATGGTTATTAAAGTGAAAAGGTAGATTTTTCAAAATAGAGCAAAGTTGGTATTTTGAGTTTTCAAAGTTTAGTTCAAAATTTTCAAACAATTTTGAATTTTATTCAAACCCTATTTGCCCCCTTTTCAATATTTCAAAATTTATGCAAAATTTGAGAAAACTTTCAAAAGCTAGTTTGTAGATCTTGTTGAGAGGAACAAAAGTCATGTACAAAGTTTTTTTCAAGTTGTTACATGATTTTAAAAGTAATTTTGAATTCAAATTTCAAAATTTGGAGATGCTTTTCAAAAAGTCATATTTCTAGGTAGATCTTGAAAATGCTCCAATTGTGAAATTTGTAGATCTTGAAAAATTAAGGTAAGTTGCTTTTTGGAGATTTTTGAGTTTAGTTCAAATTTTGAGAGTAATTTGCAAAATTCAAGTTGAAAGAGAAGGTCAAACTCGGGACTTAGAATTTTTCTAAGTTCGAAATTAGTGTCCGACAAGATCGACATCTCGCGTTCTCGAGATTTTGTTAAGCAACTTGAGTTGGACCAAAAATACGGATTTGAGTTTATGCTTTGAAGACCAACATATCAAAAGTTGAGATCGATCGGATTTGATTTGACAAGGTTTTGACAATCATTTCCAAGTATCATTAAGTCGTTGACAATGCAAGTTTTGGAGATGATTATCTCTTAATCTGGAGCAGTTAATGATCATGGGCCTGTTATGAAAAATGAAGGTTGATCAGTGGAGAACATTTTTGCCTCTTGGCCCATGTCGAGATTCGGCCCGAAATAGCCCAAAAGCGGCACCACAACCAGGCCCACTTTTTCATCCGCGGTGTTCGATGGAATTCCTAAAAGGGTGGCGTGTCCGTGCGCTGGCAACTTCGAGCGCCGGCGGCCATCGGACGCGTCCCTCGCCGTGGACGCCTTGGCCGGTGCTTTCGGCCGCCCGGGTTGGAGGCGAAGCGAAACCGAGCATGCCCGCCTCGCTCACCTCCTCTTCCCTCCTCCTCGTTCCTCGCCGGCGCCGCGGCCGTCTGCGCGCCGCCATGGACGGCCGGCCGAGTTCCATGGCGCCACCATTTCTTTTCCATCCCAGCCACCACCATCCGCCTCGCGCGCATCCCCGCATCGCCTTCGCTCCGTTTTCGCCCTCCGGTAGCCTCCTCGCCAGGTGCCCGCGGCCGCGCCGACGCCCATTTGCCGCCGTGGGCGGCTGCCGCCACGGCCCGTCTTGGCGTGGGTCAGGCCTCTGGGCTACCTCAAGCCGGGCTGGGCCGCGCGGTTGCGGCTGGTGCCGTCTTGCCTCGCCGCCGTCGCCGTGGCGGGAAGCCGCCTCGCCGCCCGGTAGGTGTGCGCCGCCGCCGCCCCCGTCATCGCTCTGCTTCAACGAAGAAAGAAGAAGAGGAAGAGAAAAAGAAGTTGAGGAAGGACTTGTTTGTAAAATCGGAAAACTCCGGGGAGCTAGGTGAGAAGTCTCATGACTCATATGAATAGTGTTTTGTACCTATTTATAATTTCATATAAGTCCAGGGTCTTTTTATAAAAGTGCTAAGTTAAGGTCGGATGGATGGGCGTTGGCCTAGGCCTTTTTCATTGTTCCTTTGGGCCGGCCTTGTTTCTGTTACTGATGGGCGGACCATGCACAGTGCAGGCCAAGCACAGTCTTTGGGCCAACTTCGGCCCCAAGGCCTTTTTCTTTTAGCAAATGAATTTTCAATTTCTATTTATATGAATAGTATCTGTTTTTGTTATTTTTATATAAATTCAAGTAGTGCTTCTAAAATTCTGAAAATTTTTGTATAGCCTTTTCATGATGTCTAGTATTTATGAAAATTTTGAAACTTTGATTTTGAATAGTTCTTGCATGATTTAAAAATACAAATTTTAATTGAAAAATGCATCTTCCATGATTTTTAGAAAATAAAATATATTTCCAAAATTCATGAAAATTTATTTGGTGCTGTTTTATGATGTGACCTACTTGTACAAAAAGTTTGAAGCCATTTTAAAATGTTTAAATTATTTTCTATTTTATCTTTGTATTTATTTAATTAGAAAATGAGATGATTAGTGACCTCGACTTAGGTTTTGTGTGACTTTCGGGTTGTTATGTGAACCCTAAACCATACACAATCAAATGGTCCTTGAGAACTCCTTAGGCAATGGTGATGATATCTTGTAGAGTAGTTCAACAAGTTGGTTTTGTTGGGTTGCAACTTTATCGTGAAGGAAAGTTGTACTCAAGTGTTTATCATTTTATGCATTCATCAAGCATCATGTTTACCATTCCATCATGCTAAAGCATGCATCATCATCTACGTGTAGAGTATACGAGAGTGAGATGGTTCATGATGGTTGAGCCTCAAAGAAGATTCATTCATCCGAAGTGTTGGTGTCAAGTGTGACGTGGGTGGTCCAACTTCGGAATCTAACTTTTCCTCGCAACAGGCAAGCCCCGGTTCATTTAAACAATTCCTTGTGTTTTACAAAGCTTTATATCACCTTTGCTTTATGCTTTGCATTAGGTAGTAGGAGTTGAGTGATAACCTAATTGATGCATTACCATTCCTTGTTATTTCAATATCTACCTTGATAACTTTGTTTTAGCTAAAATGCTAGTATGCTTAACTTGGCTATATTAGTTAGACTTTTGAGTCAAAATGTGACAATTCCCTTATGATAGCCCGAAGAGGCTTTTGATGAGAAAGGATGTTATATGAGAAAACCATTTGGGATATGGTGTTGAAATCGAGACCGGTCGGGTAATTTGCATTGAGAATGGAGTCTCGGTGTAGTATTTCCGGCTTGTCGATTAAGGACTTGAAACGTGTAAAGCATGTGGACCCGAGACTATGGAGCATAATCGTGCTCGAGGTCGTTGGACCAATGGCACGTCTGTCATGGGTGTCATCCCATCACGGTCGACCCTAGTTAGGACACATACTCCGGTAAGCTTCGATCTTGGGGGTGTCAAATCGGAACGCATAACCGCCGCGCCCGGGAGTGGAGAGATGGCGGGAGTAACGTGTTACCCTCGTGGGTTAAAGTCCCGGATTGGAGGTGTACGGTACTCTCGGGTGGCGTGGGGACGCGGTTCCGTTTTGAGTATCCAAGAAAGGGTTGATATATGCAAGCTTAAGTGCTACATATGTCGTGTGGAAAGAACTCCCCAATTTGGGTTAATCGATTTCGAAATCGCCGTGCTTCTCGGATATGGAGACTTGGTTTCCCGCTTACATTGAGGTTTAATTATGGAAGAGAAGAGATGGATTAAGTGATGAAATTTCTACAAGTGTTTGCTATAGTGTCAAATCACCTAGAATAGGTGAGAAACTAAATTGGGAATAAAATGTTGAAAGTAAGGATTCACTATTAGTAAGCTTTTACGCAAAAGAGTCCTTGCTTCTTGCTAAGCCTTACCTTGATTCCTATTAGACCAAAGCATTCCCGAGTCTTCTCCTATTTTCTTTAGTCGGGTAAGTCTTGTTGAGTACTCCCCGTACTCGGGGTTTGTTGACCTCATTTGCAGTCTTGACTCGTCTTTGTTTAACCAAGGTTATGTCGGTGGGCACGACATGATCTGGTTTATCTTCGATTCTACCTAGCTTCCGCAATTAAGTTAAGTTTACTTAAATGTAACTTACTCACATTTTGTAAAATTTAATGTTATTATTCTTCCGCACTCGATCCATATTTTTATAACAAATGTTGTAATGTTGTAGCTACTCCTTTGTTGATCCCTGGTATGAGATATCAACGGGGGCTTCTTAAGTTATCGGGTGTATCTCGCACATTTGTCCGAGGTCTTTGGGGCAATGACAGTGCGGGTGGGCCCGTAATTAGGAGGTTCTGTTACACCAAGTTTCTTATGCTATACTAAACTATCGAATTTGAACAAGTCCTTAGCAAGATTTCACGGCATATGTAGTCAAGAATAAAAGAATTTTTTTTTAGGAAAGCCTATGCCGGCCTCTTTCGTGCAATGGTGCGTGTCACTCAAAATTTTAAGGGTTATTTTGATTGGTACCATTGTAATTCTTGGAACTTTGAAATGTACCATTACTCTTTTTCAAAAAAAAAAAAAAAATGTACCATTACAATTCGTATATTTTGAGATGTACCATTACAATTTAGTGTTTCATGGAGCAATACCATTATCTATATGTGTTAACGACTTGGGCCCAATGTTAGGTGTTAAAGTCACGCACGTATTTACGTATGGGACGTCTTCGGCCTTGTCTCAATCGTGAAATAGGCAGCGACACTGGACATCACCTTCTATTTCTCACCTTGCTCTCTCTATCTCTCGATGACGGCGCTATGGCGGCTCGACGTCGCCTAAACCCTAGCTGTTGGTGACACGGAGGGGCGTGCGGACGAGCTCTAACTGTCATCCTTGACCTCGTCCGCTCGGCGCGTCCGACCTTGCCCGCGCGCCATCCCACCCGCCTCCGGCCTTTGTTCTGGCGTCACTCATGCGGGCGCGGCGGCCTGGCCTTGGCCACACTATCCCGCCCGCCTCCGTGCTCGCCCTCGCGGTCTCACCACGCCATATCCGGTCGATGGAGTTGAAGCACGGAGCCTGAAGTTTCACTTCCACTGTACAAGTAGAAGAGAAGCCTGAAACCTGAAGGTGCTTTATATGAGTAGAAGAGAAGGCAACAAGTTTTAGTTGCTTTTGTTATTGGCTTTGTAGGTGTTTTGGTTGGTGTCTAGGTCGCTGGATCGTGGAAGTGAACTAGTTTTATGTAGATTTGCCAATGTGTTGTGTGACTGTATGTTGTCTCTCATGTTATCTTGTGTTCCGTGAAATCAATGTATAAAAATTGACATATATAGGTAAATGCCCGTGCGTTGCTACGAGTTTTAAAATCCACACCAACCCATACATTTTTCTGGGTAACACATATATGAAAGGAATATCTTATGTGCATTATGATTTTTGATTTGAGTATAGACATAGGTAATCGAAACACTTTTATGGTCAAAAAATTGTAATGCAAGAACACCTTGTAGTTCACTTCAGCTAACACCTCCTTAATTGGAAGCTAATTAGATTAAAAGTGTGCCTAAGTTGTTTTAGATTGTCGTGTTGATATATTTGTGAATTGGTATGCTTCAAATCCACATCCAAACAAATACACTATATTGTATAAGGCAATCTAAGATGCATTGCCATAAACATACACGACACTGATCTGCAGGACGAAGTTGATGAATCGGTGCTCCTGTCTTCACAAATCATACTTCCAATAGAAAGGTGCACCAATAAGGTGGTTCAAGCCTGACGAGAAAAATAAACATGTAGCAATTAGGTTAAACATTGGCCCTGCCATAATCAAATGAATTGTTATAATTCTACAGAGCTGAACAAAGAGATTGGAGGCAGCACAACCATGCATGCTATCTGAATACATCGGAGATAGCACAACAATGGTATTGTGCCAAAACTAATAAATAAATTTATCAATCATTTTTTTAGGCAATATATTCATTGATATGCAATAGGCATATGTGAGACCTCCAACTGCTAGGGAACAGCAATCAGGGGCATTTGTTGAAGCATGCTGCTATTGCCCCACAAGAATTTTGATCTTACCTCCGTCCTCTAGTTCAACTCCACCACTGCATTTGTCAGCTGCCTATTCAGTTATCACTGATGAACCAGATTGGTCACGTGGTCTCGTTCATGCACAACTCAATCATTTGCATCCAGAGGCGTCATGTCGAATCACTTGGATTCACTTCCATTATGTTACGGCCGAATCACTTGGATTCACTTCCATTATGTTACCTGCGTCCAAACTTCATCAGAACAGAACTGGGCATGTAAAGGTTGATTAAACTGCTACGATATTTCTTCTATAAAATAAATACAGTGTCACCTAAACATGCTGACGATATTTCCTAACAAAATGGCACATTCTTTTATAACACACAAACAAGCATAGCGATTTGCGAAACGATGGTACTTACACATGTTCACCATCATAGTGGGATCTGGGAAGGAGCCAATTATCAGGTATCAGGTATTCATGTGATCGGTAACCATGTAGACGAGGCCTGCAGCCTACAGAGATTGGATTACCATTTACCAACTTGACCACCACGGCTGATTGACCATCTGCACATCCAGCCCTAAGGCGATGGAAAAAGTCAAACCTCGACAACTGATGAAATATATAGGAGATACTTATACCGCACTCAGATGCTCTGAAGAAGAGAGATCACATATCCAGCGACCTCCACCTCAGCCGGTTGCCTGGCAGATCCTGATGCCGGCGCTTCCCCTAGTCTGGATGCGCGATAGGGTTGGAAGGCAGCGGCGCGGGCGAGAGCAAGGGGAGGTCGCGGAGGCGGCGGCGGCGCGGGCGAGCGCGAGGTGAAAAACTGCCGGAGGGCGAGCGCGTGGGGGGTGGTGTGGCTGGTACGGACGAGTGGGGCGGCGGCCGCGGCCGTGTCCGCGGTGGGCAGGCGGCGGCGGGGCGCTGTGGCTCCTGCGGTGAGGACGGGGTGTGGTTTGGACGAGCGGTTGCTAGAGCGCGGGGACTTTGCATGCGCGAGGGGAGCGGGCGAGGCTGGAGTGACGGGGGCTTTGCATGCGCGAGAGGAGTGGGTTTGAGGGGCTGGAGCGGGGCGGTTGCTGGAGCGCCGGGGACTTCCGAGGGGGAGGCAGGGTGATTTGCCGGATTGACGATTTACTTTGAGGCTTTTTAGTAGTATAAGATGTGCCATATGTTGCACGGTAGCATATATATCTTTTAATCTAAAAAAAGATCACAAAGTTCATATGAAAATGAGTAAGCAACTCTAGCAGTTCCCCATTTGTTCTTTGGCAATTACCCTTGTTTACCAACTCCTAAATTCAAATGCCAAATTAAAAAGAGCTCATCTCCAATAGTTTAATTCACTTGCTAAACTTAGATCTAACTTACATTAGAAACCCCGAGAGAAAAAAATAAAATTATGTTTATGTACTTCCGCCTCTTGAAAACTTCCGTTAGGGAACCCCGAGGAAAAACAAAATTATGTTTATGCCCTTCCATCTCTTCTAATACGTGCGGACGCGCCGTGAATACCAAACGTCGAGCGCCGTATTTTTGCACGCAGGGTCTGATTTGCCAACTCCAAATGCCAAACCGTTGGGAGAGTTTTTGAAGTTTTTTTTAGCAAAATTTGAGAATAACAACCAAATGGCAAACTGTTGGAGTTGCTAGGCCCAAGCGGCGCATACCTAGAGAATGACATTTATCATACAAATGAATGTTTAATTATAACGGTATGTCTTCATCAAAGTTTAAGAATTGTAATGGCAAATCAAATAACGGCAGATATTGAACCCTAGTAAACCCCACCGCCGCCCACCGCCGTAACGGGCGCCGGACGCAGTCTGCTCACTTCCCGCCCCGCGTTCGCCGCCACAGCCATGACTTGCGCCACCCGGCGCCCCGGCTTCCTCCGCGAGGCCGAGCTCCGCCTCCTCCGCTGCACCCTCCCTGCCCCGCCCTCGACCCCGCCCCCACCCGCTTCCCCTCCAACTGGGCATCCGCTCGGCCCCGCCGCCGCCTCTGCGCTCGCCGCCGTTGAATCTGGCGACTACGAGGCTGCGCTCGCCGCCGCTGCGCCACACCTCCTTCCGGCCTCCGCCTCTTCTGGGCCTCCCGGCTCTGCCGCACAGTTCTACGCCGACCTAGGTGCCTCCGCTCGGGCGTTCCTGCTGGGGATGGGGACGGGGAGCGGCAGGAGAGGGGTTCGAGTGCAGGTGCGCGGTTGTGCTCTCCGCTGCGGTGGCCGCGCTGCTCGCGTTCACGCAACAGAACGTGACTGGGTGAGTTAGCTTCTGGGTTTTGTCTCTCTTTAGTTATTATTTTTTATTATATGATTAGGGAAAGCCATTGCTCACTGTGTAGTGTGTGCGCATAGTTCGGCAAACAACTTAGTAGAAGAAACGTTAGATTTTATATCCTGGGATCCTTTTGATCAATGACAGCTGGGATATAGTCTTAAGCATTGGTCCAACATAATGTGATGGCCTGATGGGCCAGTTCCTTTTAGCCTCTAGAATTAACCTTCTGTAAATTCGATCACAGGTTTTAAAGGCACTTCGAATTTGCTGGCATAGTAGAATATCGTTGCATTTTGCCAAATATAGATATTATTTAACTTGTTCCTGAATGTTGACTTATAGGAAACAAAAATGGGAATACTCTTGATTGCTAGCATGTGTACATGTCAGTCAGATGGATGTAGTTGGACGAACTGGTGTTTCTATATGATGATATAGTACATTGTATTCTGTCTGATATTCTGCTGCCATATCTAGTTGTGATACATTCTTCCATTATTGCAAATGACATGACTCTATCAAATCTGATTTACCTTTATGTTAATCTAAGCCTGTTGGATTTTTTGGAAGTTACTTTTTAATATATATATATATTTGCTTTTCAAAATTACTTTTAGGCCTCAAAGGAACTTTCCCACTTTTCCTTTCTGGATTCCATCTTTTGATGAAAAATGCTATAGTAATCTTGAGACATATGGGATGCCTGGGCTTCTGACAATTTAACTTCTTTTGGTTCTCATGTTCATGGGAAATTTTCACTCTTGCAGGTATGTATGTTGAGGTTGGCTCATTTATTTTCTCTATTTATGTCTTAGAATTTAATATATTGGTTATAGTTATGTTCTCCTGTTATTTTTTTGTTCAATTCATGAACACCTCCCCTATGGCCTTTCCATAATCAGTTAATCTATGTTTTGAAATAACATGTCATTGATGAAAGACTTGGATGGCGGGTTTTGAGCTTTGGGAAATGGAAAAATTATAGTAGCTGAAGTTTATGTGGGTGTCGGCTGTGTGGGGGTTGTCTAAAGCCACTCCTTAACTTTTCTTAATATAATGATACACAACTCCCCTGCGTGTTCGACAAAAAAAAAGTTTATGTGGGTCTCATATAGCATTTTTATTGAGCATATGTTACACCATCTTGGGTACTAAGGTTAGTCATGTGAACTATGCCAGACTGTAGCCTGATTAGTGCAAGTTTGTCAATTTTTAGCACATAATGTTATGAAAGTTTAAAATGAGAGATTGACGACAACACAACATTTTTAAAGATGGACATCCATGTCATATGCTGACATCTATCTGTCTTAGATGTTTCTTTATGAAGAACCACAAATTCATTATATCTACAGCAGCAAATTCCTCCACCAAACATATTTGAATCCTGGATGGAGTCCTGATCATTCTTTTTTTTTTTTTTTTGAGATTACACGGTATAACGCAGACGCTCACAACACGCACGCACACTCACCCCTATGAACACACGTACGCAAACCCTACCCCTATGAGGCTTTGAAGGACTGAGCCGACAAATCTTCAAGTTCACGAAATCACCACAGGCGCCTCGCTATGCATACCGCTGGAAATTCCTGGATAAATCTAGGATAATGTGTCGCACCCAGGATTTGAACCCTGGGTGGGAGCCCCTAGCAAATGGCCTTTGCCATTGTGCTGTGAGCTCCTTGACAAAGTCCTGATCATTCTAACTCTCTACACTACTAATGTAGTATTACATTGTCTGAATTGTAAAGTGCATCATACAGTTTTACTGTTTTTTTTTATTATGCTTTTAGCATATTTGTAGACACAGGCCCTTAGCTTGTGCCCATACTTCATAGGACTTGTCTTTTATTTGTGCCTATAGTCTAGTACCAGTCTTGCAATTGGCTGTACTTGTGTTGAAATCAAGACAATTTCTGTGATCAAAAGCTTTGATTTGTATTGAGCCTTTTAGTACCGTAGAAGGTGACAAAGTGTCTGATTTTGTTTATTCATTGCCAAATTTAGCAGACACAAAAACGTCTGTCTTCCTGGTTTTGTATTTACAGTATTTTGAGTTTCTATTGTATTCTTTTTGCAGTTCATTGTCTTCGCAAAGCTTTTTGTTTACCAGTCTACAGAGTCTGGATCTCTCTCACAGTGTGTCATGGTGGTTGTTTAGAATATCAATGCTCCAGCAGAACATCTTGGATGAGTTATCGTCGTCTTTGTTTGACCAAGTGCAAGTGTACAAGAATAAGATGTTGGACCATTTTGGTGAACTGGAAAAGGTTTCTACCTACTGGGATTATTTACTGTCTGATGGAGAAGGCTCTTATTTTGTTTCAGCTGCTTTCTTAGAGGCTGGAATTGCGGAATACAAATATGGTCATGTTGATGCTTCAAGGTCTCTTTGTCACTCTCAGTTTGAGAGCTTTAAATTT
This sequence comes from Hyparrhenia diplandra, assembly GCA_015847255.1. Lineage (NCBI taxonomy): Eukaryota > Viridiplantae > Streptophyta > Magnoliopsida > Poales > Poaceae > Hyparrhenia > Hyparrhenia diplandra. The sequence continues at coordinate 305,622 of JADLZK010009398.1, forward strand.
CCTCATAATATTTGTTTTTGCTCAAGGTCACACACTCACGCTACTAGATTTACAGGATTCTTATTACTCAGGATTACCAAAATAATATAAACATTAGATAATAAATGCTGTATATATTACTGTAAACTGTTTCTCAGAATTAGAACATCTTTGGCTCCGCTTGTCACTGTGATTGGTTGTTTGTTTCTAACTTCTTCCCATGCGGAGTTGTTGGAAGCACTGAAGGAGGTTCCAGTAGATTCTAAGAGGGGCCTGAATATATCATCAAATTAAAATATTAAAATTCTGAAGGGATCTGCACCTTTTTTTGGTGGTGGTTGTGTTGGCAGGCATGACCCCTTTTGGTCTTTAACTATCCTCTGCCATTGATTGGAACTTGGAAGCATCATTTTAGGATCTGTAACTGAAACATCATAGTAAGCTTGGTAACCTGTGCATTGCAGCACAACATGGCACAGCAAGTCAGTAACCACAAACATATCCTTAGGCATTCAACTAATATGTATTGAAACTGCATAGGACTGGAAAACTGGTAGCCATTTATGATCATATACTTATGATCTTGTCTGGATGTTTGGGTAGGTTGCATCTCAATAGCGCACAAGAAGCATGTGGTCTGCACCTCTCCCTTACAGGGATCCTTGGTTTTCGAACAATACACCAGGTGAATCATACTGCACTCTTGATAATTTTTCTTATGTTTTGCAAGCCATCCCCTTTTTGTTTGATTTATATATGCATTACTTTGTTTCGCAAAACACACTAAATGAAACATATTCTGTTTCAAATTATCAGACATTTTGGCTTTTCTAGATGTATTGCTTTTACTATATATTTAGACATTGTATTTATTTAAGTGCTTAGCAAGAACTTTGTATCTAGAAAAGCCAAAACGCGTCTTATAATTTGGAATGGAGGCAGTCCATTTCATTTTCTCTGTTTCACCAAATCCAAGCTTACCGTGCACACAAGCTAGGAAGGTTTTAGAAGTCAGACAAATATTAATGGCATCTTACTACAGATACTTGGCCGTACTGCAAACCTCTTTTACAGCATTGAAGTAGAATAGATAAAGGACATATTCGAATAACTACACCATCTGTTTCCTGAAATAGACATACTTGGTGAAATGCCAAGGCCTAAGAAAATGGGCTCGCATGTCAAAATAGAGGAGTAACAATAATGTTTGACCTTTATATATTATGTAAAGAGGGAACATCTGTTCTTGAAAATGAAGCAAGCCAGCTATTGTTATATAGGTGGATGCAAAGTCTCAGATGGTGCTTGTTGCGAAGACCAATAAATCAAGCTCTGATGAAGTGACAGAACCCACAGTAGCTCAGAATGACAGTGCAGCTTTAAAAAATGCAAGGAGCTTCGTTCCCGTTGAAGACAATGAATTCTGTGACATACTAAGAATGCCCAGACTGGTGCATGATGATAGTAATTCTGCCAGTGAGGATACAACAAACCACAGTGCAAAAATATCACTATCGGCTTTACAGCAGGCTGCTGTACTTGCACAATGCCTGCATGTGAGCCGGAGGAGTCGTAGTGATGAAATGTCTGGTATGTCTGTTTTCATTCCCTGTGGACGCTTGCGATTCCCTTCAAGTTTTTAGCATGCAAAGAAGTTTAAGCATCACAGTCTTTTTGCAAATAGAGTTCTGGGCAACAAAGATGGCTTCCATTGTCATGCTTTTTTTTTTTTTTGTTTCTGGTTTAGTTGTTTTTCACATATATGCATGTAGAATAAAAGTGCTCCTTTAGTAATAGCATTTAGTTTATTCTAATCATGCGAAGGCATTGAAAATTCTGAATTGAAAGTGACAGACTATATGTCTGTGTGTTTGTGGGGGGATTGAAGATTCCAAATGAAAAAAATGTTTGTTTAGTAGATGGCATTGAAAATCAAGCTATGCCAAGTTTGGCATGCAGTTTTTTAAATGCGGACCATTACTTTTTACTTAATACTGCATACTCCCTCAGACAAAAGTATGAAGTAGATCTTTTAATCTTATCTTTGCTCATGAACCAAGAAGACATAAAAGATTACTGGACTACCCTAACTAGTGTCTCTTACAATGTTGAATGCATGCATATAATGATGCAAAGTGATAGATTAGTGTTTATTAGCTGTATATAGGAGACAACACATCTTTTACATCGGAAGGTGAAATAAGCTTAAAATTTATGGACAAGACCATTCAAACTACACACCTTGTCTTTTTGGAGGGAGCATACAATTTTTTGAAGTCCTATAGTATTTTTTCAATGCTATGTGTTTAACTGGATTTTTAGTATATATTTCCCAAATGATTGTTTATGTTATCATCATGTCACATGTGTAAGTTTTTTTGGTTTTATACAGGGTGGGAGATGGCACCATACATAGAGTCAATTGATTCTCAGGAGGAATCTTACTTTGTGGTATGACTTTGATTGCACTATATTATTGCTCTGGTGGAGATATGTGTGGCACCATTTCTTGTTCTAACACAAAAACATAAAAATCAAGATTCGATTGCTTGACTGCCACCCTTTTTTTCTTAACATTGTGCCAGCCTTTTTATCCTTCAATGTCTACTCTGTTTACAAATCTCATGTGTTGGCCCACAACCTATGCACAGTCTTTTCGCAATTTAGACTCCAACCTTATTTCTGTTCTGGAGATTTCGTTTCTGTGCTCAAACAATATTTGGATAATTCACTATCGTATACTCAAGTTTTCCTTGCGTCTTTGAAAATGTAACAAGGATAGCTTGGTGAATGTCAGAGCTGCCTTTAAGTTTTTTTTTTTGTTATTTCAGATCAGGAGTTTGTGCGATATACTGCGTGTTAGATGGGAGTCGACCCGAGTCGGACAAAAAGCAGCGGGCACTACTAATGATGGAGAATTTGGTAAGTGGTGAATCACTTATCAGATTGTATAATCTTTGTTCAAAGGTTCAAATAATTACAATGTGTATATATGGATGTTCATTCAGGTTTCAGGTAGACAGTATCTTTTTCGTTATGGTTGCAGTTTGCCTATATTTTTAGCTTCCCCATCACTAGAGTATTTGCAGCTCATCAGGTCTTTGATATTTATCTATGCCATTGTTTGATTTACTTAGTTTGTTTTTGTTTGGATTTCATATAATTGTATGTGGGTATATTATTTCAGTTGCTGCCTGGTTTTCATTGGTTCCCTAAGACCCTACACTACACTAAGGGCTCGTTTGGATACAGGTGGCAAAGCGACACGTGGGTTTGCTCCCCAAAGTGATTATTTTCCTTGACAATGACACCCACCTCCCGCTGGGCAACAGAACTCCTTTTGGAGAAAAATTCCCGGGTACTGTTTGGGAAAGACAGTTATATAAATACCGGCCAGCCATAAAACATCAAAAACTCAGAAAAAAATAAGGATTTCGAAAATGCAGTTGTAACAGTTCCGTGAATCATTTATAAAGACAAGATTTTCTGACAGTAAACCTGAAGCATACTCACAAATGCACAAAAAATCTAGCAACTATGTTTACAGATCAACGTGCATTCAGATATGAAATAAACTGAAAGCGTGCATCTTTGAGCGAGGTAAATTGGTATTTCTCCAAAAATTTAAGATCCACAAATCCAACACTGACAGGTCTAATAGCTTATGTTCCAAAAGTACATATAATAACATGATCTGCTACTGATAAAGATGCTTTGATAGCTCATCTCGACATTGTCATGTATCCAATCAAACCTCCTGGGACGCTCAAACCTGCAACAACAGACAGTGAGTAGTCAAAAAGCAGAACTTCAAAGTGGTTTAGGCCCCGTTTGGAAGTTGATATTGAGGGCTGGAATCAGGAATTGGCATTGAGTAACCCCCAATTCAGCTGTTTGGGCGTCTTTGGTATTCGTGGGCGGGAATTGGGCTCGAATGCCGCTGGCGCCCCTTCCTCATCCCAGATGGCCGCTAAGCGACCGTCGCGCCTGTCGAGTGCCTCTCATCGGACAGATGAGGAAGGGATGAAGATGGACCAGTTCTCAATTCGCTGGTGTGTGCATCCAAACACGAATTGGATTTTTTCCATCTTGTCAAATTCCATCGACCAATTTCAGCGCCATCAAGCGACAGCATTGGTATTAAGCCCAATACCAAAGCTAGGCAGATTTGGTATTGAGCTCAATTCAATACCAAGCCTTCCAATGTCTACTTCCAAACGCACCCTTAGTGATTAAATGTGAAACTTCATTTGACAGATCAAAATGGACAATATATCAAGAAGAGACAGATAATCTTGTCCCTCAGATCTTATAGCTATTACCCATAATTGATGAACTTAGATTCGACTGGTTTTAACCACAAGTCTATATGCCAAAGAATAGAGACAACAAAGGCTTGAAGCTAAAACTAATCAGTCATTCATCTATGGTCAAATTATATAATCTTCAATGGGACACAACCTCGTCAATAAGAAAACACAAACAAAAACAAAAACAAAACAATTAACTTTGTCCAGAGTGAAAGTTGATAAAGAAATGATCATACTAAGTTTCTGTTGAATGCTTTGCAAAAGAACTTGGTGTCATTTATACAACAGAGAAGATAAACCAAATCGATCAGAGCTACAAACTAGACCAAAGTGGAACAATTTCTTGAGCTTGGAACTTGATACCAGAGCTACAAATCCCAGAGACCTCCATGCTGAGTATTGTGTATACAGAAGACCAAAACTGAGCGCATAACTGTGTTGCCTTGCCAGTTGCTGAATGACAAACTGCAACAGCGACACAACAGCAAAGGATACCAACATGTCCAGCATTGGAGAGATACAACAAGGCTACCATGATGAATAATTGCATCGATAAATCGAGGTGGGCACCACTCATCGAAGAACAGATTAAGGTCCATCACTAACGCACCTCTATCCACGGTCTGCTACCATGGGGTATAATGAGGATTCAAGCAGGAGGCATGGATGAAATGAAAGAAGCATTGCAGAGACACCATCCCCTGGCGGTTGGCCTCGCTATCTAGACGAAGCATTGGACGACATACTTTGAGCACAAACAGTTGACATGGAGTGTTAACATGCTTAATTTGAAAGTAAAATGTTGCAATCCAGATGGCTTGAGCATCCAGAATAAGGCCCTCATCAAGGGACAATGATAGATTGAATTGTTTTCTACATATCTTTTCACTAAATTGCATCCACAATACAAGCACTAGGGTTGTATGCACAAATTACCCCCAACATCTTGTATTTCACCCTGTCCAATACATGGATTTCTGATCAACTTTATCCATAACGATTCAATCGAAGGAAACAACCATGCCCAAGAACCGCATCCATCCATCCATCCATCCATCCACATCCATGCCCAAGATCTAAGAAGAAACGTACAAGAGGATGGAGGATGAGGTGCCTGACCTGTGGCTAGGAGAACACACGGCGCAACTGGCTGAGGACGGAGCAGGTACAGCCCGGAGCGGCGGCGGCGGCGGCGAGGAGCAGTCAAGGAAGTGCGCGCGGATCCTCGAGGGCAGGGATGGCGTCGGCTGGCGCAGGCGATGGCGGCAGCGGCGCTCAAACCCTAGTCGCCGCCATGCCTTTCTGGCGACATGGGACACCAAGCGAACCCGAGCAGGCGAAGGGGAAGGAAATGTCGAGTCTAGACTGGTTTTTCTTTCCCCGTCCATTGCACTGCATGTCGGATACCGGCGCTTTTTCTGGCTCGCGGTTTTTTTTTCGGCTGCTCCCAAACGGGTACCAGGTATGGGACGGGGAGCGAAACTCACGGCGCGATTTCTATTCCGCGGACCGACGGGGATACCGGCGGTATCTGCCGTATCCAAACGAGCCCTAATGGGTTGGTTGCTACCTGCACTTGTTCAGGGTTTACTAATCTGTTGATTTAGTTTATTTGTTATCTATTTTTGGGCATTTTTTCTAGTTTCTAAATTCCTGACCATGATGCTCTAAACTTACAGTTACATTCTTCATCTAACAGTTTCATGGCAGAACTGTCTGTTGAAAAATTTGAATGCAAAATAAAATTCAATTCTAATTTATATTTGTTCCTCCAGTTCCATTTCCCCTTTGTTCTCTCTTTCTCCTTCCATGCCTCCCTCCCTCCTCTCCCTCTCTCCCCTCTGGTTCTCTCCCTCTCTTCCTCTACCCCCTCTCCCTCTACCCCCCTCTCTTCCCCTCTCCCTCTTTCCATCTCCCTGCCCCTCTCCTGAAATCAGGCCGGATAATTGACAATTGTGGTTGATACTTGATTATAATACATAGTTAAGTAGACTTTGTTTCCCCTCCAATGTTAACAGATCAAAAGTGCAGTTGGTACTGAGATCTTTACATTACTTGTGAGCTGCTGCTATCAGTATTTTTTTAGGTCCAACCTGACTGGATAGGCCTAAGCAACTATCCGGTGTTTCCAGGCTTTTGCCAGTGTTGTATTTTGAACACTTAATATAGGTTTGATTGAGAGGCTGTTTTTTCAATATATATCGCACCTAATAAACAGATTCAATGTATATTATTAGGTTGAAGATATTGGCAAAGAATTCCCTGCTGCCCCACAAAGAGTTAAAATGATTTTTGCGGTTCATATGCCAACTCTTCCCGCACTGAGGAAGTATGCAGTAATAATATATATAAGCTTTCTTTTTTCTTCCTTTCTGGAACACTAATGTGACTTGGGCTTGTTTTACTACCCAAGAGAATACTGGCGAACTTTTGATCAGTTGTGGCATAGTTGGAGAAGCACTGGATATATTTAAAGATCTTGAATTGTGGGACAATTTGATATATTGCTATAGGTATGCATTTCAACTTGAAATAGAACCATTCTACATACAGTTGAATCTTTTGTCATAACAAGCACTCAAGTTTTGTTATTTGGCAGATTATTAGGTAAAGTGGCTGATGCAGTTAGTCTAATAAATGCTCGACTTTCTGTTACACCAAATGACCCAAGGTTATGGTGAGTATTTTGGGACTATTTTGCGTTTTTGAATACAATTTACAAATTCTCTCCCATCTTCTTAAGCAATTATTTTTTACCTTTTACTCCCTCTGTCCAAAAGTTTAAGTGGTATGAGCAAAATCTTGTTTTCCAGAAGTCTTTATCACCTAAGCTTCTCTCCTTTCTTTCGTGGTTTCCTCCAATTGTGACTCTTATGGCATGCAGATTGAATGCATGGCTGCTCTCCCGTTAATGTCGTATACGACTCTTTTAGCTGCATTTTTCCGGCAAATGAGCCTCAACGCTGCCACTCTGTAATGCAACTATTCTGTATGCCATCATGCCGCTGCCGCTGTGCTGCAACGTCGCCACACCACTGTGATGGATATCCAGGGGGTCATTGTTGAGGAGCTTGTGCGCCGGACAGCAGCATTAATCTGAAAAAGATAGAAGGGAAGAGTTCACTTGAATTTCCTGGACATAGTTGTCCTCCAGGGTGAGTTATATAGGCCAGTCACTGTGACCTTTTTTGGTCCTGTGAAATCGAGAAGTGGCGGGCAAGGCGCTATGGCCAATTTTGGGTGTTAACTCTGCCAATTTTCAGTCCCAGCGAGGCCAATATTGCAGGAAGAGGTTGTGGCCTCACGAGAAATTTAACACAACCGTTGATTCTGGATGCAGAGGCAGGGAATAGGAGAGCATGATGCTGGGTGGGAAACATTGTTTTGCACAGCATTAGTGGCTTAGCGCCTGGTGAGCATCTGATTGCATGCGAAACTGAATGGATGGTGGGGCGGCAGTGAATAAATGAAAACTGTGATACTTGAGCCCTCCTTGGTCATGTTGCCATGGGCTTATATGACAGACTTTTGGATGGAGGGAGTACCACGGAAAAAATTCAAATTATTTATTTTATAGCGAGTTCGATATATGTTTCTGAATCTTATTTACTTTACAATCTCACCATTTGCCACTTAACCTACAAACTGGAAGTGGAAAGCAGGTAGAAGTGCTTATATGGATTGGAAACGTTGAGGAACTCTGTAGCTAAAGGCATAACTAAATAGTTCCACCCTTTCAAGACAATTGATAAGTATTATTACTGTAAGGAGTGATGTCAGAATACGACCCTAAAGATTGTTATCCACAATCGCTCTCTAAAAGAAATTAAATCTTAGATGCACAAAGTATCATTTTCAGTTTTTACCTCTTCAGTCATCTCCCTAGTAATTCTCTTATAAGAAATACAATATTCTGAAGTCAGTTAAAAATTCTTGGTTATTGTCAAAACAAATACAAATATAGGATTGCTAAGTGATTTACCAAGCTCTTTGCATGGAATGACCATGTTCTACCTCATGTTTACTTTTTGTTTCCTTTGTATTTTACTACTATCTGATGAGAGACTCTCATTTAGGTGTTCACTTGGTGATGTTACAAATAATGACGATCATTATAAAAAGGCATTGGAAGTCTCAAATAGTAAATCAGCCCGAGCTATGGTAAAGCTGACGTTAATTCTTTCAAGTTTCCTTGATAATCTTGTTTGTGGTGGAACATTGTATATGGGAATTGGATTAGGGAATGGTATTAATGGTATTGATGACAATATGATAGGTCATTCACCTAGCACCAAAATTTTCAGACCAAGAGAACTTTAAAGCTTCAAGACAGGTTTTATATTTGTATTGAAGTGAATGGCCTCTTAGTGTATCTGTATGAAAACCCCCGATTCTGTACAATCCATGGCTTCCAAAAACATCTATATGCTTTGAAGTGCTGTCGAACCTACATATTCTAAAATTAGGTGCTATTCTGTTTTCTGGTCGGGCTTGGAGGAATAAATCAGATTTGTTGATGAATCTGATTTAGGCTCTAAAAAAATTTCTAGTTTCCAGATAGTTGAGAAGTCAACTCAAGTTTCAGGAGTCTCACAAAATGAGTAAAGAAGCAACATTTATTTTTTTCATGGAGTTCGCCCAAGCCTTTTCTTTTTTCCAAAGGGTGATCCGTATTCTTTGAGAGACTTAGTGTGTGTGGGGTTGAATTTGTAACATCTCTTGCCCCTTATAATAATATTTGAGTTACTTGAAACTTTAAAGATTCCTATTATCTTAATAAAGTTGGATATGTGTAAAGTGATCAGGGAAACACCGCACACCCTCTCAGGGTGGTGATCTTTCATATATAATAAGCCGGGAGGCATATGACCTATTTTACAGAGGCACACACATGCAGCCACACAACACCTACGACAGACCAGGGCGTGCACATGCATCCGACAACATGTCTAAATAGTGTCACCCGCCCGGCAGTCGCAGTGGGAGGATCCCGGACACAGACTGGACCTGAACTCAGTAAACAACTGTATGCGTGAAGGTCCTTGGTCATGATGTCCGCGAATTGGTGAGAGGATGGCACATGACGAATCTGAAATTGGACCAAGGCCACCTTCTCACAGCGACGGTTTAATGTCGATCTCTCGCGTGCCGTGCAGCGATGATGGACAGGGTTGACTGTCTTGACAAGACCGACATTGTCGCAACCGTCACCGAGAATGGAGATGTGGAGCTCTGGAGGAGCAACACACAAGCGGGGAGACCGTGGTGACGCTTTTGGAGCACCAAGAAATCAGATTGTCGCCAAGGTAGACATAGTAAGCTGGAGGTGAACCACCGAGAATCTGGGTAACCAGCCCAGTCTGTGTCGGAGTAGGCGGTCAGTGGTTGAACAGGCCCGACGCCGATGTAGAGGAGAATAGAGTGCCTTTCATCTAGCACAGGATTCACTTGATCGGTGAGAGGTGCGGTTCGTTGGGATCATGCATGAAGAGGCACACTTGTTAGTCCGGACGAGTTAGAGTGGCGGACAGCTTGGCGTGAGTGTCAGCATCGAGGTAGAGTGACACTCAGCCATGCCAACACGCTGAAGGAGCTGGACGACGTATTGCCGTTGTGAGAGGAACAACCGCCGGCGGAGAGCGAGTGGACCGAGATGTCGTGGAAGTGGTGAAGGGTGCCCGGTCGATCATAGCAAACTTCAGTGGGGCCGCCCAATGACTTGTTGAAGGAAGGTCGTCGAGGATGCGTGGGAGCGATGTCATCGGCGTAAGAGGAACAAATAGGGGACACTATTCTCATCTTTGTAGACAAAGAGGGCGGTGTCGGAAGTCGAGGCGACGGCCGAGATGGAGAATGTACGTCGCGTCGTACCGGTACCGACACGGGGAGCCCAGCCGGGCCGCGAGAGGGAGCGCGCACCACGCATACCTCGTCGGGGAAAGCGAGGGTCGATCGGCACAGGCTGTTGGTAGTAGGCGGTTTCCTCGGATGAATTTCCTATGGAGGAAAGCGTTCTTGACATCAGGGTGATAAATAGGCCAAGCACGTGAGGTGGCAATGCTAAGAACAACCCGGATGGTTGCCGGTTTGACCACTGGGCTGAATGTCTCGTCGTAGTCAATGCCGTGACGCTGCAGTGAACCTTGTGATGGGCAAGTGTACCGTTGGAGTTGCACTTGTGTTTGAATATCCACTTGCCCGGTGACCGGGTTGGCACCGGAGGTCGGGAACAAGGCGCTAGGTGTTCTTGTCGATGGCGCCTTGTGCTCCTCGGCCATGGCCCACGGCCCGGTTTGGATCGAGTGAAACCGCGCTGCGGTAGTTGGCAGGGAGGGGGGGAAGGAGTAGCCGTCGAGTAAGGCCTACATACCGCACCACCGGTATGGCGAAAGAAGGCAAGAATGTGTGTATGCGGGGGTTGAATGGTATTGCAATGAGAACTAGACCTGAAACACTTGCATGCCTACATGCTAGGGGATCACTCAGTCACAAGACTACAGGAGCCAATGGTTGAGAACTAGTCCTATCTATGGTGAATATCAACCAAATATGAGACTGGAGAGAAGAAGGCGGTAAGGACTCATACAAATGGTAGCCCTTTGTGCCAATGTCGAGGTAGTAGGAGTTGAAGGGGCGTAGTTGCCATGTTCAAAAAGCCGTCTTTGAAGATGGCCGAGGTCGACATAGTTGTGGTTGGGTTGTTGTGCCAATGGAGCTGCAGGCGCACGAGGGGCGCCATGATGATGACAGAGAAGCATCGAGGCAGTCGTCGTGGAAGGGGGGCGATGCTGAAGTCGACAATCGTCGGGACGCCGTGGATGTAGAAGAAGAAAGGCGACGACGCGAATCGGCGCGACCGCTGCGGAGAACGGTAGGGTCGATGCCGGTCGATGCGATCCAAACCGCCTAAGCGCCGACGCGGGGCTAGGGTCGGGGCCAAAAGCACGCTTCGGTGTTGCTAATACCGGCCGTAGAAGGTAGAGGCCCCCAACCACAATGACGCGACGTGGTTGTGCTGGACAAAGTAGAAGCGATCGAGAACAAGCGCATCGGGAGCATGACTCACCGATGGTGTGAAGGCCAACGAGCTAGGCTCCGCGACGGCGAGGGGGTAGAGGCAGCTCGATGATGAGACCCAATCAATAGGGCGAAGACCTTGTGCAAACGTCGGCATAGTCGACGATGCGAGATGCAACATAGTCGCCGATGCACGAGGCGGTGATGTAGATGCAACAACGATGTAGACATACGGGCAACAATGCTGCGGCCCGATGACGCGACACAACAACAACCCTATTGTTAGGAAGATGCCCGTAGTACTGCGGTGATGGTGTCGATGCCCGATGTCAAAGTAGTTGGCGAGGTCGGCGGGTGGTGGGTGACTCAATCCCGATCAGTGATTTGGCGAACCAAAAGATACAACAGCAGGGATAGGGTGTACCAGCGAGACGTCACGGTGGCGGCGGTGCAACCCGATTGGGCGGCACAAACTGCACATAGGGTCACGGGCGCGCGGGGTTGAAGGTGCCCACGCGGATTGGCGTGGAGATGGGCAGATCCACCCGAAAGCAAGGTGAAGCGTGTGGCGAGCTTGGCCGCCACCCGTGGCGGCGCGAGATGGGGCGATATCCATCGGCCTCCATGTGACGAAGATCAGGCGGCGGCGATGGCCCGACGAGGACGTAGGGGAGATCCCGATCTGCTGATCAGGCGGCTGCTGCGCGACGACGGCAATGGCAGCCAGATCAATAGGATCAGGCTTCTAAACAGGGCGCTGCCTTGAATGGATGGACAGTATTGCAATGAGAACTAGACTCGTACATATAGAGTGCTGAAGCACTTACATGCCTACATGCTAGGGATCACAAACTCAGTCACAAGACTACACGAGCCACTCCTCGGACCTATAAACAGAGGCACACACATGCAGCCACACAACACCTACAGAAGACCAGGGCGTGCACATGCATCCGTACAACATGTCCAAATATAGTGTCTAATAATATGTGCAAGTTCACATCCGTAGCATACAATGGATCTGGATACAGTTTGCTCACGTGCTAACTGTGGTTCCTCATGCTGTGCCACCCTAAGCACTTTTTACCACACGTTGTCCATGTTGAATGTAGCAGCCTGCTCTTTTGTTTGACAGTTAACAGTTGAGTTGTCTCATGTTGGAGAATGAGAAAGTTCATCTTGTGGTGAAGCCTAAAGTAAAAGTAGTCCATAGGCTTAATTGTGAACATGAGATGCTGAGTGGCATTGGAATAAAGTAGGTTCATCAATGACATCATTGCTATGAACGAAGCAATGCGACATCATTGCTTTCCTTTGCTGTTTGGGCTATCAATGACATCTACTTGCACAGTTTCTCTTTTTCTATTGTGGAATTGTTCTCACAGTGTTCTTTTTCATGTAGCGTTCTCTGGCTCGCAGTGCGTACAACAGGAATGACTTCCATACATCCAAAATGCTATGGTACAACACTGTCTTAAGCAAAAGTGTTCTTTATCGTTGTCAATAACCTGCAAAATCTTACTTTTGAACTCTGAATAGGGAATCTGCATTGTCATTGAACTCTTTGATTCCAGATGGCTGGTTTGCATATGGCACAGCTGCATGGAAGGTAATTTTGTGAAGTTTCAAATTGTTTTGCAGAGAAAGTATGTATGGAAATGTAAGGTTCGAATAATTATTTGAATATATAAGACTGTCATGCTAGTTTCTTCTTTGCTATGGATCACTTCTTATTTGCAACTTACTGTTTTGCATTTCTGGCAATATGAAACTAGAGATAAGACTGCTGCCCTGTGGAAGTTTAAAGATAGGAACCTCACTGGTTCAGGTTTTCCCATTATGGCTTTAGGCTCCTAAAAATATGCTTTCAAGTTTCAACTGTTACAAATAAAGAGGCTGAACTGGATGATTATTATATTATATATATTGAGGCCCAATGAAAACTATATATAGAATACATGAGAGACACAAGAGGAAAACCTAGAGTCCTAGACTAGGGGATTACACTAATACCCTTTACTATCTTTCTTGGCACCCCCACCCCTCCCCCCAGTAGTTTTGCAGCCTAGAGATGGTCTAGCTCTGGTCGTCTCTATGTTTCCAGTTTTCAACAGGCGCGTGTGTAAGTATTAAAGGTGGAGTGTTGTGGTGTGTGTTTTACGGGGACTCTCCCTTTTTTTTTCTTCTTAATAATGAAGTGCAGTTCTCCTGCGTTTTTGAGAAAACATTATATACCTTAACGTCAACTAATTATCAATTTATCATATCCTAGGTGGGAAATATCAAGTGTTTTTCACAGCATTTAAATTTTTGACTAGGACACCACTTATGTGGTGGCGGAATATGTTCGCATGAGCTGAGTTGTTCCAATGTCCATTGCATTACACTCAGTTCTCTACGTTTATCCATGGCTCACATGAATACATCCACAATTTTTGTCCATGGAGGAGGCTGAGGGTGTAGTAGTGAAACTTTTTCCTGTTGTGGGCGCTTTCATTGGCAAGCACTACACCAGGAAGAAGGGGCAGTTTGTTGGGGGTTGTCAGCAATCAGCATCTTGTTAGCATGTTAGCACCTTGTGAGTGAAGTTAGGGAGTTGTTAGTACATCTGCCGGCCATTAGGCTATATAACTAATGGCCGGCTAAGCATTATTAGGGGATTAAGCAGGAATTGAGTTATTATGATCACGCCCATTCCCCTGCCACCACAGATCAATAGAGCCAACATCCCAACATATCATTTCCAGTCTCTACCCTTAATTAAATGCTCCAACAGAATAGAAATGGTCGTACATGAACATGACATTTAATATGTATATGGATGGTCATTTGTTATTTCACATTGATTTTTTGGTAAAATTTGTATCTACTTGGTCAGTGCACATGGAGTGCTATGGACAAATATCATGTCATGTGTTGGCATGGCAAGTTGAGTGTGGAGTCAACTATCATGTCATGCTTTTTGCATAGCAATGCTTTGTTGCCTTAAATTTGGTTGTGGCAACATGATTTTTCCCTTTATGTTCCGCTTGCTTCTGTTATCTTTACTTGTCAGCTTTGCTGCTTCCACCATAGGAATTTGATTGTCACTAAGATTGCATTGCTCATAGCTCCTTAGAACATATGTTGTCAAATAGATTTACTGTTTATGTGTTCATACAGGACAAGGATCTTGACAGAGCTGTGGATGCGTTTAGTCGTGCGGTACAGATAGATCCTGAGAATGGAGAAGCATGGAACAATATAGCCTGCCTGTATATCACTTTCTATACTTGTTCCTTGTTTGTATTAGGATGCCGGTGGTTTGACCTCATGTGTTTCTCTCATTTGCGCTGTTTTGATCTTGGACTGTTTTATCTTGTCAATTCAAGCTGCTCTGTAGAATATATTGGTTTTATCATTTCTCTCTGGTATTCTGCTGTTGTGCATCATGGTCTATCTTTCAAAAATCATTTCATGGAAATTTGTGTACATTGAGTTGAGCTTTGTGTTACTCTTATCAAGCGCTCATTAGTTGTTAGTACTTGCTAGTCTGTTGGTTTTATTATGCCTTTAGAACAATCTGTATTGTAACATTAAAAAAAAGGACAAAATAGATAACATGGTATAGAAGTTATGCTGTACAGAGCGCATGTGAGCAGTGTAATGGTCGGGTGCGATTTAGGGAGAATAGCTAATTAAGATTCATTGATGATTTTTGTTTGTGCTATCATTTTTTTATCTTGTATCGACCTTTAATGTAACTAATTATGTAGGCACATGATTAGAGGAAAAAAAAGCCAAGCAGCAGTCAAGCATTTAGGGAAGCTGTGAAGTTCAAGTATGTTCCACCTGATGTCCATAAAGTCGGTAATATAATTTGTAAATTAAATTAACAATATATTATTTGTAGGAGGAATAGCTGGGAAATCTGGGAAAATTACAGTAAAGTTGCTTTGGACACAGGGAATATTCGACTGGTAAGTATGTCTTCTGAGAAATTGATTTGAAATTTCTGCTTTGACAGGACATTTTGTTATCTGTGGTTTTGTTCTCTATTTTACTCATGCATTTAGTTTGAAGCGCCCCCTTACACAAATGAATCTTCAAATAATATTAAGTTCCCTCTGCAGACTCTTGAAGCTTTGAAAACTGTATTGAATTTATCCTCAAACAAGCACTTTAATGTTGGTATATTGGACAAGGTGATGACAATACTTGAAGAACAATCTCAAATTTCGTTGATACTCATGCAGCATCAGATGATGCAAATAAAGAGACAAGACAATCCAATCAATTGTTAGATATTATTGGTGATATCCTTCAGCAGGTTACCAATCTCTCTGGATTGTATTTCATCTTATATTAGATTCCAGATTGCAGTTAATATCTTTGCTTGTGTTTGCAGATTGTGCGAAGTGGAGGCAGCAATGCAGACGTATGGGGTTTGTATGCAAGATGGCATAAGAACAAGGGTAACCTCATGGCATGTTCTGAAGCTTTGTTGAAGCAAGTTCGATCTCTTCAGGTGCATATACTGTTCTCATGCTGAATGCTTTATTACCAATAAATAAACAAAGTGTATTCTTTGAATGATGGGGAACACCTTGATATACCTGTATGTGTGTACTGAGGAGAAGATGGGTGGATAATTATTAGGGTACAAAAATGTGGTTTATACACAAATACTTAGTGTGTCTACAAAACGTTGACTTGATTCTGGTGGATTATTTCTAATTTTCTTTGAGCTTGTGTTTTATGGAGGCTTGCATTCTGGAAGAAACATAAAATTCCATTACTACTTATACTTGTCCCTAACAAAAGTAGAAACAATGAAACATAGAAATACTGCCATTCTGGATCAGAAATATCTTTATGGGAAATACTCAAGTACTCAACTGACACCCCTTTGGCGAAAAAAGTATAAAAATAAAATTTCTGAAATTTGTAGATGTAGGGCATGTTCTATGTATGGATGCTAAAAGTTCCAAGGTAAAATGCACTTCCTATGCTAGGAAGGCACTCTTGTATAATTCAAGGGTGTCTTACTGCAACATGGCTACAACACTACTCCAGCAGTCCAACAATAACGACACCAGGTTCCCTTTTTTATTGCTAGTTGCATTCTATTATGATCCTCTTGAGGATTTTTTTGGGGCTGTAGTGACTCACTGGCTGCTAGGGAAAATGGTGGAGGTGGCATGTGCAGCATATGGGGAAGGGTGGTGGTGCTTATGGGACAGCAAGCCAACTATACCTTTTGAGCTTTGTTTAAAATTGTTTTATTTTATATTTGTTACAGTCCATATCATTTGAGACCCAACTTCTAACCGTGCCGAGCCAAATCAAGCCACAATGAAGGCGACTTGCAATCAAAACATCTAATTTTGATTATAAAAGCAAAAACAAGTGTAATCAGGACTATTCTGAAACAAGCCACCAAACCAGCTTACGGAGCGTTCTTTTACTAGCTTGGAACTAGACGGTGAGACAGGCAGTGGCAGGGAGAGTCATGGAGCAGGATAATGAGATTGGCCCACTTCTTTTGCTTATCCCATAGGTACATTTACATCTCATTATTTGTTGAGGCCATAACTAGCTCCCAAGCCAAACCAATGTATGGAACCTTATGGTAGTGATCCATCTTTCCTGACTCAAGCTTAACTTTTTTCTAAACAAGTCGCTTGTATACAAGGAAGGGGTGTGGCTTTCCAGTTTCCTGCCTGACCCTAGGGGCTAGGAGCTGGTGGTGGGCAGCAACCACCTCTGGGCAGGGCTGGTCCAGACCTCTGGGTTGAGCTGGTCCAACTGGCCCATGTCTGATGGATCCATGTCAATCTGTGTTTTAAACATTGCAAGAGGAATGAAAATTGTGTCACTTGTGCCCTTTTGTATTCTTACAAGGTTATCCGGTTCCTCTATGTCTACTTCATATTTTTGACACACTATGGTATGGAAAAAGCTAACCTTGAGAATTACATGTGTATAATAATATTTTATTATTTGCTCTATAATAAATAGTGTGCATTTTTTAACATAGCTTAAGGGCATTATCAACTTTTCCGTACACAAAAAGCTTCACTATCTTAGCGATACCTCAGCATCCAGGAAGGTTTGCAGGAGAGAGTGAGACGCAGGGTGGGTGCGGGTAGGGTGTTAGGACTTGGGAGTATGGACTTGTGCAAATATAGTAATGTACATGCATATAATGGTTACTCATTTTAGTTACTTAATGCCATTATTAGTTATTATTAGTTTACGCCTGAGACAACTTGAGATGCCTTTATAATTTCACTGTCACAATAATTTACAAACCAAATTAATGCCTTCACAGGGTTCTGAACTATGGCATGACCAAATGAAGTTCACAAAGTATGCTCAAGCTTCTTTGAAGCTTTGCAAGGTGTACATGGAAATTTCCTCCTCAACTGGAAGCCGACGAGAATTATTAACAGCTGAGATGCACCTTAAAAGTACCTTGAAACAGGTATTCAAATTTTTTCTGTATTGTTCCATTTCTTTATAATAATAAAGAGGTCATGGATACATCTAGAGCATACATAGAATGAAGTACAAAAGATCTTTTAAAGAATTTGGGATTCCCAAATAACAGAATGGAAATCCATACCATCGATATTAACCATTTCTGTGCCATCTGTTGCTTGCATTTTTTTATTGTCTACATTTCTTTTCTGTGCCATTTGTTCCCTACATTTTTCTGTAGTATATTTGTGTTGAGAAACTATGAAAGCTAATATACTATTTGGGATTTTTCATAAAGATTAATACAATCTTATCTTTGATATCAGCAACCACTTTGTTTCATGCCCATCATAGATTACTCATCTGTTAACTTTTCTTCACTCTGTAGGCAATGGACTTCTCAGACACAGTGGAGTACAAAAGCGCTTGATAACTGTCTTGAGGAAATAAAGAACTTGATTGCTGCTACTGCCTAGGTTTATCCAGATGATTTTGAAGAATTATTTTTGCTTATACATGGATACATCACAGGGCAGAATTCACTTCTACGGGTGGTTTCATATTGGTCTGCATGTTGTTTCATCCAGGTTTTGAGACTGGTTATGATAATGGATTGCCCATTTCTAATTATACTTCTCTATTATAGTCTAGCTGAGGAATGAAGGTCACATTGTGGACTCGAGCACACTGATGAGTCCTGTCTACCATGCAAAATCTTTAATTGGTAGTAAGTCTTACCTTTTGGATAGTAAACATCAAAGCGCATGGAAACACAGTGGTCTTCAGTGTTAAAAAATTAAAAACGTAGGGATGCAAGAGGTTTTCCCTGGGCCCGCAAATGTCATTTTTAAGTGGGTTTTGAAACCGTTGTATTTTGAAGTGTATTTTCTTTTTTTTGTATCTTGTTGTAATGTTTGTAACTTATATGGATTTGCATGCTTTGCTTGAAGGAATTTTTTTTTCTATATGCCATTGGCTAATGCCTTGTTTGGTATGGCCCCAATAGCTGACTCCAGCTTTGGCTTCTGCAGCCGTACCAAACGCAGTGTAGAAAATACTTCCCTATGGCTGTAGGGAGTCAGAGCCGTTTTATTCTAGGGGAGGAGCCAGTGCTCCACTTGCAATTATTTTGTTTGATTTTTCAAGATTGAAATAATATATAGTACGCAGATCGTCACCCAATTAATTGCATGGCAAGTTGCAAAATTATAAAGTTAGCCATGACAAGTTGCAACAAGTGAAAACACGGTCAAGTGCACGCAAGCTGGCTGGATCAGGAGCTGTGGACTTCGGGGTGCTGTGTCTTGCAATCCGATTAATATTCTTTGCTAGCCCGTACCGATGAGAAGGCATCACTCGGCAAATGTGTAATCTGTCGTTCGCTGTGTTTGCGTGCAAGATATACAAGAATCGTATACAAAATTGAAGGCACGTATACGTTATTCTACTTGTAGCCAACAGATCGCTCATCTCATCCATGTGGCCCACGGCTAAAGTCAATGGTTCGTTCAGTACTCTGGATCTCAGCATCTGCCTTAGAGCATGGCTAATAGTAGAGCCAAGTGATTGGCTGATTGGCTATATGCCAGTAATAAAGTCAGTATCTGATAAGCTAGTTTCACATCCATATTTATTGGGATCCATTAATCTTTTATGCATCAGTCTTTTAGGCAAAGTCTTGAAACAAAGAAGTTCTTTTTCTCTCTTCCTTTTCTTCCTCCACGTCGTCAAATGTTTATTGGGTTGGGCACATAGTCTATTATTGTACCTGCTCTTATTCCATCACCCTCGTACCAACAAATGAGAAATAGTCATCCATTAGATGTCAGAAAGGACTTTTGAAAACTTATGGTACATGTGTGAATATTATTGGATTGCGTTCACTGTGGGGAAAAAGTCCGATTGTTTTAGAAAACTCTTCAGCAGAAGTCACGAAGGGCAAAACGTAGGACGAGTTATGATTATCAGATGTGATGCGAGTGCATAAAATTCAAGCAAATCCTACAATGCTGGAGTGGGTTTATATGGGAAAATCGTTCACATCAATCTTACCGTACGTACTCATGCGCATTTAATCGGTGCTGGTGAATTGGCAAGAAGCCGGCTTAGGACTTTGTTTAGATGTTGTTGAATTCAGCTCAATCCACATATGTTTTGTCGATGTTTGCAGGATATAGGAAAAGTCGTAAACAAAATTGAAGGGACGTTATTCTACTTGTCCCCAACAGATCGCTCATCTCATCCATGTGGCTAAGTCAATGGTTCGTTGAGCACTCACGATCTTAGCACCAACCTCTGGAGAAGAGGCATTCCATCACGTACCCTCATGGCCGCAAATGAGAAATAGTCATCCACCAGTATAGATGTCAAAAGGCGTTCACTGTGGGGAAAGGGGTCATTGTTTTTAGAAAATTGTACCATGCTGGGAAAATCGCTCACATCAACCTTACCGTACGTGCTCATGCTAACTAGCATCCAGATGAATCGGTGATCGATGGGCCTGATGGCGAATTGGGGATAGCAGACGACATAGGGTTGGTGGCGTCAGTTTTTCATCCTATGCAGCTAAGTCAGCGCTGATGGTAGGTAGGTAGCGGACATATAGGGGTTCGAACTGTAGGTACAAAGGCCTTGTTTTGTTTCCACGAAAGTCGAAAACTCTATAATATGCCATCCACACGAATTAAAAGAAACGCTACCTGTTCTCCGCTGCTGCGATGTGTGTGAGTTGTCGTAATTCGTAAACCAACACGACCGGCGTTAACAAAAGAAAAAAAAAAAGAACTAGTTGGTTGGTGGGAACGTGAGGCAGCACGTGGGGCATGGAGAGCCAGAGACGACACCGGTGGCGGTGGGTGCCGCCGCCTGACTTGATGAGTGGTCGAGTGGTTGCATGGCGCGCCGATGAAAACGGAAGAAAGGGCGCCCAACCCGAATAGGCAGAAAGGCCGCGGGGCAGGTCAGCATACGACGCAGCGATGGCGACG